>OX371263.1:95035621-95461193 GCA_947311025.1 Lypha dubia | reverse complement strand
AAAATTTTGTTTGTCACTCATTTGGACCAAAGGGAAATTAAAGCCAAGGATCCATACTTATAGACTATGTAAGTCCGATTTCTCAATTGTATTTGAGAATTTTTCTATAAAATTTGTTTGTCACTCATTTGGACCAAAGGGAAATTAAAGCCAAGGATCCATACTTATAGACTATGTAAGTCCGATTTCTCAATTGTATTTGAGAATTTTTCTATAAAATTTGTTTGTCACTCATTTGGACCAAAGGGAAATTAAAGCCAAGGATCCATACTTATAGACTATGTAAGTCCGATTTCTCAATTGTATTTGAGAATTTTTCTATAAAATTTGTTTGTCACTCATTTGGACCAAAGGGAAATTAAAGCCAAGGATCCATACTTATAGACTATGTAAGTCCGATTTCTCAATTGTATTTGAGAATTTTTCTATAAAATTTGTTTGTCACTCATTTGGACCAAAGGGAAATTAAAGCCAAGGATCCATACTTATAGACTATGTAAGTCCGATTTCTCAATTGTATTTGAGAATTTTTCTATAAAATTTGTTTGTCACTCATTTGGACCAAAGGGAAATTAAAGCCAAGGATCCATACTTATAGACTATGTAAGTCCGATTTCTCAATTGTATTTGAGAATTTTTCTATAAAATTTGTTTGTCACTCATTTGGACCAAAGGGAAATTAAAGCCAAGGATCCATACTTATAGACTATGTAAGTCCGATTTCTCAATTGTATTTGAGAATTTTTCTATAAAATTTGTTTTTCACTCATTTGGACCAAAGGGAAATTAAAGCCAAGGATCCATACTTATAGACTATGTAAGTCCGATTTCTCAATTGTATTTGAGAATTTTTCTATAAAATTTGTTTGTCACTCATTTGGACCAAAGGGAAATTAAAGCCAAGGATCCATACTTATAGACTATGTAAGTCCGATTTCTCAATTGTATTTGAGAATTTTTCTATAAAATTTGTTTGTCACTCATTTGGGACCAAAGGGAAATTAAAGCCAAGGATCCATACTTATAGACTATGTAAGTCCGATTTCTCAATTGTATTTGAGAATTTTTCTATAAAATTTGTTTGTCACTCATTTGGACCAAAGGGAAATTAAAGCCAAGGATCCATACTTATAGACTATGTAAGTCCGATTTCTCAATTGTATTTGAGAATTTTTCTATAAAATTTGTTTGTCACTCATTTGGACCAAAGGGAAATTAAAGCCAAGGATCCATACTTATAGACTATGTAAGTCCGATTTCTCAATTGTATTTGAGAATTTTTCTATAAAATTTGTTTGTCACTCATTTGGACCAAAGGGAAATTAAAGCCAAGGATCCATACTTATAGACTATGTAAGTCCGATTTCTCAATTGTATTTGAGAATTTTTCTATAAAATTTGTTTGTCACTCATTTGGACCAAAGGGAAATTAAAGCCAAGGATCCATACTTATAGACTATGTAAGTCCGATTTCTCAATTGTATTTGAGAATTTTTCTATAAAATTTGTTTGTCACTCATTTGGACCAAAGGGAAATTAAAGCCAAGGATCCATACTTATAGACTATGTAAGTCCGATTTCTCAATTGTATTTGAGAATTTTTCTATAAAATTTGTTTGTCACTCATTTGGACCAAAGGGAAATTAAAGCCAAGGATCCATACTTATAGACTATGTAAGTCCGATTTCTCAATTGTATTTGAGAATTTTTCTATAAAATTTGTTTGTCACTCATTTGGACCAAAGGGAAATTAAAAGCCAAGGATCCATACTTATAGACTATGTAAGTCCGATTTCTCAATTGTATTTGAGAATTTTTCTATAAAATTTGTTTGTCACTCATTTGGACCAAAGGGAAATTAAAGCCAAGGATCCATACTTATAGACTATGTAAGTCCGATTTCTCAATTGTATTTGAGAATTTTTCTATAAAATTTGTTTGTCACTCATTTGGACCAAAGGGAAATTAAAGCCAAGGATCCATACTTATAGACTATGTAAGTCCGATTTCTCAATTGTATTTGAGAATTTTTCTATAAAATTTGTTTGTCACTCATTTGGACCAAAGGGAAATTAAAGCCAAGGATCCATACTTATAGACTATGTAAGTCCGATTTCTCAATTGTATTTGAGAATTTTTCTATAAAATTTGTTTGTCACTCATTTGGACCAAAGGGAAATTAAAGCCAAGGATCCATACTTATAGACTATGTAAGTCCGATTTCTCAATTGTATTTGAGAATTTTTCTATAAAATTTGTTTGTCACTTATTTGGACCAAAGGGTAATTAAAGCCAAGGATCCATACTTATAGACTATGTAAGTCCGATTTCTCAATTGTATTTGAGAATTTTTCTATAAAATTTGTTTGTCACTCATTTGGACCAAAGGGAAATTAAAGCCAAGGATCCATACTTATAGACTATGTAAGTCCGATTTCTCAATTGTATTTGAGAATTTTTCTATAAAATTTGTTTGTCACTCATTTGGACCAAAGGGAAATTAAAGCCAAGGATCCATACTTATAGACTATGTAAGTCCGATTTCTCAATTGTATTTGAGAATTTTTCTATAAAATTTGTTTGTCACTCATTTGGACCAAAGGGAAATTAAAGCCAAGGATCCATACTTATAGACTATGTAAGTCCGATTTCTCAATTGTATTGAGAATTTTTCTATAAAATTTGTTTGTCACTCATTTGGACCAAAGGGAAATTAAAGCCAAGGATCCATACTTATAGACTATGTAAGTCCGATTTCTCAATTGTATTTGAGAATTTTTCTATAAAATTTGTTTTTCACTCATTTGGACCAAAGGGAAATTAAAGCCAAGGATCCATACTTATAGACTATGTAAGTCCGATTTCTCAATTGTATTTGAGAATTTTTCTATAAAATTTGTTTGTCACTCATTTGGACCAAAGGGAAATTAAAGCCAAGGATCCATACTTATAGACTATGTAAGTCCGATTTCTCAATTGTATTTGAGAATTTTTCTATAAAATTTGTTTGTCACTCATTTGGACCAAAGGGAAATTAAAGCCAAGGATCCATACTTATAGACTATGTAAGTCCGATTTCTCAATTGTATTTGAGAATTTTTCTATAAAATTTGTTTGTCACTTATTTGGACCAAAGGGTAATTAAAGCCAAGGATCCATACTTATAGACTATGTAAGTCCGATTTCTCAATTGTATTTGAGAATTTTTCTATAAAATTTGTTTGTCACTCATTTGGACCAAAGGGAAATTAAAGCCAAGGATCCATACTTATAGACTATGTAAGTCCGATTTCTCAATTGTATTTGAGAATTTTTCTATAAAATTTGTTTGTCACTCATTTGGACCAAAGGGAAATTAAAGCCAAGGATCCATACTTATAGACTATGTAAGTCCGATTTCTCAATTGTATTTGAGAATTTTTCTATAAAATTTGTTTGTCACTCATTTGGACCAAAGGGAAATTAAAGCCAAGGATCCATACTTATAGACTATGTAAGTCCGATTTCTCAATTGTATTTGAGAATTTTTCTATAAAATTTGTTTGTCACTCATTTGGACCAAAGGGAAATTAAAGCCAAGGATCCATACTTATAGACTATGTAAGTCCGATTTCTCAATTGTATTTGAGAATTTTTCTATAAAATTTGTTTTTCACTCATTTGGACCAAAGGGAAATTAAAGCCAAGGATCCATACTTATAGACTATGTAAGTCCGATTTCTCAATTGTATTTGAGAATTTTTCTATAAAATTTGTTTGTCACTCATTTGGACCAAAGGGAAATTAAAGCCAAGGATCCATACTTATAGACTATGTAAGTCCGATTTCTCAATTGTATTTGAGAATTTTTCTATAAAATTTGTTTGTCACTCATTTGGACCAAAGGGAAATTAAAGCCAAGGATCCATACTTATAGACTATGTAAGTCCGATTTCTCAATTGTATTTGAGAATTTTTCTATAAAATTTGTTTGTCACTCATTTGGACCAATGGGAAATTAAAGCCAAGGATCCAAACTTATAGACTATGTAAGTCCGATTTCTCAATTGTATTTGAGAATTTTTCTATAAAATTTGTTTGTCATTCATTTGGACCAAAGGGAAATTAAAGCCAAGGATCCATACTTATAGACTATGTAAGTCCGATTTCTCAATTGTATTTGAGAATTTTTCTATAAAATTTGTTTGTCACTCATTTGGACCAAAGGGAAATTAAAGCCAAGGATCCATACTTATAGACTATGTAAGTCCGATTTCTCAATTGTATTTGAGAATTTTTCTATAACATTTGTTTGTCACTCATTTGGACCAATGGGAAATTAAAGCCAAGGATCCAAACTTATAGACTATGTAAGTCCGATTTCTCAATTGTATTTGAGAATTTTTCTATAAAATTTGTTTGTCATTCATTTGGACCAAAGGGAAATTAAAGCCAAGGATCCATACTTATAGACTATGTAAGTCCGATTTCTCAATTGTATTTGAGAATTTTTCTATAAAATTTGTTTGTCACTCATTTGGACCAAAGGGAAATTAAAGCCAAGGATCCATACTTATAGACTATGTAAGTCCGATTTCTCAATTGTATTTGAGAATTTTTCTATAAAATTTGTTTGTCACTCATTTGGACCAAAGGGAAATTAAAGCCAAGGATCCATACTTATAGACTATGTAAGTCCGATTTCTCAATTGTATTTGAGAATTTTTCTATAAAATTTGTTTGTCACTCATTTGGACCAAAGGGAAATTAAAGCCAAGGATCCATACTTATAGACTATGTAAGTCCGATTTCTCAATTGTATTTGAGAATTTTTTCTATAAAATTTGTTTGTCACTCATTTGGACCAATGGGAAATTAAAGCCAAGGATCCATACTTATAGACTATGTAAGTCCGATTTCTCAATTGTATTTGAGAATTTTTCTATAAAATTTGTTTGTCACTCATTTGGACCAAAGGGAAATTAAAGCCAAGGATCCATACTTATAGACTATGTAAGTCCGATTTCTCAATTGTATTTGAGAATTTTTCTATAAAATTTGTTTGTCACTCATTTGGACCAAAGGGAAATTAAAGCCAAGGATCCATACTTATAGACTATGTAAGTCCGATTTCTCAATTGTATTTGAGAATTTTTCTATAAAATTTGTTTGTCACTCATTTGGACCAAAGGGAAATTAAAGCCAAGGATCCATACTTATAGACTATGTAAGTCCGATTTCTCAATTGTATTTGAGAATTTTTCTATAAAATTTGTTTGTCACTCATTTGGACCAAAGGGAAATTAAAGCCAAGGATCCATACTTATAGACTATGTAAGTCCGATTTCTCAATTGTATTTGAGAATTTTTCTATAAAATTTGTTTGTCACTCATTTGGACCAAAGGGAAATTAAAGCCAAGGATCCATACTTATAGACTATGTAAGTCCGATTTCTCAATTGTATTTGAGAATTTTTCTATAAAAATTTGTTTGTCACTCATTTGGACCAAAGGGAAATTAAAGCCAAGGATCCATACTTATAGACTATGTAAGTCCGATTTCTCAATTGTATTTGAGAATTTTTCTATAAAATTTGTTTGTCACTCATTTGGACCAAAGGGAAATTAAAGCCAAGGATCCATACTTATAGACTATGTAAGTCCGATTTCTCAATTGTATTTGAGAATTTTTTCTATAAAATTTGTTTGTCACTCATTTGGACCAAAGGAAAATTAAAGCCAAGGATCCATACTTATAGACTATGTAAGTCCGATTTCTCAATTGTATTTGAGAATTTTTCTATAAAATTTGTTTTGTCACTCATTTGGACCAAAGGGAAATTAAAGCCAAGGATCCATACTTATAGACTATGTAAGTCCGATTTCTCAATTGTATTTGGAATTTTTCTATAAAATTTGTTTGTCACTCATTTGGACCAAAGGGAAATTAAAGCCAAGGATCCATACTTATAGACTATGTAAGTCCGATTTCTCAATTGTATTTGAGAATTTTTCTATAAAATTTGTTTGTCACTCATTTGGACCAAAGGGAAATTAAAGCCAAGGATCCATACTTATAGACTATGTAAGTCCGATTTCTCAATTGTATTTGAGAATTTTTCTATAAAATTTGTTTGTCACTCATTTGGACCAAAGGGAAATTAAAGCCAAGGATCCATACTTATAGACTATGTAAGTCCGATTTCTCAATTGTATTTAAGAATTTTTCTATTAAATTTGTTTGTCACTCATTTGGACCAAAGGGAAATTAAAGCCAATGATCCATACTTATAGACTATGTAAGTCCGATTTCTCAATTGTATTTAAGAATTTTTCTATTAAATTTGTTTGTCACTCATTTGGACCAAAGGGAAATTAAAGCCAATGATCCATACTTATAGACTATGTAAGTCCGATTTCTCAATTGTATTTGAGAATTTTTCTATAAAATTTGTTTGTCACTCATTTGGACCAAAGGGAAATTAAAGCAAGGATCCATACTTATAGACTATGTAAGTCCGATTTCTCAATTGTATTTAAGAATTTTTCTATTAAATTTGTTTGTCACTCATTTGGACCAAAGGGAAATTAAAGCCAAGGATCCATACTTATAGACTATGTAAGTCCGATTTCTCAATTGTATTTAAGAATTTTTCTATTAAATTTGTTTGTCACTCATTTGGACCAAAGGGAAATTAAAGCCAATGATCCATACTTATAGACTATGTAAGTCCGATTTCTCAATTGTATTTAAGAATTTTTCTATTAAATTTGTTTGTCCACTCATTTGGACCAAAGGGAAATTAAAGCCAATGATCCATACTTATAGACTATGTAAGTCCGATTTCTCAATTGTATTTGAGAATTTTTCTATAAAATTTGTTTGTCACTCATTTGGACCAATGGGAAATTAAAGCCAAGGATCCATACTTATAGACTATGTAAGTCCGATTTCTCAATTGTATTTGAGAATTTTTCTATAAAATTTGTTTGTCACTCATTTGGACCAAAGGGAAATTAAAGCCAAGGATCCATACTTATAGACTATGTAAGTCCGATTTCTCAATTGTATTTGAGAATTTTTCTATAAAATTTGTTTGTCACTCATTTGGACCAAAGGGAAATTAAAGCCAAGGATCCATACTTATAGACTATGTAAGTCCGATTTCTCAATTGTATTTGAGAATTTTTCTATAAAATTTGTTTGTCACTCATTTGGACCAAAGGGAAATTAAAGCCAAGGATCCATACTTATAGAGTATGTAAGTCCGATTTCTCAATTGTATTTAAGAATTTTTTCTATTAAATTTGTTTGTCACTCATTTGGACCAAAGGGAAATTAAAGCCAATGATCCATACTTATAGACTATGTAAGTCCGATTTCTCAATTGTATTTAAGAATTTTTCTATTAAATTTGTTTGTCACTCATTTGGACCAAAGGGAAATTAAAGCCAATGATCCATACTTATAGACTATGTAAGTCCGATTTCTCAATTGTATTTGAGAATTTTTCTATAAAATTTGTTTGTCACTCATTTGGACCAATGGGAAATTAAAGCCAAGGATCCATACTTATAGACTATGTAAGTCCGATTTCTCAATTGTATTTGAGAATTTTTCTATAAAATTTGTTTGTCACTCATTTGGACCAAAGGGAAATTAAAGCCAAGGATCCATACTTATAGACTATGTAAGTCCGATTTCTCAATTGTATTTGAGAATTTTTCTATAAAATTTGTTTGTCACTCATTTGCACCAATGGGAAATTAAAGCCAAGGATCCATACTTATAGACTATGTAAGTCCGATTTCTCAATTGTATTTGAGAATTTTTCTATAAAATTTGTTTGTCACTCATTTAGACCAATGGGAAATTAAAGCCAATGATCCATACTTATAGACTATGTAAGTCCGATTTCTCAATTGTATTTGAGAATTTTTTCTATAAAATTTGTTTATCACTCATTTGGACCAAAGGGAAATTAAAGCCAATGATCCATACTTATAGACTATGTAAGTCCGATTTCTCAATTGTATTTGAGAATTTTTCTATAAAATTTGTTTGTCACTCATTTAGACCAATGGGAAATTAAAGCCAATGATCCATACTTATAGACTATGTAAGTCCGATTTCTCAATTGTATTTGAGAATTTTTCTATAAAATTTGTTTATCACTCATTTGGACCAAAGGGAAATTAAAGCCAATGATCCATACTTATAGACTATGTAAGTCCGATTTCTCAATTGTATTTGAGAATTTTTCTATAAAATTTGTTTGTCACTCATTTAGACCAATGGGAAATTAAAGCAATGATCCATACTTATAGACTATGTAAGTCCGATTTCTCAATTGTATTTGAGAATTTTTCTATAAAATTTGTTTATCACTCATTTGGACCAAAGGGAAATTAAAGCCAATGATCCATACTTATAGACTATGTAAGTCCGATTTCTCAATTGTATTTGAGAATTTTTCTATAAAATTTGTTTGTCACTCATTTGGACCAAAGGGAAATTAAAGCCAAGGATCCATACTTATAGAGTATGTAAGTCCGATTTCTCAATTGTATTTGAGAATTTTTCTATAAAAATTTGTTTGTCACTCATTTAGACCAATGGGAAATTAAAGCCAAGGATCCATACTTATAGACTATGTAAGCCCGATTTCTCAATTGTATTTGAGAATTTTTCTATAAAATTTGTTTGTCACTCATTTGGACCAAAGGGAAATTAAAGCCAAGGATCCATACTTATAGACTATGTAAGTCCGATTTCGCAATTGTATTTGAGAATTTTTCTATAAAATTTGTTTATCACTCATTTGGACCAAAGGGAAATTAAAGCCAATGATCCATACTTATAGACTATGTAAGTCCGATTTCTCAATTGTATTTGAGAATTTTTCTATAAAATTTGTTTGTCACTCATTTGGACCAAAGGGAAATTAAAGCAAGGATCCATACTTATAGACTATGTAAGTCCGATTTCTCAATTGTATTTGAGAATTTTTCTATAAAATTTGTTTATCACTCATTTGGACCAAAGGGAAATTAAAGCCAATGATCCATACTTATAGACTATGTAAGTCCGATTTCTCAATTGTATTTGAGAATTTTTCTATAAAATTTGTTTGTCACTCATTTGGACCAAAGGGAAATTAAAGCCAAGGATCCATACTTATAGACTATGTAAGCCCGATTTCTCAATTGTATTTGAGAATTTTTCTATAAAATTTGTTTGTCACTCATTTGGACCAAAGGGAAATTAAAGCCAAGGATCCATACTTATAGACTATGTAAGTCCGATTTCGCAATTGTATTTAAGAATTTTTCTATTAAATTTGTTTGTCACTCATTTGGACCAATGGGAAATTAAAGCCAAGGATCCATACTTATAGACTATGTAAGTCCGATTTCTCAATTGTATTTAAGAATTTTTCTATTAAATTTGTTTGTCACTCATTTGGACCAATGGGAAATTAAAGCCAAGGATCCATACTTATAGACTATGTAAGTCCGATTTCTCAATTATATTTAAGAATTTTTCTATAAAATTTGTTTGTCACTCATTTGGACCAAAGGGAAATTAAAGCCAATGATCCATACTTATAGACTATGTAAGTCCGATTGCTCAATTGTATTTGAGAATTTTTCTATAAAATTTGTTTGTCAGTCATTTGGACCAATGGGAAATTAAAGCCAAGGGTCCATACTTATAGACTATGTAAGTCCGATTTCTCAATTGTATTTGAGAATTTTTCTATAAAATTTGTTTGTCACTCATTTGGACCAAAGGGAAATTAAAGCCAATGATCCATACTTATAGACTATGTAAGTCCGATTGCTCAATTGTATTTGAGAATTTTTCTATTAAATTTGTTTGTCACTCATTTGGACCAATGGGAAATTAAAGCCAAGGATCCATACTTATAGACTATGTTATTCCGATTGCTCAATTGTATTTGAGAATTTTTCTATTAAATTTGTTTGTCACTCATTTGGACCAATGGGAAATTAAAGCCAAGGATCCATACTTATAGACTATGTAATTCCGATTGCTCAATTGTATTTGAGAATTTTTCTATTAAATTTGTTTGTCACTCATTTGGACCAATGGGAAATTAAAGCCAAGGATCCATATTTATAGACTATGTAAGTCCGATTGCTCAATTGTATTTGAGAATTTTTCTATAAAATTTGTTTGTCAGTCATTTGGACCAATGGGAAATTAAAGCCAAGGGTCCATACTTATAGACTATGTAAGTCCGATTTCTCAATTGTATTTGAGAATTTTTCTATAAAATTTGTTTGTCACTCATTTGGACCAAAGGGAAATTAAAGCCAATGATCCATACTTATAGACTATGTAAGTCCGATTGCTCAATTGTATTTGAGAATTTTTCTATTAAATTTGTTTGTCACTCATATGGACCAAAGGGAAATTAAAGCCAATGATCCATACTTATAGACTATGTAAGTCCGATTGCTCAATTGTATTTGAGAATTTTTCTATTAAATTTGTTTGTCACTCATTTGGACCAATGGGAAATTAAAGCCAAGGATCCATACTTATAGACTATGTAATTCCGATTGCTCAATTGTATTTGAGAATTTTTCTATTAAATTTGTTTGTCACTCATATGGACCAAAGGGAAATTAAAGCCAATGATCCATACTTATAGACTATGTAAGTCCGATTGCTCAATTGTATTTGAGAATTTTTCTATTAAATTTGTTTGTCACTCATTTGGACCAATGGGAAATTAAAGCCAAGGATCCATACTTATAGACTATGTAATTCCGATTGCTCAATTGTATTTGAGAATTTTTCTATTAAATTTGTTTGTCACTCATTTGGACCAATGGGAAATTAAAGCCAAGGATCCATACTTATAGACTATGTAAGTCCGATTGCTCAATTGTATTTGAGAATTTTTCTATAAAATTTGTTTGTCACTCATTTGGACCAATGGGAAATTAAAGCCAAGGATCCATACTTATAGACTATGTAAGTCCGATTGCTCAATTGTATTTGAGAATTTTTCTATTAAATTTGTTTGTCACTCATTTGGACCAATGGGAAATTAAAGCCAAGGATCCATACTTATAGACTATGTAAGTCCGATTTCTCAATTATATTTAAGAATTTTTCTATAAAATTTGTTTGTCACTCATTTGGACCAAAGGGAAATTAAAGCCAATGATCCATACTTATAGACTATGTAAGTCCGATTTCTCAATTGTATTTGAGAATTTTTCTATAAAATTTGTTTGTCAGTCATTTGGACCAATGGGAAATTAAAGCCAAGGGTCCATACTTATAGACTATGTAAGTCCGATTTCTCAATTGTATTTGAGAATTTTTCTATAAAATTTGTTTGTCACTCATTTGGACCAAAGGGAAATTAAAGCCAATGATCCATACTTATAGACTATGTAAGTCCGATTGCTCAATTGTATTTGAGAATTTTTCTATTAAAGTTGTTTGTCACTCATTTGGACCAATGGGAAATTAAAGCCAAGGATCCATACTTATAGACTATGTAAGTCCGATTGCTCAATTGTATTTGAGAATTTTTCTATTAAAGTTGTTTGTCACTCATTTGGACCAATGGGAAATTAAAGCCAAGGGTCAATACTTATAGACTATGTAAGTCCGATTTCTCAATTGTATTTGAGAATTTTTCTATAAAATTTGTTTGTCACTCATTCGGACCAAAGGGAAATTAAAGCCAAGGATCCATACTTATAGACTATGTAAGTCCGATTTCTCAATTGTATTTAAGAATTTTTCTATTAAATTTGTTTGTCACTCATTTAGACCAATGGGAAATTAAAGCCAAGGGTCAATACTTATAGACTATGTAAGTCCGATTTCTCAATTGTATTTGAGAATTTTTCTATAAAATTTGTTTGTCACTCATTTGGACCAAAGGGAAATTAAAGCCAAGGATCCATACTTATAGACTATGTAAGTCCGATTTCTCAATTGTATTTGAGAATTTTTCTATAAAATTTGTTTGTCACTCATTTGGACCAAAGGGAAATTAAAGCCAAGGATCCATACTTATAGACTATGTAAGTCCGATTTCTCAATTGTATTTGAGAATTTTTCTATAAAATTTGTTTGTCACTCATTTGGACCAAAGGGAAATTAAAGCCAAGGATCCATACTTATAGACTATGTAAGTCCGATTTCTCAATTGTATTTGAGAATTTTTCTATAAAATTTGTTTTTCACTCATTTGGACCAAAGGGAAATTAAAGCCAAGGATCCATACTTATAGACTATGTAAGTCCGATTTCTCAATTGTATTTGAGAATTTTTCTATAAAATTTGTTTTTCACTCATTTGGACCAAAGGGAAATTAAAGCCAAGGATCCATACTTATAGACTATGTAAGTCCGATTTCTCAATTGTATTTGAGAATTTTTCTATAAAATTTGTTTGTCACTCATTTGGACCAAAGGGAAATTAAAGCCAAGGATCCATACTTATAGACTATGTAAGTCCGATTTCTCAATTGTATTTGAGAATTTTTCTATAAAATTTGTTTGTCACTCATTTGGACCAAAGGGAAATTAAAGCCAAGGATCCATACTTATAGACTATGTAAGTCCGATTTCTCAATTGTATTTGAGAATTTTCTATAAAATTTGTTTGTCACTCATTTGGACCAAAGGGAAATTAAAGCCAAGGATCCATACTTATAGACTATGTAAGTCCGATTTCTCAATTGTATTTGAGAATTTTTCTATAAAATTTGTTTGTCATTCATTTGGACCAAAGGGAAATTAAAGCCAAGGATCCATACTTATAGACTATGTAAGTCCGATTTCTCAATTGTATTTGAGAATTTTCTATAAAATTTGTTTGTCACTCATTTGGACCAAAGGGAAATTAAAGCCAAGGATCCATACTTATAGACTATGTAAGTCCGATTTCTCAATTGTATTTGAGAATTTTTCTATAAAATTTGTTTGTCACTCATTTGGACCAAAGGGAAATTAAAGCCAAGGATCCATACTTATAGACTATGTAAGTCCGATTTCTCAATTGTATTTGAGAATTTTTCTATAAAATTTGTTTGTCACTCATTTGGACCAATGGGAAATTAAAGCCAAGGAGCCATACTTATAGACTATGTAAGTCCGATTTCTCAATTGTATTTGAGAATTTTTCTATAAAATTTGTTTGTCACTCATTTGGACCAAAGGGAAATTAAAGCCAAGGATCCATACTTATAGACTATGTAAGTCCGATTTCTCAATTGTATTTGAGAATTTTTCTATAAAATTTGTTTGTCACTCATTTGGACCAAAGGGAAATTAAAGCCAAGGATCCATACTTATAGACTATGTAAGTCCGATTTCTCAATTGTATTTGAGAATTTTTCTATAAAATTTGTTTGTCACTCATTTGGACCAATGGGAAATTAAAGCCAAGGAGCCATACTTATAGACTATGTAAGTCCGATTTCTCAATTGTATTTGAGAATTTTTCTATAAAATTTGTTTGTCACTCATTTGGACCAAAGGGAAATTAAAGCCAAGGATCCATACTTATAGACTATGTAAGTCCGATTTCTCAATTGTATTTGAGAATTTTTCTATAAAATTTGTTTGTCACTCATTTGGACCAAAGGGAAATTAAAGCCAAGGATCCATACTTATAGACTATGTAAGTCCGATTTCTCAATTGTATTTGAAAATTTTTCTATAAAATTTGTTTGTCACTCATTTAGACCAAAGGGAACTTAAAGCCAAGGATCCATACTTATAGACTACGTAAGTCCGATTTCTCAATTGTATTTGAGAATTTTTCTATAAAATTTGTTTGTCACTCATTTGGACCAAAGGGAACTTAAAGCCAAGGATCCATACTTATAAACTATGTAAGTCCGATTTCTCAATTGTATTTGAGAATTTTTCTATAAAATTTGTTTGTCACTCATTTGGACCAATGGGAAATTAAAGCCAAGGATCCATACTTATAGACTGTGTAAGTCCGATTTCTCAATTGTATTTGAGAATTTTTCTATAAAATTTGTTTGTCACTCATTTGGACCAATGGGAAATTAAAGCCAAGGGTCCATACTTATTGACTACGTAAGTCCGATTTCTCAATTGTATTTGAGAATTTTTCTATAAAATTTGTTTGTCACTCATTTGGACCAAAGGGAAATTAAAGCCAAGGATCCATACTTATAGACTACGTAAGTCCGATTTCTCAATTGTATTTGAGAATTTTTCTATAAAATTTGTTTGTCACTCATTTAGACCAAAGGGAACTTGAAGCCAAGGATCCATACTTATAGACTATGTAAGTCCGATTTCTCAATTGTATTTGAAAATTTTTCTATAAAATTTGTTTGTCACTCATTTGGACCAAAGGGAACTTGAAGCCAAGGATCCATACTTATAGACTATGTAAGTCCGATTTCTCAATTGTATTTGAAAATTTTTCTATAAAATTTGTTTGTCACTCATTTGGACCAAAGGGAAATTAAAGCCAAGGATCCATACTTATAGACTATGTAAGTCCGATTTCTCAATTGTATTTGAAAATTTTTCTATAAAATTTGTTTGTCACTCATTTGGACCAAAGGGAACTTAAAGCCAAGGATCCATACTTATAGACTATGTAAGTCCGATTTCTCAATTGTATTTGAGAATTTTTCTATAAAATTTGTTTGTCACTCATTTGGACCAAAGGGAACTTAAAGCCAAGGAATAATACTTATAGACTACGTAAGTCCGATTTCTCAATTGTATTTGAGAATTTTTCTATAAAATTTGTTTGTCACTCATTTGGACCAAAGGGAAATTAAAGCCAAGGGTCCATACTTATTGACTACGTAAGTCCGATTTCTCAATTGTATTTGAGAATTTTTCTATAAAATTTGTTTGTCACTCATTTGGACCAATGGGAAATTAAAGCCAAGGATCCATACCTCTAGACTATGTAAGTCCGATTTCTCAATTGTATTTGAAAATTTTTCTATAAAATTTTTTTGTCACTCATTTGGACCAAAGGGAACTTAAAGCCAAGGATCCATACTTATAGACTACGTAAGTCCGATTTCTCAATTGTATTTGAGAATTTTTCTATAAAATTTGTTTGTCACTCATTTGGACCAAAGGGAACTTAAAGCCAAGGATCCATACTTATAGACTATGTAAGTCCGATTTCTCAATTGTATTTGAGAATTTTTCTATAAAATTTGTTTGTCACTCATTTGGACCAAAGGGAAATTAAAGCCAAGGATCCATACTTATAGACTACGTAAGTCCGATTTCTCAATTGTATTTGAGAATTTTTCTATAAAATTTGTTTGTCACTCATTTGGACCAAAAGGAACTTAAAGCCAAGGATCCATACTTATAGACTATGTAAGTCCGATTTCTCAATTGTATTTGAAAATTTTTCTATAAAATTTGTTTGTCACTCATTTGGACCAAAGGGAAATTAAAGCCAAGGATCCATACTTATAGACTATGTAAGTCCGATTTCTCAATTGTATTTGAAAATTTTTCTATAAAATTTGTTTGTCACTCATTTGGACCAAAGGGAAATTAAAGCCAAGGATCCATACTTATAGACTATGTAAGTCCGATTTCTCAATTGTATTTGAAAATTTTTCTATAAAATTTGTTTGTCACTCATTTGGACCAAAGGGAACTTAAAGCCAAGGATCCATACTTATAGACTACGTAAGTCCGATTTCTCAATTGTATTTGAGAATTTTTCTATAAAATTTGTTTGTCACTCATTTGGACCAAAGGGAACTTAAAGCCAAGGATCCATACTTATAGACTATGTAAGTCCGATTTCTCAATTGTATTTGAGAATTTTTCTATAAAATTTGTTTGTCACTCATTTGGACCAAAGGGAAATTAAAGCCAAGGATCCATACTTATAGACTACGTAAGTCCGATTTCTCAATTGTATTTGAGAATTTTTCTATAAAATTTGTTTGTCACTCATTTGGACCAAAGGGAACTTAAAGCCAAGGATCCATACTTATAGACTACGTAAGTCCGATTTCTCAATTGTATTTGAGAATTTTCCTATAAAATTTGTTTGTCACTCATTTGGACCAAAGGGAACTTAAAGCCAAGGATCCATACTTATAGACTACGTAAGTCCGATTTCTCAATTGTATTTGAGAATTTTTCTATAAAATTTGTTTGTCACTCATTTGGACCAAAGGGAAATTAAAGCCAAGGATCCATACTTATAGACTATGTAAGTCCGATTTCTCAATTAGATTTGAGAATTTTTCTATAAAATTTGTTTGTCACTCATTTGGACCAATGGGAAATTAAAGCCAAGGATCCATACTTATAGACTATGTAAGTCCGATTTCTCAATTGTATTTAAGAATTTTTCTATAAAATTTGTTTGTCACTCATTTGGACCAAAGGGAACTTAAAGCCAAGGATCCATACTTATAGACTACGTAAGTCCGATTTCTCAATTGTATTTGAGAATTTTTCTATAAAATTTGTTTGTCACTCATTTGGACCAATGGGAAATTAAAGCCAAGGATCCATACTTATAGACTATGTAAGTCCGATTTCTCAATTAGATTTGAGAATTTTTCTATAAAATTTGTTTGTCACTCATTTGGACCAATGGGAAATTAAAGCCAAGGATCCATACTTATAGACTATGTAAGTCCGATTTCTCAATTAGATTTGAGAATTTTTCTATAAAATTTGTTTGTCACTCATTTGGACCAATGGGAAATTAAAGCCAAGGATCCATACTTATAGACTATGTAAGTCCGATTTCTCAATTAGATTTGAGAATTTTTCTATAAAATTTGTTTGTCACTCATTTGGACCAATGGGAAATTAAAGCCAAGGATCCATACTTATAGACTATGTAAGTCCGATTTCTCAATTAGATTTGAGAATTTTTCTATAAAATTTGTTTGTCACTCATTTGGACCAAAGGGAACTTAAAGCCAAGGATCCATACTTATAAACTATGTAAGTCCGATTTCTCAATTGTATTTGAGAATTTTTCTATAAAATTTGTTTGTCACTCATTTGGACCAAAGGGAACTTAAAGCCAAGGATCCATACTTATAAACTATGTAAGTCCGATTTCTCAATTGTATTTGAGAATTTTTCTATAAAATTTGTTTGTCACTCATTTGGACCAAAGGGAACTTAAAGCCAAGGATCCATACTTATAGACTACGTAAGTCCGATTTCTCAATTGTATTTGAGAATTTTTCTATAAAATTTGTTTGTCAATCATTTGGACCAAAGGGAACTTAAAGCCAAGGATCCATACTTATAAACTATGTAAGTCCGATTTCTCAATTGTATTTGAGAATTTTTCTATAAAATTTGTTTGTCACTCATTTGGACCAAAGGGAACTTAAAGCCAAGGATCCATACTTATAGACTACGTAAGTCCGATTTCTCAATTGTATTTGAATATTTTTCTATAAAATTTGTTTGTCACTCATTTGGACCAAAGGAAAATTAAAGCCAAGGGTCCATACTTATTGACTACGTAAGTCCGATTGCTCAATTGTATTTGAGAATTTTTCTATAAAATTTGTTTGTCACTAATTTGGACCAATGGGAAATTAAAGCCAAGGGCCCATACTTATTGACTACGTAAGTCCGATTTCTCAATTGTATTTGAGAATTTTTCTATAAAATTTGTTTGTCACTCATTTGGACCAATGGGAAATTAAAGCCAAGGATCCATACTTATAGACTATGTAAGTCCGATTTCTCAATTAGATTTGAGAATTTTTCTATAAAATTTGTTTGTCACTCATTTGGACCAATGGGAAATTAAAGCCAAGGATCCATACTTATAGACTATGTAAGTCCGATTTCTCAATTGTATTTGAGAATTTTTCTATAAAATTTGTTTGTCACTCATTTGGACCAATGGGAATTTAAAGCCAAGGATCCATACTTATAGACTATGTAAGTCCGATTTCTCAATTGTATTTGAGAATTTTTCTAGAAAATTTGTTTGTCACTCATTTGGACCAATGGGAAATTAAAGCCAAGGATCCATACTTATAGACTATG
This sequence comes from Lypha dubia, assembly GCA_947311025.1. NCBI lineage: Eukaryota > Metazoa > Arthropoda > Insecta > Diptera > Tachinidae > Lypha > Lypha dubia. The sequence goes on along the minus strand of OX371263.1, from coordinate 95,443,145 downwards.
TAAGTCCGATTTCTCAATTGTATTTGAGAATTTTTCTATAAAATTTGTTTGTCACTCATTTGGACCAATGGGAATTTAAAGCCAAGGATCCATACTTATAGACTATGTAAGTCCGATTTCTCAATTGTATTTGAGAATTTTTCTATAAAATTTGTTTGTCACTCATTTGGACCAATGGGAAATTAAAGCCAAGGATCCATACTTATAGACTATGTAAGTCCGATTTCTCAATTGAATTTGAGAATTTTTCTATAAAATTTGTTTGTCACTCATTTGGACCAATAGGAAATTAAAGCCAAGGATCCATACTTATAGACTATGTAAGTCCGATTTCTCAATTGTATTTGAGAATTTTTCTATAAAATTTGTTTGTCACTCATTTGGACCAATAGGAAATTAAAGCCAAGGATCCATACTTATAGACTATGTAAGTCTGATTTCTCAATTGTATTTGAGAATTTTTCTATAAAATTTGTTTGTCACTCATTTGGACCAATGGGAAATTTAAGCCAAGGATCCATACTTATAGACTATGTAAGTCTGATTTCTCAATTGTATTTGAGAATTTTTCTATAAAATTTGTTTGTCACTCATTTGGACCAATAGGAAATTAAAGCCAAGGATCCATACTTATAGACTATGTAAGTCCGATTTCTCAATTGTATTTGAAAATTTTTCTATAAAATTTGTTTGTCACTCATTTGGACCAATGGGAAATTAAATCCAAGGATCCATACTTATAGACTATGTAAGTCCGATTTCTCAATTGTATTTGAGAATTTTTCTATAAAATTTGTTTGTCACTCATTTGGACCAATGGGAAATTAAAGCCCAGGATCCATACTTATAGACTATGTAAGTCCGATTTCTCAATTGTATTTGAGAATTTTTCTATAAAATTTGTTTGTCACTCATGTGGACCAATGGGAAATTAAAGCCAAGGATCCATACTTATAGACTATGTAAGTCCGATTTCTCAATTGTATTTGAGAATTTTTCTATAAAATTTGTTTGTCACTCATTTGGACCAATGGGAAATTAAAGCCAAGGTTCCATACTTATAGACTATGTAAGTCCGATTTCTCAATTGTATTTAAGAATTTTTCTATAAAATTTGTTTGTCACTCATTTGGACCAATGGGAAATTAAAGCCAAGGATCCATACTTATAGACTATGTAAGTCCGATTTCTCAATTGTATTTGAGAATTTTTCTATAAAATTTGTTTGTCACTCATTTGGACCAATGGGAAATTAAAGCCAAGGATCCATACTTACAGACTATGTAAGTCCGATTTCTCAATTGTATTTGAGAATTTTTCTATAAAATTTGTTTGTCACTCATTTGGACCAATGGGAAATTAAAGCCAAGGATCCATACTTATAGACTATGTAAGTCCGATTTCTCAATTGTATTTGAGAATTTTTCTATAAAATTTGTTTGTCACTCATTTGGACCAATGGGAAATTAAAGCCAAGGATCCATACTTATAGACTATGTAAGTCCGATTTCTCAATTGTATTTAAGGAATTTTTCTATAAAATTTGTTTGTCACTCATTTGGACCAATAGGAAATTAAAGCCAAGGATCCATACTTATAGACTATGTAAGTCCGATTTCTCAATTGTATTTGAAAATTTTTCTATAAAATTTGTTTGTCACTCATTTGGACCAAAGGGAAATTAAAGCCAAGGATCCATACTTATAGACTATGTAAGTCCGATTTCTCAATTGTATTTGAGAATTTTTCTATAAAATTTGTTTGTCACTCATTTGGACCAATAGGAAATTAAAGCCAAGGATCCATACTTATAGACTATGTAAGTCCGATTTCTCAATTGTATTTGAGAATTTTTCTATAAAATTTGTTTGTCACTCATTTGGACCAATGGGAAATTAAAGCCAAGGATCCATACTTATAGACTATGTAAGTCCGATTTCTCAATTGTATTTGAGAATTTTTCTATAAAATTTGTTTGTCACTCATTTGGACCAATGGGAAATTAAAGCCAAGGATCCATACTTATAGACTATGTAAGTCCGATTTCTCAATTGTATTTGAGAATTTTTCTATAAAATTTGTTTGTCACTCATTTGGACCAATAGGAAATTAAAGCCAAGGATCCATACTTATAGACTATGTAAGTCCGATTTCTCAATTGTATTTGAGAATTTTTCTATAAAATTTGTTTGTCACTCATTTGGACCAATAGGAAATTAAAGCCAAGGATCCATACTTATAGACTATGTAAGTCCGATTTCTCAATTGTATTTGAGAATTTTTCTATAAAATTTGTTTGTCACTCATTTGGACCAATGGGAAATTAAAGCCAAGGATCCATACTTATAGACTATGTAAGTCCGATTTCTCAATTGTATTTGAGAATTTTTCTATAACATTTGTTTGTCACTCATTTGGACCAATAGGAAATTAAAGCCAAGGATCCATACTTATAGACTATGTAAGTCCGATTTCTCAATTGTATTTGAGAATTTTTCTATAAAATTTGTTTGTCACTCATTTGGACCAATGGGAAATTAAAGCCAAGGATCCATACTTATAGACTATGTAAGTCCGATTTCTCAATTGTATTTGAGAATTTTTCTATAAAATTTGTTTGTCACTCATTTGGACCAATGGGAAATTAAAGCCAAGGATCCATACTTATAGACTATGTAAGTCCGATTTCTCAATTGTATTTGAGAATTTTTCTATAAAATTTGTTTGTCACTCCTTTGGACCAATGGGAAATTAAAGCCAAGGATCCATACTTATAGACCATGTAAGTCCGATTTCTCAATTGTATTAAAGACATTAAGCAGTCAGTTGCACAATGGGCCATGCGAATATGAACAATTTTAAGGCTCGTAAGATCCAATGTGCTTTGCGAAACAAAAGCTCTTTCTCGATTTTCCTGGCATGAAAATCCAGTGGGATGTTCGATGAAGTGGTCATATTTTTCACGTCTCAAAATAAGAATTTAAATGCCTCGGGTTCCTAAGACGGTGTAAGACAAACTTTACTCCATGTGATCTCCATTAAATTTATACCGAAAATGCAATACCGAAAATCGAATACAAATCTCATGTATACGCCGATGCTTCAATCTACAGTTTAAAGTTACTCGAAATAGATTGATGAAGCTTATCGGTAACACTAGGGGAGCCAACACTATTGAGTTACTACGTCCGCTGCCGCCATATAGTATAAAAAGAACTACCAGTGTGCCAAAAGTGTTTTTTTTTTTTGCTTAAAAGTGTATGGTGATTGTTAGTGAATCGCACCGTGTCTTTAGTTTCACATTTGTATCGCTTTTTTCGTGTTTTTAGAATGTGATCCGGTGGGTCACGGGGCACAGAATTGTTACAGAAGAGCACACGATACCACGTGAAAACAGCCTTACAAAATAATACAGCGTGTGACCCACGGGTGGTACACATGGCATCACGGAAAAAATTCGTATGACTCACCGGTGGGATATAATTTGTCGTTACAAATGAAATCAGGTAACCTCTTCCCATTACCCGACATATTTCTTGTACAACACATTCTGCATTAAGAGCCACATCCCTTTGTGGTCGATATGTCAGTGAATTTCATTGCGCGCTACAGACACATTTTGTACTTCAGTCGAGTTGCTCGTAAGTGGGATAAGCTTAACGGAGAAGGCTTTCCAGATAATTACAATATGACAAAATTCAAGTCGAATATCCACAAACACTACTCCCTCTATCCTCATTCCCATACCTAATTTTTCTAGTTCCGGCACAATGCATTGCATAAGTAGGGTTCATTTGCTGAGTACTGGTTCTTTTCCAAAAAAAATTAAAAACATGCGCTAAGAAATAACTCACCGTTGTCATAAAAATAAAGTATTAAGTCGCATGGCCACATATTCCAATTTTTTTTAAATTTATTGCAAATCTAACTAATTAACGAGTAAGAACAACTTAGGTCTTCTTAAGCTTCTTCTTCAATAAAGTTTTTAAGGAAAAATCGTTTTATTTCTCACACAAAATCCAGAAATTCAAATTACAAAACAAAATAACAACTACAATAACAAAATGTAATACTTTCGTTAGTGCCTTCATTCTGCAATTAACACTTTTCTCACAAACGGTCTCTCTCTCTCTCTTTCTCTTTATTGTGTTTAACAAATATGTTTGTGGGTTTTTTATTAATAAAAAAAATAAAATTCTTTTTATTTTCTTATTTTTTCGTAGCTTTTGCTACTTCTTTATTTATCAAACGAGAGTTAAAAACTGAACTTTATTGTTACAATTTTGTTTTCTTATTAAAAAATGCTTATTGGTAATTTTTATTATTTTGCTTATTAATAATATTTATTTTTGTGAGTTTCCTGTTTGTTTGTGTCTTTATTGTTTTAATTCGTGGAATTATTTGTTAACAGCAGAAGTGTGTTGACAAAATTGCATTTCTAGATAATTTTGATAAAGCGTGGAAAGTGCATTGACATGTATTATATTTTTTTAATAGTTTGTCTGGAATTCAAAAATAGGGTAACAACAAGAATAAAGTTGCAAAACAGGAAACTCGTGTATACGATAAAATAATAATAAAAAAATGTAAAACATATTTGTTAAATTATTATACGGTGGGGTGACACCATAACTCCCCCTCCGTTAGTTTGAGGCTCCGACGAAATTTGGAGCACAGTTGCTCTTCTTTTACAAAGTATGGGTATAGTAACTACTAAAATGATCAATATTGAAATTGTAGTGCTATTTGCAGCTATATTAATGATTCTGTGTATATTTTGGGTTTTATTAAAATCAGTAAAATTGTTTTCATATTTAATTTGTTTTATGTATAGATCTTCTAATTTAATTTCAGTGTATGTTCCATTTTCTTTTATCTCTTTTAAAAAGTTAGTTTGAATAATTTTTTCTTTTACAATTAGTTTTTCGTTTTTAAATGTTAAATTACCAACATTGATTTGACAATTTTCAAATTTAATTATAAAATTATGACTTATATTAATAGTTTTTCCTTTGTAATTACAATTGTGTGTAAAGTTGTTAAAGAAATTTTTAAATATAATTATTCCTTCTTTTATTTCTTTTATTTCTGGTATTTTATACTCTCTAAGTGTACAACTTGCTATTTTATTTGCAACGATGCTTAAGATACATGGATCATTAATTTGTTTTAGATTCTTATATAAGCTAGATGTATTTGGAAAATAGACATTTTGGTTCTTATCAACTAAAATTCTGTTTTCTTTTAAAAATAATGATTTGTTTATTTTATTGGGAATTGGCTCAAGGATTATTTGTGTAAAGGATATGTTTGAAAATTGGGGAATGGAAAGGATGATGACAATTTGTTCTTTTTCAAAGGATACGGCAACTTTTGTTTTAGTATACTTTTCAAAGTCATTTATAATTTCAATTTCCTGTTCGTCGAGTAAGTCCGTCGGTATAATACCTAGTTTGCTAGTAAATATGACTCCTGCAATGTCGTCAATATGGTCTTTGAGTAGATTTATATCATTATCAATCTGGTAAATGTGTTTTAGGAAATCTATTTCGTCTTCTAATGTAGATATTTTATTCTGAATCTCATTGCGAAATTTGTTTATATATGTTTTTACTATATATTGTTGTCTGTTGAATTTCTTTCGTATTTTTCTTTGTTGCATATATCACAATTATTTATAAATTGTGTTATGCGTATTTTTAGCTGTGGGTGGTAAAATTCAAGTTTTAATTCTGCGAAATTTTCGTTTATTCCTCTATGATTGTTTTTTATGTGCTCTTTTCCTATTATATCGGTCAGCTCGTTTTCATCTGTTATATCCTTAAGAAGGTGTTTACAGCGTATGATTTTGAAGTTTCTATTTTCACCAAAGTATTTTTCAAAGACAGTTTTCAGTTCGTAAAAAACAGATTCATCATTTATGAAAATTGCGTTGGTTTTATCAGGGTTGAAATGATTTTTTAATAGAGTTATTAGTGTTTCTTCGTCAAAAGTTTTAGCATAAATTGTCTTCCTGTTATTCTTGAAAATTTGTTGGTTTTTTACTTTCAGTGATCCTGACATTGTTTTATGAATTACAATTTGTCTCCGATAAAAGTTGAGCGGGTTGTTTGTTTCTGAAATAATATTATTTAAGTTTTCATCTTCGTTGAAATTAATTTCTATCCTAGATAATGCGTCTGCATTACCGTTCATAATACCCTTTTTATATTTTATATCATAATCGTATTCTTGTAGACGTAGTCTCCATCTCACAAGTTTTGAGTTTGGTTCTTTAATGGAGAACAGCCAAACTAGTGGTCTATGATCTGTTTCAATTAAAAATTTCCTTCCGAAGAGGTATGGTCTAAAATATTTTGTTGACCATACAATTGCGAGAAGTTCTTTTTCTATCGTACTGTAGTTCTGTTCCGCACCATTTAGGCTACGACTTGCATAGCAAATAGGATGGCCATTCTGCGATAGAACAGCTCCAAGTGCAAATTTGCTTGCGTCGGTTTGAAGAATGAATTTTTGGGTAAAATCTGGATATGCTAGAACGGGAGAATTTGTCAACAGTCTTTTAAGAGATTCAAATGATTCGATATATTCTGAATTTTTAAATTCAACAACGGAGTCTTTCTTAAGATATCTCGTCATGGGTTTGGCTATTTTGGAATAGTCTTTCATGAACTTGCGATAATATCCCGCTAATCCGAGAAACTGTTTTATTTCCTTTTGCGTTTTTGGTAAAGGAAATTGCTGTACACAAGCTATCTTGTCGGAATTTGGTCTAATGCCTTCCTCAGATACTACGTGTCCAAGGAATTTGGTTTCTTTTTTCATAAATTCGCTTTTGTCCAATTGAATTTTTAAATTAACTTCTTTTAGTCTTTGGAAGACTTTCGTTATGGATTCTATGTGTTCCTGTAATGAAGTTGAGAATATTATAATATCGTCTAGATACACTAGACAAATTTTATTAATGAACTCGCCCAAAACGTTATTCATTAAACGCTGGAAAGTGGCCGGAGCTGTTTTCAGCCCAAACGGCATACGAAGAAATTCGTAGTGGCCGCCTTCCACACTAAATGCTGTCTTTGCGATGTCTTTTTCGTGAACCTCGATTTGATGGAAACCTTTCGCTAGGTCGAGGGTGGTAAAGTATTGACAACGTCCGAGTTTTTCCAGGATTTCGTCGATATTCGGGATTGGATATTTGTCGTCTATTGTTATCTCGTTGATTTTTCTGTAATCTATAACCAGTCTCCATTTTGCCTTACCACTAGCGTCTAATTTTTTTGGAACTACCCAAACTGGGGCCGAATAAGGCGAATGACTGGGCCTTATTATCCTTTTGTGTAACATTTCCTCTATTTGCTTTTCTACCTCAGTTTTATGTATGTAGGGGTATCTATATGTTTTCGCCGCAATAGGTATGTTGTTAGTTGTCCTTATTTCGTGTTTGATGGCGTTCGTGAATGTAAGATCGCTCTCTTCTGTGTAGAATATATTATTATATTTTTTAATGATTGGTAAAAGTTTCTCTTTTTCTTCTTTATTTAAATGGTCTACGCGAATCTGTTCCAACATTGGTACATCTATTTTTTTATATGATTCAATTGTATAAAAATTTTCGGGTGTTATTTCATCTGTTTCCTGGGTTTCTAAAATAACCCGTTGTGGTAAATTTCCATTCACTTTAACAAGAGCATTGATTTTATAATTTTCTGTTTCGTATACTCCCTCCACTATTTCGATATTCTTATCGTTTAATAAGGTTTTGGGATTATATACTAAACCGTTTTTGTGCTCAACTGGTACTATGACTTTATGTAGTCCTTTTTTTTCGAAATAGTATTCGATACCGTTATTTGTGTATCGAATTGGAATTTCGGTTTTTTCGATTTTTAGGGTGTTATCTTTCAAATTAACTATTGCTTTCATTTGTCTAAGTATGTTATTGCCAATTATTCCATCATACTGTTTGTGGAATTGGCAGACTAAAAATTCTAATTTGGTGTCTGTAAATTCACCAAATTCTTTAAAAATTGGGATTGCTACTTTTTCTGAAATTGTAATAGTATGTTGTAATGTCTTAATGTTTGTCACATCGCAAGGGATCCTCCATTTGGGATGGCAAATTCCAGGATTTATTACGGAATGTGTTGCTCCCGTGTCGATGATGAATCTTAAACGTCCTAGTTTTGTTTTAACGATTATATATGGTAAGTTTCCGTTGAGGCCATCGGCCGAAAATTTTGAACATCTGTTCTGCCTTGTTCCGGCTGTCTGGGTTGATTATAGTTTTGTCTATTATATCTGCTGTAGTGTCGATTTTGTTGGTAGTGATGATTGTACTTACTGTCGTTTTGGTAACTGTCTGTTGTCGGTTTAAAGTGTTGTACATTATTTATTTCCATTGGTTCTGGTTGTTGGGGCGGATTATAATTGCGTTGTTGATTTTGGTTATAGTTTTGGTTATATCTTTCCATGTTGCGTTGTTGGTACCGATTGTGATTGTAGCTCTGATTGCCTTGCTGATAATTGTAGTTTCCTCGGTGGTAATTACTATTGTCGTTAAATTTATTATAATTATATTTTTTATTATGATTTGTTCTGCTCCCCGAAGGTTCTATGTTTCTTTCTTGTTCTTCATTATTCTGTCGTTTCCCTTTGCTATTACTATTCTTCACTATGCGACCATCTTTTCCCATGCGGTCGTATCCGCTCTCGAATAGAATATCCATTGCTAATTCCAGGCTTCCAGGATTCCTGCAAGTTAATACAGTCCGCATTGGTTCCGGCATTTTGTTTTTGAAGATGTGCAGTGCAGATCTTTGATTGTTAATGGCTACCTGATTTGTTGCTTCACCTTCACCAAGGACCAAAAGGGCTTTGTTATTCAAACGCCGTAGTCTGTATTTTATCTCGTTATAAAAATCAACAGTAGTACTTTCAAAAGTGACAGATCTTAACTCATCATATAATTGTTCGCAATTCTTTTTCTCACCAAAATTGTTCTCTAAAATACTCTTGATATCTGTCCAAGATTGTGCCTGCGTATTAATTTCTATAATTTCTTTGGCCCTACCGACTAATCTACCTTTTATAATGTCTGAGAAGACAAGTTGTGAAAGTTCATCATAAGTCCTAAGAACCGGATATATTCTATCTATTAGTCTAGTAAAATTAATTAAATCGTTACGGTTACCGTTATACTGAGGGATTGAATTCAAGTATTTAATGGGATCTAATTGAATTTGATTTGGTTCTGCCATTTTAAAGGAAGGTATAAATTTGTTTATTTTTTTTTTAGATTTTATTTGCAATTTTCAGTGGACAATTTTTGTACACGTAATTAATAATATTATCTTATAGTTATAAATTATGGAGGAAAAAAAAAAATTTTGAATAACTTATGACTATTCTTACTATATCCTTTTAAAGTTGTCTTCCTTGTTTATAGTTGTTCTCTTCCTTCTTAGTGCTGATCAGGATTTTTCTCTGGTGTTCTTCTTCTCTGTTTTACTGATTTTCTATTTCCACTTGTTCAAATAGTGCTTTTAAATCACTTTATATTTCCACTGTTCAAATAGTGTTTTTATTTAAAAATGTTTTTTATTACTTTTTTCTTTTATTTATTATTATTTTCTGTCAATGTATAAGGCAATTTGTTTTGTCTATATTTATTTTCATTTCTTTTTTATGTAGTAATTTGTTGATGATATTTTCCACTTTTTATGTGTGCATTAAAATTAAAGTTCACTTAATTAGTTTATTTGATTAGAGTAAGGGTTTTTCTCTTTTATTATTTTACTTAACTTTTAGTTCACTTATTAATGTTGTTGTTTAGAATAAGGATTCTTCCTTTTTTTTTTCTATTTTTTTTGAAATCGCGTTAAACATTAAAATGTCTAAAAGGAACCAATTAATTCTTTAAACGATTAAAACCTTTTCGCGATATCCCATCCTCGTCGCCAAATATGTTTGTGGGTTTTTTATTAATAAAAAAAATAAAATTCTTTTTATTTTCTTATTTTTTCGTAGCTTTTGCTACTTCTTTATTTATCAAACGAGAGTTAAAAACTGAACTTTATTGTTACAATTTTGTTTTCTTATTAAAAAATGCTTATTGGTAATTTTTATTATTTTGCTTATTAATAATATTTATTTTTGTGAGTTTCCTGTTTGTTTGTGTCTTTATTGTTTTAATTCGTGGAATTATTTGTTAACAGCAGAAGTGTGTTGACAAAATTGCATTTCTAGATAATTTTGATAAAGCGTGGAAAGTGCATTGACATGTATTATATTTTTTTAATAGTTTGTCTGGAATTCAAAAATAGGGTAACAACAAGAATAAAGTTGCAAAACAGGAAACTCGTGTATACGATAAAATAATAATAAAAAAATGTAAAACATATTTGTTAAATTATTATACGGTGGGGTGACACCATAACTTTTAACATTAGGAAGAATTTGAAGTTTGTACAAAAATGTGTAACTTATTTAAAGTACAGTGAAAATAAATCCTAAATTTAAATTTAATGACAATTTCAATTGTTTGAAAAAGTGTGAACTCTTGTACCAGCAGCAAATAGTTGGGTTAACACTGACATATAAATACACAAATACAGTGAAAGAAACACACCAAACACACAGAAAGAAACCTATTAAGGGAGATCAGTAAACGGGCCCTTTTGATAGTTATGAGCTACAACAAAAACAGTAGCCGTATTCAGTGTTTTGTGCAAATGGCCTTGCAAAAGAGCAAATGTCAAATATTGTAAACACACTTTCTAGGAAAACCTTTGTTGCCAGCAAAGTCGAGTAAAAAATGTAAATGCAAATTTGGGCTATTGGCCCAAGGAAGGCCCCAAAGAAGGCCACTTAACTCTCCAGGGAAACACAGAAACTTAACACACAATATTATTATAAGCAAAAATGTAAGCTTACAAAGTGATTTGTTGAACAGGTAACACGACACAAAAAAAAAATACTACAAACAATACAAAAGTACTCGTGAACAATAGGAATACAAGGAATCATTGAAAAGGAAAAATTGACATTGTATTTTACACTCTGATGCAAAAAAAAAAATTCTTAAATGCAATTGCCTAGTACTGGTAGTAAACTACACTTAAACATGTATGTGTATGTTTGTACATGTGTATATGTCAAACTTAGAGTAGTGTAAAATTGTGCACAAGCTGTACTTTGTGAACCTTAATAGTACCAAAATTTTTAACTCAAAATTACTGGTCATATTTTGTAAGAATGAATTTTCTTCTTCTCCCACGAGTTAGCCTGGCACAAATCTAGAGATATGCATGAATAAATTTGTTGCTAGAGAGCGTGCATGGACATGTCTTAAAAGTCAGTCACTCACAGTAGAAAACAAACTTTGCAGGATCTATAAAAAGAAAACTAAGCTGCGAAAATAGCCTTTAGGGAGCTGTATAGCAGCACAGAAGGCACTACACTACAGTGGCCAATGTTAACAGAAAGAGGTTATCAATTAGGTTGTATTATTCATTTAATATTTGAATCATCAGTTTTATTTTTGGAAAATCGGGGCAAGTTTTCCCCAGTACGCAAACAAAAAAATTCACATAACTCCTTCATATATAAAGCGATTTTGAAAATTTTTACTTTATTTGGACCCACAAAATAATTTTTAATTAAAATGGAGGAGAAAGTTGCCTTCCCGATCTACTGATTATTTAAAAAAATAATCCATTTATCGACACAGTTTTTGAAGAATTTGTATTGTTTGAAAAAATTTGCTTGCGGAAATAAATAAATTTTTTTAGAAATTGGGCTAACGATTTGGCTCCCCCAAAACAAGTAGTTATTACATATCTCCTCCACTTACGAAATGATTTTCATAATAAAATTTTTGGTTGAACGGATTTTCTTCCAGTTTGGTCCAATGGCAAGTTGCTCTACGATATATTGATTTTTAAGTAATCCCTCCGTATGTGGACCAATTTTCAAATTTCTTTTTAAGTTTGAAGAAGTTTTCTTGCCGTTGCGTTCTATAACCGTTTTTAATTCGGAGGGTCGAGATGCTCACTTAAAATATTTAGCTACACCATTTATGGACCGTTTTAAAAAATGTACGCTTCTAATTTGGTCCCAATGAAATGTAAGTGGCCGCCTTATGTATTGATAAATTTTATATATTTGAACCGACATTAATTTCCTGTTTATTAAAAACGGGTAGGTACTCAGTGAAGGTAATCGGCTTTTGCCATAATTTTTGTATTATGCTCACTTTTTCAAGGATACTGATCTTTAAAAGAGAAACACATGATATATTCTGAAAGCCGACTTTGTCTTCTACTATTGAGAACTCTTTTTGTTGATACTTTTTGATTCGACATTTTGTACATTTACACACATCCCGAGTTTTCATATTGACTTTTCACAACAGAGTGAATGAACAACAACGATGAATATAATGGTTTTCAATTGAAATTGAAAAAAAAACAACTAATTGTTTTGTACAAGTGTATCTATTTGTAAATGTGCTTAAAAGCTTTTGTTAGTATTCAAATTTATGTGTAATCAAATCTCCACTGTTCAGTGAATTTTAAACAATAATCCACAATAATATTGTTTGTATTACAAAATAGTGTTACAACATTCACAAATACACAGATAGAAAATAAATACAAAAACAAATTTTAAATGTATAATTAAAATTACCCAGTAAGCTTTTCATGATATTATTGATCATTTTCGATTCTCTTTTGACTCTGCTGTGCACATTTTTGAGTAGAAATGATTGCTGCTTCGGGAGAAAATGGTTCCCTAACCCTACGTCTTAACGAGCCATCTAGTTGAACATGACTTGAACATAACGCCGGCAGAGAAACGGTAATAATATGTCCACCTTCTAGAAAGTGGCGAATACTTACAGATGTTCATGTGCTGACTAACCATAATTTTTTGTGAAAGCGTTCATGTTTTTCTATTTAATGGTTTGTTTTGGGCATATTTTAAGTGGTAATCGCATTTAAGAGTGTTTTTTTATGATTTTTGCTGTTTTTTGTGCAGTATTTGTTGCAAAACAATATTTGATTGACACATAAGTTGCCATAACCTAAAAAAATAAACTGTCAAAGAGAAAATGTCATTGAATGGCCAACCTCATGGCGAACATTATTGCTCAGTCATATGTTCGGGCATTGATATCAGAGCATCGATGAAACATGGACATGAACGGTCTACATTAGCCATATGTGATGTCTGATATGATGATCATACCAAGTTCATGGCTAATGGAGACGCCTAGTAACTGTGTATCTTTTCAAATTGTATTTTATACTCATTTTAGACACAGTAAAAAATATATATATTTAAGACCATCTTAATTTGATGATGTTTTGGTTAAACAGTCCACATGCTGACTGGGTAAACAGTTTATACAGACTCTACTACTGGAAATTTCTAATAAAGTTTTATTACGCATGAAAGAGTTTAAAAATTATTAATATAATACAAATTTTACAAAATTTTCTATATTTTGTAATTTTAATTTTAGTCTTCTTAAATTATTAACACATCAATTGTGACAAAAATCTTATTCCAAATAAGAAATGTAAAATCATTATACGAGTACACTGATTTCCTTAAAAGTTTAGAGCAAAATATTCACTTGCTTTTTGTTATCTATTGTAAGCTTGCTTTAACATTAAGCTTTCTTAAACACGTACAAAACCTAAAGTGTAAAGAAAGAAACTTATTTCTCGATAATAATAAAATAGATTTTTCCAACTAATTCTAACAAATTTAATCACACTTCATATCATTGAAATCTTTTTTATTTATTCAAGGAGTAAGCAAAATGTATACTTTGAAAAATTTCCTTAAGTATAATAAAACTACATTGTACTCATATTTGTAAAAAAAAAACTTTATAAAATTAATCTACTTTAAAAAATAATCGAAAAAAAAAAATTGTTTGCAAACTTTTTACACGAAAGGCCAAAAATGTTTGTTAGAATACAAAAAATTTTACCTTCAGCTATATTTCCATGTATGTATGCATGTGTTTGTTATTCCGGCATGTATTCTCTATAAAGTTTACTTTATTATTTGAATGATACTAAGAGTACATTTTCTTCTTCTTCACATATTTCTCGTCCTGCTTCCTGCTGTATTATTCGGATTTTTGCATTTGCTAATCCTAGAAAAAAGTTTAAGTTAACGCGTATATACTTTTTATAATACACATAAGTTTTAATACTTGTTACCCAGCAGTTATAAAAAGTGGCCTGCATAACCATTATTAGATTGAGTCAAAAAGTGCATTCAAGTAATGCCACATCCAACACAAAAGAAAAATCACCAAAATAAGAAAAAATTGCTTAAAAGAATAAGTTATCCAACATGTAGAAAATCACAAAAAAAATAACTCCAAAAAGAATATATCACTAAAATGAAAAACAAAACTAAAAAACTGCCAGTATGTAAAAAAATCAATAAAGGAAAAACATCATATAAGAAAAAAAAATATAGACAAACTGAATATTAAAAAAAGAAAACCGACAAAGTAAGAAGCATCACAACAAAATCGTCGATAATATTTCTACATTGTAAATATCAGCATAAAATCACACAAATTAAAAAAAAAATAATTAAAATAATAAAAATTAAATATAAAATAAACACCTAAAAAAAAAGGGACATAACAAAAGAAATCTGCTGACAGGAAAAAGACGCCGAAAGTAAAAGCGCCGCTAAAACGAAATAAGTCACCAAAAACAACAAGAAATCACTATATTACAAAAAGAGAAAAAAAAACACCCATAACTAGAAAAAAGCGGCTTAATTAAAAAATAATCTAAAAAAAATCGTCAAAAAAACGATAGCACAAAAAATATGTGGCTTACTGAATAAAAAAAAACGGGAAAAATTTCCCAAAAAAACTAAAACGGAAAAAATCTACAAAAAATCGCCAAAAATTAAAAAAAAAAATACAAACCGAAATACCAAAATAAAAAAAATAAATCCCTTAAAAAAAAAAGTCTAAATGAAAAATTTTGCCAAAATAAAATCAACAGAACGAAAAAAGCCGATAAAACAAAAAAATCACTAAATCGAGTATATCCGAAATAAAATAAAAAAAAATGATAAAAGGAGAAAAAATGTAGACCTACTTCAAATAATAAAAAGGCAAAAAATATAAAAAAAATACAAGGAGCTAAAAGCGTTCAAAAATTGGTCAAGTCTAAAATAAAATTGCTGACTGAAATAAGTCGCCAGAACAAAAAAAAACGCTAATACGAAAACTGATACTACATAGAGAAAAAATCACCAAACCAATAAATTCTTAAAATAATTAAATAGAGTGGAGGGCATCTTTATTTAAAAAAATAACACCAAAAAGAAACAATCGCCGCAAAAAGTCGCCAACTCAAAAATAATTTAGGCTTTTTTACTATTTTCTGAGTACGGGAGTTAGAATCAAAACGGAAGCTTTGACAATCTTTCTTAAGTCCAGTTTTAAGAGTTAATTCCCAAGAAATGTGAAAACAAAAGCGAGCAGCTACATAAATTAAAATGAGCAATGATGTCAACTTAAATTTTTTGCGCGCTTAAGCAAACTTCTTAATTATTAATATGCAAGTGTGCTAAATTCAAATACAAAAATAATAAGAAATCTTTGATTATGTTGTTTATTTTTAAGTATATTTTCAACTTCTTCTATAGTAGAATTCCAGAATGGACAACTTCTACAAGACCTTCACATCGACTTTTTATATTGAAATTTTTTTTTAAGAAAAACAAACTCATGCTTATAAATATTTTTAATATACTATTTTAATTAAACAAATGCCTACGGTAATAAAATATTGAGTCTAGCAACAGTTTTGGAAAAAAAAAATTTAAGAAAATGCAAAAAAAAAATAAATTTCTTCAAAAAAAAAAAATCCAGCTAAAAATCATACCAACTCACTCTTTTGCACAGCCAATTTGCCAGATGATGAATTGCTTGATATTAAAAATATTTTAAGCATATTTCTGGTGTACAGCCTGTTGTCATGCTATAAAACTCTCACTGGTAATTGGCCTCAAGGTATGCTATATAAGTTTACAGTATTTTGTTTTCGTTATTTTTTTCTTCTTCTACTTCTTCGTTTTTCTTTTTCTTGCTGCAACAAAATTAAATTAAAAGTGACTTTTTTACTTCGTGTAAAAAGTAAATATAAAAATTTATTTTCTTTTAACATTAACTTAAATGCCCTTAAGTTAACTACAATGTTAATGACATAAGGAGTAATCTTGTATGGAAACGGGAACAATTTTTTTTTCTGTTTTGTTTTTCCAACGTAAATGATTTTAAGGGGAAAAATATAAAAAGTTTAATAAATATAACATAAACTGAGAGGAAGAAAAAATATTTCCAAAGTTTATGATATAAATTTAAAAAATAGTGTGTTTATTGAAACTTAAGGAGAGTCCTTAAATGTTGACAGTAAATAGACGTTTTGATTGTGATTAAAAATTAATTAGTTTTATTTATAAACATTGCCTACGTTAGGGTGTTTCATGGTTTTCAATATGTAAATAGATTACAAAATTTTACAAACAGGATAGATAGCTTTTTGTGTACACAGAAGAAAAATGTTTCCAAGTTTTTCCAACCAAATGTTTTTTCAATCAACAAATTTCCTTTAATAAATGTGCTTGCGGAATCAATTTTTATTTTGATTGATTTCAGTATTCTTCAAGCTATTTTTCAAATTTATTTATATGAAATGGTGAAAGTGGCAACATATCAACTGAATGTAAATAATATAAGATTTGTTTGTATGTAAGCGTATGTATATCCCTATTGTTTTGAAAACAGTGTCCTTAAAAAATATATTTATAAATATTTACGATTTAAATACAGTTATTTTTCGATTATATTCCATTAAACTTTAAATAATTTCAATTGAAATTTTAATTAAAACAATTATCTTTTTAATTAATATAATTAAAAATTTATTAAATACACTTAATAATTTACTTAAATCAATTATTTCTTTGTTTTTTTTTCAATAATTTAAATAATAAAGTTTTTTAAAACTTATTTGAGATATGTGGATTTAACCAGCCTCCATTCATCGGTACGCCGACCCGCATGGTGATTGAAAAATGTTACATCAATCTTGTATGTACATAGTTCTCATTAATAGTTTTGAAAATATGATTTCAATTACCAAAACTATAGATCCAATTAGTTTTGTTATTGAAGCTCAAGCTATGACAGATTTTGTATATTTAGTCACTAAAATACAAATTATCCAATTACTCCAAGAAGATTTTGTTCTTGATACATGATTAATTGATTCAATTACGTGGTAATTTGAAAATAAAATAAAAAAAATTTCTTTGAAATTACTTTTGCTAATAAAATCATTGATTACCATTTTAATTGTTTTAACAAATTTATTTGTCGATATGTTAAAACTATATCAATTAATATTATAAAATTTTTATTGATTCGTTAAAATTTTACTAATATTTTTAATTAATATAATTGGGGTGTTCACACTGCAGTCATATCAGTCATAATGCCTTATTATTTTACAATAGTTTAAAATAATTGTTGCTGTGCTTCAAGCAAACAAGTTATATAGTAATAAGACTTTTTAGGTATGTTTATGGTTTGTCAGAAAATAACAGTAGAAATCTTAGTCGAGCACCTGGAACTCTTCTGTCGAACCGGCGGTAATATTTACAAGCCGCCGTTACTTATAAATAACACAAGAATAAAAATATGTGTTTGTGTAAGTGATCTGCCTGGCAGGTTGTAAACGTTTTTCCACTTGCCGCCATCCAAAAAAAAAAAAATAGTTCAGCTCATGTTACCGGCAACACCTGCTTTTGATTATACATATTTTTTAAGAAAGTTCGTATAGATAAAAAACAATTTAAAATTTTTAATTGATAATGGACATTTTAGAAGATATACAGGAAATATATTATTTTCTTTATTAACAAGTCGGACTGAATTAAAAAACATTTACATTTAAGCTAAAATGCAAACGTATGCGCACTAACCCGATTAAAAAATGTTGTGCTCTTAAATGTTTATCAACTGGCACAATTATGACATAGCACACTAATTTATGCCGGGCTAATCACACTTGTCATATTTTGGTGTGCAATAACTTTATGACATACGACTTATAACTACAGTGTGAATACCCCAAATATTCCTTGAATATAAAAAAAAAAACATAAAACTTGACACCTAAATAATTTCGATGTTGAAGTTCAATCATTAAAATTAAAGTTTTTCAATGATTCAAAATATGAAAAAATTTTTAAAAAAAATCTGTTATTTGACCACAAGATTAATTGATTCAATTACGAAGTTAATTGAAACAAGTATATATAAATAATATATAATTTTTTCCGTGAATATATTCAAATATATTTTGAATAAAATAAACCATTTCTTTGTGTTACCTAGTTTCCCTTCGATTATCTGTTAAGCTGTAGCACTTGTCTCCACAACAAGGGTTTTTTTAAAAGAATATTTAATTAATTGCATTGTATAATACTTCGTCCTTTGTAATTATTAATGATGTGTCAATTTTTAATTCAACATAATGCTTTAAACTTTCATGTTGAGTTTATTTTCTTTTAAAAATATAAAAATAAACCATTGTTCTTCGTCAATGTGTCCTTTTCTTATTGCATAGTAAATTATTCTGACATCCCACCCAACTCTCATAAGATAATGTGACATGTCAAATGATAAAAGTTTTATGTGAAGAAAATGATGTTATAAATAATGAATGTACAAATAGTAGAAGTTAGGAAGGATTTTAATAATTTACAAAGTGATAGAAAACGAAAAGAATGTTGAGCTAAAATCCTAAATATGTTTTGGAAAATTAATACCAAGGATCGGCCTTTGTGTATACCAGAGTACTAAAAAGGACTAAACATTTGAGCTCCTATTTCAAAAATGGAATATTACAATGAAATAAACTGAACTTTTTTATAGCTTCACGTAGGGCAACTCAAAACGAAAAAAAGAAAGAAATGCCACTGACTGCAAATACTGAAATAAATAAAATATTTTTTCCTAAATGGAGGAAAACACCAACTAACAAAAAGAAATAACCAAGAGGGAGAAAGATATGTTAACAGTTTAATAATAAATGTATTTTTGGTTGTAGATACTTTGCAAAGTGTCGGAAGAATGCTTCCACACATACCAACACATGAGTGCATGTTTGTATGCTTGTATACAATTACTTCAAAGCTACTTTTGCAACAGCGATCTTCACTGGAGTCAGAGGATGCTGCTGTTGTAACTTTGAGCACACACATAAGCACAAACACGTGCATTAAAATCATGTTGTATACTTTAAGAACGAATATGCAATATAATATTTTTATTTTGAGGCAATAACAGTCAACAAACTGTCGCCTTCTAGTGATTTATTGATATGGAAGTTGGAACACAAAGATTCGCTCAGCAAAATGAATGATGTTACCCAGCAAACACAAATTTAAAATGTATTTGTCAGCCATAAAACAGAACTCAGTTACGAGCGAAAGTGCTGTCAATTCCAACAATTGATCCTTAAAAAAATCAAAAACGAAAATTTTGTTTGTAATCAAATTACTTTTAATGTTCAAAATTTACTTGTGGTATAGACTAAAAAACGTGCATACTTTTAGGAGTCTCAGTATAATAAGCTTTTCATGTTATTAAAATAAGCTTAATGTGAGCTTTAGTAGAAAAAAACAATTTAAACAAACGCCTGTGGGTGTAACAAACTTTGTTCTCTGTAAAATTTAAACAAAAAACAAACGGAATCCGATCAACCAAAACAACTGGAATGCAATTTCGAAATTTAAACCATTCAGATTGGAATATGTGACTTGCCCTTATATTTAGTATAAATTCGATGAAAATTTTTAAATTAAGTCCTACACAGATACACACTAATGAACTAAGAGAAGTGGATTCTTGCTTAAACTCATGACACTTGTCATCCATCATCTTGTCTTCAATGACAAAAATGACAATTGTGTCATTAAGAGAATAAATACAAAAATTTATATAATAAAATTTTCGCATTTTTATTTGTGCTTTCTTTGAATTTTAATGATATTATTTAATAAACTTTTTAAGGATCTCTGCTCCTTAATTCAGCGCTTAAGCGTATGACTTTACTTCCTCAACCAAATCACCATTTAAAATACCATCTTAGTTTTAAGATGCCTTTGGCAACATTCTATTGTCAATTTTCGCCACATTGATGACAATTGTCACAATATTACTGTCACACCTAGGATGACAGCGGGTCATCAATTGTAATATGAAATTTTCTTCACGGATAGGCTAAATTTTTTACTCTTATTAAAGAGCTCGTGAAAAGTAATTTAAACAACTACCAGTGCCGTACATTATCGGCCGACTTTACTTCAAACTAAACCTTACAAGGTTTATATATTTCTTCATTCTAAACAATTATTAGTGGACCAAAAATCGAACAAAGGTCCAATAATATATACATTTGTTTGTTTGTTTGCCTGTACAACGCAATGATGAAAAGTTTTTATTAATGTGAAAGCAACATTTAAAATGCACTAAATACAAACACTTGTTTCACTCTAGTTCACGATAAAATTAACTCAAACTAAAATGTATGCTGGGCTAAAGAGTACATCTAACTACTTCCTGTGTTTCAGTGCACAGTGGAGATTTTAATTGACAGTAAATAAAAAATCGATTTAGTCAAAAACTGAACTATAAAAAAGGACAAGCTATCCTTCGCTATATATACCTTAATGTTAACTAATAAATTAATGCCACAATCTTAATGGGAATGTGGCAGAACTTGTCAGGTTTTCTCTATTGGAATTTGACATATATTATTTGAAGCTCTGCAGCATCTTCATTTTAATCGACGCAAGGTCGAGCATAACTCCCATATATCCTTAAATGTAAAAATTGTGTTTTCTAATTTTTTTTTTTTTTTAATCGTATTGAAAATAAAACTGATTTTTAGCTTTGTACCAAAGATCGTTTAAGTCTATACAGGGACAAGTATATACCAGATATATTCTGGGTACTTAAAATAAATTATAGTTGTTATCATCAGAAATGTACTGAAAATTAATAACTATTTCTAGCATGCTTTAAAACTATGTATCAAGTTTTATATTAATGCTTAATCAGTCCTTAATACAAAACATTAATATTTTGCCACAATTACTATCAGAATTTAGCTTAAATAATCAGCGATTTCTACTATTATGCTATAAAAAATTGTTAAAAAAAGATTCAGGTCCATCAGTGCAAGGGCAAGCCTGCCTCCCATATATCCTTGAATTTGCAAAATATTATTTTTGTTGTAATTACGCGATGAGCGTACTGCAACTGTAAATAATTAGCTGGAGAAAAATGATTTTAAACTCGGCAGTAAGTTTACTTTCAATACGTAACTCACAAATATCCTTGATTTAAAAAATTTTAATTTTGTGAAGTTGTTACTAAAATATATTTCTAGACTACCGTTGCTAAAAATTTACGAAAATTTTATCTCAATCGGTGTAAGGACACGCCCACCTCCCATATATCCTTAATTTTAAAAATTAAGATTTTACCGTAATTATCGAAAAAATATATTGAAAATTGGAAAATGGTACCAGAACGATGTTCAGAAGGTCTGTAAGAGTTTTCGTTTTAATCGCTCTAAGGACATACCTACGTCCCATATATCCTTAATTTATAAAAAAAAATTCTTTTTGCAAAATTATGATTAGAATAAGTTTTTAAAGTTCTTTGACTAAGATTTCTCAACAATTTTATATCAATCGGTGCCTGGACAAGTCTAACTCCAATATATCCTTAATTTTTATATATAAAATTTTACTACAATTTTGATTATATTGATAATAGCAAATCACAATAAAAATTTAAGTTTTATTTCAAATTTTCAACCCATTTTTTTTTATTCCAAGTTTCAGTTCTATCTAATCCTTAATATAATTTTTGTCTATTTATTACCATTTACTTTTTGCAAAATTCTCCACAGTGCAGAGTGTATGAATATGCAAAAATTTGTAGTGAGATTGCAGCAAACTTTAGCTGTTTCAACTATTTTTAGTTGGAAGTATTTTTGAAAATAAAAATATAAATAAAAATGAACATAAATAAATAAAATAGAACATAAATATGTTGTAACTTTCATGAATTTTATATGTAACAAAAAAAAAGAAAAAGGATAATATATTAAATAAATTTTAATGCATAAAACTTTTATCAATGCCAGTTGCAAAGTTGTAGTTAAAATAATCTACAATAAGATAACTTTTTTAAATTTTTAATTTACACACAAGGATCTAATATATGCATTCAATCGAGTAAATATAGGTTTCTCTGTAATTTTACTTTTCTTGACAACATTTTCTTGAATATGTCCTGTGAAAAACGTTCCTTAAATTTTTTTTTTTCTATCAACACAAAATTGTTAAAAATTACAATGTAATTTCAAACAAAGATTAAAAGAATTTTTTGATATTTCTATAAATAATTTAATATATATATTTTAATTTTTTCTTGCATTATAATAAAAAAATATAGAGCGCACTAACTAATAGAAAAAGAAACAAAAATTGTTATGAAATTAATTATTTATATTAAATTTCATTTTTTTATTTGTATTGCAAAAAATCGAATATATTACGGCTGAAAACTTTGTTTTTATATTTCAAAAAATATCGTCATGTTAGAAGACATAGCGTTCCAAATGTGCGTGAAGTTAAATTTTAAAATTTGAAACCCTAGACATGATCCATGAACCTTAACAGAGTTGTGTTAACAGTTTAACATAACTCTGTTAGACAATTAAAAAATTGATTTTTTTAATAAAAATTGAATAATTGTCACATTTTACAATAAAAAATATTCAAAATATATAAATAAATTATTTGTGACCTAAGTTTTCAAAAAACTTAGTTATTAAAATGTTAAGAATTTAAAAAAATATCCTGAATAAAAATTTTATCAATTTTCTTCGAGATATTCTTATTGGTATTCATGTTTAAAATAAGTTTGATTGCTGTTAGTATTATGTATGCAAGAGATTTTTTTTTTTGTGGGAAAAAATTAAAGTAAATATGTAATTGCTAAGCTAGTCTACATGCCTGTAGTTTGTTGGAGCCACACTTGGAACAGATTTTAGACTCCCATAGTGATTGGTGTCGGAGTAACCCACATGAAATTTCAATATGTTCATTGTTTTAGTAGCGCATATAAGTGAATATTTACAATTGCTTTGTATGAGAGGTATCCGTTTTCTCAGTCATATCGCCTCAAGATTTTCCAATAGGTTTTATTTTAGTCTAGGAGTCTGGGTTATTACAGCAAATTGCAAGACTTTCAATATTTTACTTGCACAGATATGTGATTATTAATAATGTTTTTTATCGGGGGTAGATGTTTTCCCCCTCCTATCGCTTCAAGATTTCTATGAAACATAAATCATGTTCTAGGAGTGACCCACACCAAATACCAAGCCACTCACTATTTAATTTGCAAAGGCATGTGATTATTAATATTTATTTTGTGTGGGGGTTACCCCTTCGTTGACCGATATTAAAAAAAAACCCCCCAAAGACGAACGGTAGAGAAATTTACTGCTCACCCCACGATGTCAACGGATCGATAATGCTGAAATTGTAATCGAAAAACAATAATAACTTTAAAAAATCGGTTAGTAGTGAAACGCAAGTTAGTTTTTTTACGTCTCGATATTAAGTGAACGATATCGTTCGAAATCATGGGCCAGGCTCTCATTCTCTTACCCCAACCAGCAGCATGTCGTAACTTTTTTTATGTAAAATTACATTTTTCGCAATCAATTAATTACATATTCGCATACGTTTTGTTATGATGACGATAACGATAGATTTTGCAAATAATTCTGCAAATTTTAATTTGTATTTTTTATTTTCCTTTTTAAGTCTGCACTTATTTCTTCCTTGTTAAAACAGCAGTTCATGGCTCACTAATAATTGTGGCAGCGTTGCATGTCGCATAACCAAATTGAAAAAAAAAACGACATTCGTTGATATGTAAATTAAAACACACAATAATGTTGTGGTATTGAACAAAAAAAAAAAAGAAAGGTGGGGGAGCGAGGCACAGACATACACATTTTTAATGGTTAATTGAAATTATAAGACAACTAAAGCATTAATTGCCATGACTGCAGCCATATATTCGTATTTTTCTGCAACTTCTTTTGATGTTGCTGCTACTACAGCAACTGATTGTAATTTGATTTGTATGTTGTTGTTGTTTGAGTGTTTTTTTTTTTTTTTTTGTATATTTTAGTGAGGACATCGTGAGTAATTTTAATTTCAAGAGAATATAAGATACTCCTGGTAACATCTACATGAAGTAACTCTATCCACGCACCTGAACCTAATGAAATTTGTGTTCAAACTTCTCACCTAGAAAACGACAAACAATAATTTTGCTTGTAATCAAAACTCTTTTAAAATTCAAATTGAATTGACAACGATTTTTTCTACCAACTTTATTTGTGGTGCGCACTTCAAAAAATATTGCATACTTTTAGGAGCATCAATAAAATATCTTCCATAAGCTTTACATTTATAAAAACGAGCTTAAGGTGAGCTTTGCTAGTGAAAAGAATTTAAGCAAACGGCCATGGGCATAAAAAACTTTAATAATAAAAGAAATTTGGAATACGGAATTAAAACCATTCCGATCGGAATATGTGACTTGCGCGATAGTAAAGAAGCCAGCCAATAATCAATGAAAAATTCCACTCATTTAATAGTTCTCATACGAAAGTTATTGTAGGCACGCCCACATAATTTAAGGAAAAAGTTTCTCTGTATCATTCATGTTTACACGAATCACGCGACTATTGTTCATCTCCGAAAGGAAAAAAAAGAAAACGAAAAAATGTGTTAAATTACAGTCATATTTTATGTCAGCATTAAATTGCATACGTTAATATTCCTGGTACATATGAGTATCATGATTAATCAGCAAACACTACAAGGTTTAAATAAGTTTTCCTTGTTTGCATTTGCCACAGACTACAGACGTTTAAAGGAGTAAATTTTTAAAACAAAAATTAAATTATTATTTTACTAACTATTAAATTATTTGTTCAGCTTAAGGATTACACGAAAGCGCTACCTAAACGGTGTTAAGAATCATTCCTAGGAAGTTCATATGTTCTAGAAAGTTGTTTATTGAGATCTTAGGTGCATTTATGTAGTTGATTGTTTCCTTGAATTTTGAACGGTTTGCTACCTATGGACCTGAAAAAACAATCGAATTTTTTAAAGTTGTTTGCGATTTTGATCTTGACGATGAACTGCCTGGCCTACGATGTCGAACGAATTTTTCTTTCGTACAAATTATCAATTATTATCAATTTAAAAAAATTAGTTTTTGTTTTAAATGTAATTTGTACAAAAGAAAAATTCGTTCGACATCGTGGTCCAGGCAGGAAGTTTTTTTATATTTTATATGTTTTGTTCCTTATAACAAGAGCTACAAATTTGGCTCAGAGAGGAAATCAAAATTCCGAATGGTTTGCAAGATATGAGCCTGAGAAAATTATCAGTTTTTGCAAAAATGACACCAAACTAAAACGTAATGCTAGAGGTTGAAAATGTTCGACATAAATTATTAATTTTTCTTTTCATAAAAGCTCCGAGCATAAATATTAATAGTTTTTGTGTGACGCTTCACAAAATGGGAGTGCAGGTTCGGTTACAGCTTAAGCCTTTGAGTGCCACAAAACACTATATTGTTAATATTTTCAGTTGGAAACTAAATAGAAATTTTTAATTTTTGAAAGAAAATATTGTTTTTTCCCCAAAGGAGAAAATTGCACGATCCTCAAGTAATTTTATGGTGCACAGGTCAATGTTTATATAACAACAACAACTTGATTATCGTAACAGAAGTAATTTATATGTACAACAAAAATTTGGTTCTTACAAACGATTATTGTTTGCTACAACAATAATATGGTTCTGCTAATTATACATAATATATTATATATTTTTTTTTTGTGTGCTTAATTAATAAATTCCTTTGGATCTGTGAAAGTAAAACCTGATAAAAAAAAATAAAAAAGTTTTATTTGCTTAAAACAAACATGTGTAATGCATTTATGTTGATATTTATGGTTTTAAATACGTCGATGCATATGTTTGTGTTTTTGTGTGTCTAATACATAACGATTTGTTTGTGTGCAACCATACCATCCATCCAAAGTTCAAAATTAATAATTTGCTGTTATCCGTAAGTGTGTGTTGTATGCATTATGGGGTGCTTAACTAATCCTATAAAGATTACTATGGATGTGAAATAGAATTTTTCTTGATATTTCCAGACTTCAAACTAAACACAAAATCGTTTTTAATATATTTATATTTTTCCCTTCCTAACCTAACCTAGCCTGGGAATCACAATGGATCCAATTGGGTCTCCGAGTGGATGTGTATTTCACACTACCCTTCCTAACCTAATGGTAAAACTCTCTAATGCAGAGCCAAGGAAAATAATTTGAATTGAACACTACAAAATATCTTTATCTGTTTATAAAAATTTTAATTGGAGTGTCACCCATTAAAACTATAATCTCAGTTTTTCGTCTTTTTTTTTCCTGTATTATTTGTGTGTTTGTATGTTTTTTTTTTTATGATACTACAGAGCCTGCCTTTAGTGGCTTTTTTATTTATTGTATATTTTTGCACATTTCTCTACTATTTTTTGCATTTTAATTGGAATATTGAATTTTATTTATAATAGCTCGTTTTTCACACACAATTAACGTGTGGCATTAAATACAATCCATGCCACAGGCAACGCCACATCGCATATAATTTGTATGCGTTTGCATTCATTTATAATGTGCGTGGTAGTTTGAGTAAGTGTTCTCCTGTTCTGACCATGTGTGTGTGTGTGTGTGTGTGTGGGTGGTTGTGTGTTTTTGAGTTTGTATTGAAAATTAATATCAATCATAATAATATTCCCGATACAAGTATTAAACTTCCTACAGTATGTGTGTCTGTATGTATTGTATGACCCCAATGGGAAATGAATAGCGCGTGAGTAAGTGAACTAATTAAAAAACAAATTCTAAATAAACAAAACAATCAAAACTAACGCGGTGAACTAGTTTAAACGCCTTAAAATAGTATGTGAAAACTTTAATACAAACAGAACAATAGCTGAGCTTTAAGAGACATCTTTTGTATTTTGACTTCAAGTCCACAAATCAACAATAAATTATTGCGGAAAAGTTAGTAAAGACAGACCAACATTTAACCCCTTGCATTTCAATTACTAAATATATTACATATATTCTTTAATCGACTTCAAAAAAGAAATAGGTTACCATTTCAGGGATATTTTTCAAAATTGTTTATTGTAGGGTCATATCGAGTTTAAGCTTTCGCTTAGTTTCATCGATTGGCTTTCTGTGTATTGAAGTCGTTTTATTTTCGCCAGAGATATTTAAATAAGTTTTATGACTTGAAAACATAGAATTCATTAATTAAAATTTGTATAAACTTTTTGAAATTTCTTTTGTTACAGAATTTACAACAAACGTCTTAGAGGCTTTTGAATAAATAATAGGAAATCATTTGGTATGTAACACTTTCTCATAAATTCTATTTAAGTTTATTAATTAAGAAATCCAACCACAAAATAATGACATCTAAGTATGTGTGTGTGTGTGCGTGTGTTTAATAACTAATGATTAGTTAAAACATTTGGGTACAATTTAAAATTTAAAGTGTTTAGTTTATAATAAATATTAATGATGAGGCCTAATGAAAAGGTTTTCTTAACTAAAAATTAACACATTAAAGATACGACAGTATGCTACATGAATATTTTGGGCGCCGTTAACCCACAAAATTTTAGACAAAACCGCAAGGACACCCTTTTAAACGTAAACAATTTTAAAGCCGTGCATAAAGGTAGGGGTTAAGTGAAAGTCATGAGAGGGAAACTGGCCCCACTAAACTTCCTAAAAAAATTAAATTTAAAAGCACCAAACAAACTGCAAGCAAGTGATCAATATTTCGGGGGAACAATTTTCCCCTCCGATTTTCCGAAAAAATTTATGGGACTAAAATGGAAAAATCGGGCTGATTCATTAAAAATAGAATTTAGAAAAAAAATTTGCCCCGTTTTTTTCAAAAGAAAAATGTAAGTGACCAAACTGCAAGCAGCGACTGTTAAACAAACAAAATATTATTTTTGAAAATCTCTGCATAAATGATAGAGTTATGCTTTAATCAGTATTTTTTTTGGAGGGAAGAACTTGCCCTCGAATTTTCCAAAAAAATATCCTTTCAAGCAAAAAAAAAATAATTTTTGAAAATCTCAGTTTAAATGAGTGTGCAAACATTAAAACCAAAATCCCCCACGAATTGAAAGTATCCTTGCTATTGTTTCAAGTCAGATAAAAATAAAAGATTTTATAAAAATGTTGTTCAGTGCTTTTAAATACACAAACCGTAATGAGAAACAAAAGAGCAACCAAAAGTCTACCACAATATTAAGGCCGCTTCTAAAGAAATTAAAATGAGTGAAAACTGACCGAAAATTTAAATCCAAAACTGACTTTAAGCTAAAAACCCGCAGCCGCTATTTATTTATTTAACTTTGCGGAAACCAAATAAACAAAAGAAAATTTTCCCCAGTTATTTCATTAATTTATTTAAAATAAACTTTTAATTAAAAGCCGTAAAAACTTTCGTACAGAAAGTTACTGTTGAACTCTAATATCTTTCATGTTTAATTTTCTAAAATGGCTGCGTTAATAAATAAAGCTTTAAAAAAACATTTCCGGTTTCCTGTTGCTGCCTTAATCAGCTTAAGTAAAATATATAAAAATACAAACATACATATATATATATATATATATATGTATAAGACTATGGCACTGCATGTTTATACATAAATCTAATTTATTTATGTATCGTATATTAAGGCAGCACGTGGATGTTCTTACACATTTAAGTACTTAAATGTGTGAGAGTGTGTATGTGTGTGTGTATTTGATTATCGATAGAAGCGTGTCCGTTTAAGTTGGCAAATTTGTTAAATTAATAAACATTTATCTTACACAAGACATCATTTAACAAGAATAATTCTTGTTTAGTGCTTTCATAGTTATTAACTAAAGTTAAGAGAAGGAAATCTAAACAAAAACTTAAATTAGAGAAGAATTTACTCAATGACAAAGATAATTTTGAGGAAAAAAATCATTACTTATTTCTTTAGAAAAATAGCAGAAGGCACATTATTAACACACACACAAAATAATTAAGAAAATATATATATTTTGCTCAAGCATGATTCGAGTTTTATTCGATTAAGTTCTATTCAATTTTAGTGCTTCCTTGAATTAAAAAAGTAAGACAACTGCAGCCGACAAGAAAGTTTTCTTAAAAAAAAAAGTTTTCACTTTAAATGTACAATATTTAAAGTAAAAATACGTTAAAATTGCAAAGTAGACTACTTTGAATATAACGGACTATGGGTGTTTGTTGAATATTAGTAGTAAGCAATCAGAAATGGGGAATTTCGTACTAACCAAAAATTGTTTCAACATGTAAAAATGGAATAAAAGGGAATTATAATAATTCTCGTATTCTATTTCTGTTGAAAACATGGTTAAAGAGTTGATATTCTTTCCCAATTAGTATCCACTTTACATAAATTGTAAAAATGTACGAATGAACGCTGATGAGAGGTGTAGCGACCTCGACATCGGTATACTGATACGTTGTGCTAGTCTGATTGCTAGTCAAATCTGTCAAATATTTGTCGAAAAAACGGAACCACTAGTTTTGCTTAGGGATAAGTGCCATTTAAATTAGTTTTTATATTACAAAATAAAATTAATTATTCTACAATAAAAGTATTAATTAAAAAAATTGGAATTAGAGGAAATAAATTATTAGTTTCTTTCTTGGTCACGTTTTTTTCGCAAATATTTGATAAATTTGAACGTAGCTTTAGTAATTTCAATTTTCATTCATTCAATAAAACTAAACTTAAGCCTGATAATAATAATGTCTCATTTCTAGATTGTTTGTTTTTTTGTTTTTTTTTTTTTTTTGTAAAATAGTTAATTAAATAAATATCCAACAAAAGATAAAAAATGCCCAAATATGCGATGTAGTAAGAAATATAATATATTAAATTATGCTGTAAAAAATTAAATAAGCAAAAATATGCATTAGTGTTGGCTAAAGTGGTTAGCGCGTTGACTACTAAGCAAACAATGACGTGGGGCCTGGGTTCAAACCCTGTCCAGAGCAAGTCAATCAACATCATTAATTTCTCTAATGTACATTAGTGAAACATTGTATTAATTGTTGTCGGATTATTAAAGTGATGAAGGCATAGCACTGGTTACCAAAAAGCTGTTCCGACAGCAATTGATGATGTTCTAAGCTTATGTACACAACATCGCCCTCCTACGTCGGTTAGTAGATACATAGGCGAATTAAAACAATTAATAAAATGCCTGCTAATACAGCTTAACAAAGTTAATGCGTCTACTTAACACCGGAGGAGCCTCAACACTGCCTTAAAAAGCAGAGTTGTGAAAGAGTTAAGTCTTCTAAATTTTCAACATCTATCTTCTCTACCCTATCCCTCTCCATGAGTTCCGGCACAGTGCACTGCATACGTAGGGGTTATCCCCTGAGTGCTGGTCCTAATTAAAAAAAAAAATTTTCAAATATCTTAAAAAGTTCTGAAACATTTATATATAAATTTAGATCTTTATTTATCGCACAGGAAAAACCATGCAATTGCATATTTACGTATTCTCTGATAGTTATACAGGGTGTCTGCCGGGAAGTATACTACTTTGTTTTGCCGCCATTTTGGTAAACATTAGTCTTGATAGTTCATATGTGGCAGTCGTGAAGTAGACACGTGGCAAACTTATTATGGAAAAATATTCGATAAACCAACGTGTTTTAAAGGATGTTACAGAGCGCCCGGGACAAACCCGATTTTCGTGAAAAAATCGTAATGAGCGACGAGGCACATTTTCATTTCAATGGATATGTGAAAAAACAGAATAGTCGGTTCTGGGCAATGGAAAACCCTCAAATTATTCATCAGTCACCTTTGCTTCTATTAAAAGTGACAGTCTGGTGTGCAGTTTGGTCAGAAGGAATCATTGGACCTTACTTGTTTGAAAATGAAAACAGTGAATGGGGAGCGATATCGTGATATGATTGAAAACTTTTTAACGCCGCAACCGCATGCTTTGGGCTTGGTTAACATGTGGTATCAACAAGACGGTGCCACATTGCATACAGCCAGGATTACAATTGAATTACTGCAAGCAGTATACCTTCCCGGCGGACACCCTGTAGTACTGCAATGTCCTGCAAACAAATGGGACAAAGAATTATTTTATTCATTATCATCGTACATGAACATAATTGGACGGAGGATAAAATTGTTTTGATATCTTTAAATAGGTGGCTCATATTTCTATTTACAAAAACTTTTCGAA
The DNA here is from genome assembly GCA_947311025.1 of Lypha dubia. Taxonomy (NCBI): domain Eukaryota; kingdom Metazoa; phylum Arthropoda; class Insecta; order Diptera; family Tachinidae; genus Lypha; species Lypha dubia. The sequence goes on along the minus strand of OX371263.1, from coordinate 95,411,580 downwards.
ATAAAGCCTTTGAATAGATAATGACTGGCTTCCATTGATATATTTATTTCATTTATTTATTTATTTATTTATTTTATTTATCGAAAAAATTAGAAAATAAATTGAAAATATATTAAATTTTAATCGAGGAACCCAAAAAAAAAAGTAAAATTTCAGTCGGTTGTTCACCAAGGTATCGCCGTGGCTGATAGGTAGCAAATGCCAGCTTATTACACCGAAGAATGTGGGGTCGATTCCAAACCAAAGACCCTGGGTGTTTTATGCAGGCAAGTGATTCAAAAAGTTCAATATCGATTATGAGATTAATATTTTAATTAAACTGATGATTAAAATGTAGCCGATAATCATGAATGCAGGTTGAATGAAATTAAATTTAAATGATATTAAATTTAAATTAAATTAAATTAAATTAAATTAAATTCAACCCATATGTATAATTAAAACTCTTCCACAGCCATCCAATGGCTTGTTAAATGATAAAACATTGTCACTTTAAAAAAAAAATATGGCCACAAAAACAATTGTGTAAATGCATGTTCAGACAGAATTTTACATACTACAAGTACGAGTATCTCATGCACTGTAACAACTACGATTTACAAAGTTTATAAAAACAACAAAAAAGAACAACAAACTAATATCAACTATGTAGCAGACAAGATGCAAAAAAAAAAAAACAAACAACAACAAGAAAAAAACAGAATGTCCAAAATAATTATGTTGAAATTTATGTTTTAATATTTAATGTAGTTTAAGGTCTTGTTGTAATGAAAAAAAATCTATATATTATTTTTTTTTCCAAAATAATAAATTGTTTTCACACATGAACACGAATTTAAAAAAAAAAAAAAACAAAAAACAAATGTCTGTAGTTCACATGTGTTTGCAAATGAGTACAAAATTAAAAGTGTACAGAGATGAAGGCATATTGTAGAGTTCCATTTATTTTATAAACATGATAATTGAAAATAAAATGGGTGGTTTTTCTTGATGTGGAAACTTTAAAAGTGCAGCCAGTGTTATTGCAAACAATTCGTTTAAACTGCATGTCGCTCAGATTCGGTGTGACCATTTTAGCATTTTTACAGCTTAATTTAGAAGATTTTTATTATTCATAACTTTTAATTGTTTGTTCAATATTTTCAAGTATCTTTTGCTCAATACTAAACTCATAAATTTATATTGAAAAGCAATGATAGAAATATAGTTCATGTCATTGTATTGCTTGAAGTCTACAAATGATTTGGTATAAACAGCAAAGAAATGCAGGCATATGAACAATGACCATTGGACATGCTTAACATGCAAAAACTTGAACATTTCTTAACCGACTTCACAAAAAGAAGAAAAAGGTTCCATCAATTATGAACCAATTGTCAAAATTATTATATTTTTGTTGAAAAAATTTTGCTTGCAAATTTGTAAAAATCGGGGATCAAGTTGTTTAAATAAAATAGTGATTGTGGCATAAAACCTCCATTCCTGCTTTCTTGAAAATAGGTCGCTTGCAGTTTGGGTTTTTTTTTATAACGTCGGCAAAGTGTCCTCCCCTCCCTCACAAAAAATTATTTATCGTAGAACATTTCCATTTATTGAGCGATTTTCTAATTTACATATTTATTTGATTGGGTTTTCTTGCAATTTAGTCACATTTATTTTTTTTTCAATTGTGGGACGGTGTCCCCCTTCGGTCCATAAATATTTCCCATCGCACAGTTATTCTATTTATATTTTTCTTTTTGTTTGCTTTGCAGCTCGGTTCGAAAAAATTTTTTTTGAAAATCGGGAGGAAAACTGTTGATCTCATAACTCCCCTATTTACAAAACGATATTCCAAATTCGTCTAATCGAATTTTTGAGCCTTAATTTTTTTTGGAAAATTCTAGAAGCAAGTTGCCTTTTAAAATATTTATTATCGTATAAAAAATACATTTATCGACCGATTTAAAAAAGTCTTTTTTTTATCGGATTTTCCTATAGTCTCATAAAGCGGAGTGACCAGATGGTTCCTCCAAAATATTAGTCCACTGGAAATACAAGTGGGTTACTGAAATATTAAATAATATAGAAATGGACCGATAATTTTTTTTTTGTTAAAGAAAGTGCTTTCATATTTCTTAAGAGTAAAATATAAACTACGTTCCCTTGTCCAACTTATTCATGACTAAATGAAGATTATTAAAGGGCTAATTTTCGATTAGTCGGTTCATAGATTAACGAATCACTTAACCGTGCATAGTTCTTTCATTAATCTAATATGTAATAAAATTGTTAATTAAACACCTAAAAGTATACTTTAAAACAATTAGATTTTGTTTAATCGCTTAACTATCAAATCGAATTAAATTAAGCGATTAAATGTTTAACCGAAACTAGCCAAATTTATCGATTAATATAACAGCTTGACAAGTAGCAATTATTTGGCTAACCGATTAATCGTTAACGGATTGAAACCCCTAGTTAGGGATATTTGAAATAATTTTCTTTATATCATTTCAAAACGAAAGTTCTGTGCGGTGAAAAAACATCACTCTGTAGAATGATAAAATATTTATTCTATTTGTTATAAATTTCCGAAAAAACACTAAAGGCAGCCAGCCGCCAATCAAATCAATTTTCAATTTAAAATCTAGGCTGTTGGTACATTTATTTAGTTTTTATTTGAACGTGTTTTTTTTTTCTTTGTAAGGCTAAAAGAGCTTCAGCTGCTGTGTGAGTGACAGCCTTCTAAATACTTTGTGTGTGTGGAATTTATTAGGATTTGCACTAATTTTCCACAGCCATGTGCATTAAAAATTTTATAAAAATTAATTTTTTTATTTTATAAAATTTAAATTTGCATACAAAGCGAAAACGAGATGCATCTATTCACAACTAAAATGATCAAAATTAAAAAAATAAATGTTATTTTTATTTGCAGCGAATTAAAAAAAAATAAGGCTGTTAAAATATTCGCGCAATAAGATATTAATAAATAATTACACAGGGCGACAACAAATATCTGAGCCGTTTATTTTGAAAGTGGCATAAGTCACTTTTTTTTTATTGCAAATTTTTTACATATGAAAAGACATCGTACAATTTTATTTAGTGTTGCCATTAACTCGATTTTTTTGAAAAAGTGACTTATGCCACTTTCAAAATAAACGGATCATCTATTGTTAAATAAATTTTTCGAGTCAATTTCGATAGATCCTTTTATAAATATTATCAATGAGTAAGATTTTTTTTTTATTTTGGAGTTTGTTTCATTATAATGCAAAACCCCCTTAAGGGATAGCGATCACTCTACTTGTATGTCCCGAATTAAAATATGTGGTTAAAAACGGGACAAATTGGTACTTTTTATTTTTTGTTTACTAATTTTTTTTTAATAACACCCAGTGTACTTTTTGACGGATAAAGTTTAAAAAAAAAGACTTGTACTTTTGGTACTGTTTTAATTGTGGTACTTTTTCTCTTTTCGATAAATTTGAAATTATCATGTACAGAACTGTTCAACACGTATAAAAATCCAGTCTTAATTTCCTTCTATATATTTCAATTTAGGCGAAGTAATTTATACGCAATTTGGTCGATGTTGCATTTTACAACCCTTAACGTATTCCTGTATTTACAATTTAAAAACTAGAAAAAATAAAAACAATATATTAATTATGCTGGCACATCTTAAAATTTATTCCAATATTGTTATTCATTAAAAACTATTTTATATTCATTGAAGTGTTTTCCTTTTCTCTTTTTTTTTTGTGAAACTCTTCAATCCGCATCCTTATTTTTTCTTCATTAATTTTTTTGTCCTACAAATTGGAATTGTTTCAGCAATAAAATTTTCAACTACAACCAACAATTCTTCATCTGGGCACACTCTTGCATAATTTTTTATTTACATACTCGTACATGTTTCCTATATTTTTTTTATTGTTCATTTTAGTTTCAATTTTACTTTTTGGTTTTTTTTTTTGCTGCCATCCCATATTGAAGGGCATGAATTTGACAAGATTAAAAATGTCCCCAGTTGACATCAATATCGAGAAAATAAATAAGGTTTAAAAAAAATAGCTATAACAGCGGAAACGGATCTGAAAGTAATACAAACATTTACAAGGGTAGCAACCAATGGAATATATAATTCTATAAAATAAAAAAGCTATAAAGCTAGCGTGGGAAAAATTTAATTTTAAATTTTATTTAATGCTTTCCAATGCTTACAATGAAGTTGCAATAAGGGAAAGAAAGCTTTTTCAAGTTTTCCAGCAAGATGATATTTAGCTGGATCATGAATAAAATAATAAATATGTTATTATTATTTTGTATAACCCACAGTGGGGCAGAGACAAAAGATTTTGAAAATAAATCAGCCATTGATTATTAATATTTGGGAATACATTTTGCAGTTATAAAGCAATTGCAAACTACTAAGATTTAATATTTGCTTCTAATAATCTCAGCATTCCTAAGAAAATTCGAAGCAATCCCAAAAACCGAACATTTTATGGTTTTGATCACCTGAACACCTCATTTGATCGCAAGCCCATAAAAAACTTTGTTATAAAGTCGCAATTATTTTGTTCCGCCCATGTTGAAACCTTTTATAGCTCGTTCTAGCACAAATTGTTAGAAAATCCAATGACGGAGTCTAGTAGAAAATAACCTCGTTCAAAAAACTCATAACATTTTTTCTGCCCACATTGACTCAACCGATCAAAAATACTTTCACTACGTCCTTAAAACAATTCTATTTTATTGCATTCGCTAAGTTTTTTACACGTCAACAGAGCAATGTTAAAATTCTAACAGAGCTCTGCTAAATTCTTTGAATCAAGTCCAGGGTTTTGGTATATTAAAATTCAACTTGACACACATTGACAAACAAATAATTATAGATAAGAATTTCTGAAATCAGAAAAATGGGTGCAAACGTAAAAATTAAGTTATTGGATTTTTTTTTAACTCTGAGATTGTCAGAAGCACAGCTTAAAGTTCATTGCTTTCTTTCTAAATAATTGGCTTCTCATGTTAAATAGCAATAGTATTCACCTTTTTTTTTTTTTTTTAATTAGGACCAGCACCAGGCAGTGTTGAGGCGCCTCTGGTGTTAAGTAGACGCATTAACTTTGTTAAGCTGTATTAGCAGGCATTTTGTTAATTGTTTTACTTTGCCGATGTTTCTGCTAACCGACGAAGGAGGGCGATGTTGTGTACATTAGCTTGGAACAGCATCAATCGCTGTCGGAACAGTTTTTTAGTGACCAGTGCTATGCCTTCATCACTTAAATAGTCCGACAACAATTAATACAATGTTTTACTAGTGTACATTAGACTTGATTGACTTGCTCTGGCCAGGGTTTGAACCCAGGCCCCCAATTCATTGTTTCATCTCTTTTGAAATTTTTATACTGATCGTTCATTCTGTTGTTTAGAAACAAAGTGTTTTGATTCTGCCACACCGTGGATTGTAGAAAATCATACAGCCATTGATTTTTTGATGTCATAATGTCAGCGACCACCAGTACTTTTGTAATATTAATTATAAAAGTCCTTGACGTATTTGCTTTTTCAGTTCAATATAAATTTTATGTGATCGTTTGTGTTTTTAAAGCACATCCAACATCAATAAACCTTTCAACTTATACAAACGTGACTTTGTGTATATAATAAAACAACAAATCTAAGTAAACCACTATTTTACTCGCATGTACAATATCAGTGTATTTCCTTCTTGCTTTTTTCTATTTCAACCGGACAACAAGCCAAACAACCTTCATCAAGGCTTAAAATTTATGTTATCTTAACAGCCACGTAATGTGACATGTGACCTGTCTTTCGTGCAACTTATGTACATGTTGTACAATAAATTTAACTTTTATGTTTGGAATTGTATATAATTGTTGTGTGTAGTACATTTCTATGTTTCTCTGTTCGTTTATCTTGGAGATCTTGCAATACCACAGTCTTAGGTAATCAGCCAAGAAAAGTTACAGATATTGAACTAACCAGCAGTTCATGAAGGTATTGAAGTGGTTTTTTTTCGATACTACGCTCAAAACAAAAATTACGTAAAATTTTAGAAATTTTACTTAGTTTGAGTCCAAAACGATTGTGGTATGGCGCCGGCGCTAATTCCATTTTTTACAGAGATTTTGTAAAATTTTTCTTGATTTTAGGAAATACAAATTTCGTTTTCCAGTTCAGTGTTTATCCCAGAGTTGGTAAAAATTTCGTTATGGGTGCCATTTGCCATGGCTAGGAACAATTCTTTCATATGGTTAAGTTTCGTGCTATGTGGTTCTTGATCTCGCTAGACTTCTTCTTATTTTCGTGGCTTCCCTTCTTCTGAACCGTCCATCTGCTACAAAAAAGCATTTAATGCCAATACTCGTATAATGTATAAAATGAGGGTTGATGAAAACCTTCTCATAGAACTCAAAATCTATTGGGACTCGAACAAGGTTACTTCGGTGTAGTAGATAGACATACACCTTAAATTTAATTAATATTTTTTTTTTTTTTAATTTGGACAGGGTATGACCCCTACGTATGCAGTGCACTGTGCCGGAACTCAGAAAGAGGGATAGGGTAGAGAAGATAGATGCTGAAAATTTATAAGACTTAACTTTTTCACAACTCTGCTTTGCGCGTTATGTTAATTTTTATAGCAGGGTTGAGCCGCCTCCGGTGTTAGGTAGACGCATTAACTTTGTTAAGCTGTATTGGCAGGCATTTTATTAATTGTTTTACAATAATATGTTGATAATTAAATTATCAACATATTATTTAACAAAAAGGTCTACACCACACAAATTAATTGTTTTACTTCGCCGATGTTTCTGCTAACCGACGAAGGAGGGCGATGTTGTGTACATTAGCTTGGAACAGCATTAATCGCTAACGGAACCGTTTTTTTAGTGACCAGTGCTAATCCTTCATCACTTAATTAGTCCGACAACACTTAATACAATAATTAATGTCTCACTAATGTACATTATAGAAATCAATGATGTTGATTGACTTGCTCTGACCAGGGTTTGAACCCAGACCCCAAGTCAATGTTTGCTTAGTAGTCAACGCACTAACCACTTCAGCCAACACCACCCTAATGTGGTATGAAACTTTACATACTTAAATAACATACGAATGTATTGAAACGCCGTTTGGATGTACTCATGCGGACCATTAGTAAAGAGTCCACAGATTTCGTTTGGAAAAATACAAATTGAATTTCAGCTTGAAATTTTTTTATGAACTTTTTTCTTTAAAAACCCTTCAAAATTAGCTCTGCCCTAACAAAAAAAAAATCTATGTTGAAAACAATACAAAAAACTCCATCCCATTTTATCCAAAGAAAACTTCAAAGACATGAAAAAACAAAAATCAGTCAGAAACCATAAAAAACAAAAGGGGGAAAAATATTAAAAGATGACAAAGACATAAAAAAAAGAAAAACAACAAAACAAAAGAAATATGTTACGAATAATACTTCCTGATGCTCCTAATGAAACAACAAAAATGGAAGCAATTAAAAGAAAGTGTAATCGAAATCAAAAGCTGAGGGGGGAGTAGGAGAAATAACGATGTAATTGGCTGCATGTGTTGCACTTGCATTTAAGACAGAAATAAAAAATAAGAAACTGAAAAATATTTCAAAAGATAATAAATTGAAAATAATTATGCAGTTCTTTTTTTTATGAAACAGAGAATTTTCTTAAAAAATAGAGGGGGCGGCCAGATTAAACATCAATGCAAAATTTACTAAATTTAATTTTAAAAAGAATGAACACACGCGTATTCCCCTAGAAAATAATACATATAAAACTGTTGAGATCGAAGTATTCAGGATCAAGACGACGATCAAGCAATAAATATGTTAGGAATGATTTTATTGTATACGGAATTCGAATACATTTAAAGCAAAAGTGCCGAAATTAGTGACTGAAAATTTTAAATTAACTAAAATTTTACTTCATTTGAATTCAAAATAGTTGTTGTATGGCGTCAATGCTGTAAAAATTTACTTGTTTTTAGGAAATGCTAATTTTGTCTTTCACAGAAAATTTTAAAATACGGAGCAAGAATATATTAACTAAAAACTAGTTCAGTAACTAACAAAAACTTTATCTTGAAGCGCCATCTGTCCGTGTCTAGAAACTATGTTATTCACATAATTTTATAGTGATGCAGTTCAAGATGATGAGTGTCGTTGACGTTTTTGGTGTCAGGGAAGCGCTGCAACGTCCGGTGCCTGCTTTTTTAAACGTAGATGTATTGTCTAGAATGAAGTGGGCTTGTAACCTTTTGATAAAACTCAAAATCTAACTGGATTCGAACCGAGGTAGTTCGGTTTAGCAGATAGACACAGTCTGCCAGTTAACAAATAAATAATAACAACTGTTTCAACACAAATCCGAACTTCAAAACTCTTTATGGCTGCAGACAGTGCTGCCAATCTAAAATTGTTTGCTACTAAATCAATTTATATGTGGCCTATTAGTATTCAATAATGTTCGGCATAAAATTAGTGAAATTTTTATTAATACCTGAATTTAAAATTATATAAATTACTAGACGACCCGGCAAACGTTGTTTTGCCATACAAAATATTTCTAGTGCATATTTTGGGTGTTATATAAAAAATAGCGAATGTATTGTAAGTGTGTGACGATGAAAAAAATACCAAACAATAATTTTGTTCTGTTTGTTCTGTCATTCAACAACAAAAATAATTATGAGGCGGACATAGCGCCATCTGTCATTCAACAACAAAAATAATATGAGGCGGACATAGCGCCATCTGTTAGGTCAATAGTTTCGGATATACAGAAATTGCCCCCTCCCACCCCTCCTTGTGCCCTAGCGGTTTGAAAAATAGATAGTAGCCGATTCTCAGACTTACTGCATATGCATTAAAAAATTTCATAAGAATCGGTCAAGCCGTTTCAGAAATACAGAATTTAGCCCCTCCCTCCCCTCCTTGTGCCTAACGGTTTGAAAAATAGATAGTAGCCGATTCTCAGACTTACTGCATATGCATTAAAAAATTTCATAAGAATCGGTCAAGCCGTTTCGGAATTACAGAAATTGCCCCCTCCCACCCCTTCTCATGCCCCAAGCGATTTAAAATATACCGTTTATATAGCCGTTTCGGAGGAGTTCGATAACAAACATCGTGATACATATAATATTTTTTCAAAATCAAACTTCTGAGTTAAAAGTTTGTTTAACCGTAAGTCAACCGCTATAGAAATTTTTCAAAAATAACTTTATGTAAAAAAAAACAAAAATAAAACACAAATTGTATTCATAAATCGACACGAAAGCTTTATTAAAATTTTTAAAATTTTATTTAAATCAAATAAAATTTCGGTAACAAGCAAACATCGAATGGTTCATGTCTTTGAAAATAGTTCATAATATTATTAAAAATTATCGTACATCCAAGGAAATGTTTAATGAAATTATTTTATTATAGTTTTATAAAAATTCTTTAGTAACTGACCCATTCCAAAATGTTTCATAAAACTTTGAATACTTAAAAATGGCAATCTATTGTCCTCAATTAAAGGTAAAAAAAAATTATATGACACCAAACTTGTGCAAACAAAAAAAAAAGGAAACTTTCCAAATTATTATGAACCCATATTGATTTAATTCTGATAAGTCAAATCTAATGTATCGGCAACTGGTGGTCGACATTTAGGTATGAAAATAAATAGTAAGACAAGAAAGAATGTAGTGAATTTCCTAACTATTTAATACAAAAAAAACTGTTCATAAAATCTTTCATGTGACTCAGGATAATTAAAATTAATGATGAAGAATATTCAAGTAATTGATTGCAGCCGTCGTGAGGTCTAAGCGGTAACCAACTCTGATGATGAGACCATTATTTGTCTCGAATCATTACGATGTAAGTTCAACTATTATGAGCTTCTGAAATTTTCTATTTTTTCAAAATTAATTTAATTATTATCATTATATTATATCTTAAGTCCGCCTGAATGATTAAAAGTTCTTTAGGTGTGGTGTTTACAGTGAATATCTACTTAAACGAAGTACACCGGTTCGAATCCCATTAGATGATAAACAGTTTTGAAATTTTTATTAACATAGATTTCAAAGCCCCATCGTACAGACAAAATATAAACTCAACAGGAAGCAACTTCCGGTGAAACACACAGCAATACAAACTGGTCACACATTTCAACGAAATAGCAAGGAACAGAACCACTACACTACTTTACTTATATGTTTATTTGAAGAAACACTGAACAAGTTTTTAGTAAAAACCTGTACAGGAAATTTTCCTGTAGCAAGAAAAATTTTACAGAATTTCTGTAAAAAAACGTTAATTTATTTTAGTGTATGTAAGTATTTATATAACTATGTATGTGTTCTGAAAGTAGATACATATGTACATTGTACGTCTGTATGCATGTGTACTTATAAAAAATATTTACCTATTTGGCATAAATATACACATTTATGTACAATACGTATTCTCCAACATAGTTTACATGCAATTATAGCCGTTACTAAGGCGGGCGACTGAAAAGTTATTAAAAAAATGTTAATATTCACTCTAAACATATAAATTTAGCTTATGACGTTTTTTTTTTTTTCTTCTGGAAAAATGTACTAAATAATTACAACTGGTACCTTTGTCGACCGAAATCAAAAGAGATAGAGAGAGAGATTGGGAACGACTAATTATAAATAAGCCACTGTGGGTCACTTATGGGAATTCTGAATTATTTGCATTATTTCTTATTAAATATATGGCAGTGTAGGAAACTTTTTTTGTATGTTTGTAGTTTCGATATATCTTCCCACGAAAACTTTAGATGAAAAAGTAAGAAGTACTTGTCATTTAAGTGAACTGTCGATATCATTGCAGGCAAGTACTTGCCACACTGACTTACAAATAACAAACTTGAAAATTTCATTATTTAGAAGCTATTAAATATTGAAAATATAGTAAAAATTTAATGTCTCTGCTGAGTATTGAACGCGTGCCAATTATTTTAATCACTGATCTACTCAACATTTATGTTTCTTAATTTTTTTTTTTTTATGTTTCAGGGTGAGAAACACATAAAAGTGAAAAAAGCGTTAGCGCGAAGATTATTTTTTTCTGTTAAACAAAAATATTCTCCTCATATATTCTGATTCTGTTTCACTGTGTACTGTTAAAAGGATATCCTCTGTAGCTATTTATTTCGTAATCGGGCATGTCTGAATTTCCTCCCACGCAGAAAATTTTTTAGTTAAATTGTAACGTTATTTTTCATTCGGAAATGCTTAAAATGGAGATAGAGGAAATAAAGCAGCCTCACTAGCGGTACTGATCAAGTACTCTATTGTAGCTTTATTGCCGATATTACGCGGTCTCTTGATTTGAATAACGGACATTGATACGGCAGCCAAAGATAGACACTATTTTTAAAGACACAATTGAATTATTACACTGTACTGGAGAAAAATTTCTTGAAATACCAAAGTTATACCGGCTCTTTCAAAAAATCGGTAATGATTGACTTTTGATATGCTTCTCGAAAAAAATTTCTTTTTATACTGAATTTTAAACGACACTTTAAATAACCCTCATATGTGTATGTGTAAGTGTAAAACACTAAGCAATACATATACATACTTTAATAAATATTTGCACACATACAATTTATATTGTGCTTAAGTATGTATATAAAGATATTTGTATATTTTGCACACATTTACATCTGTATATGAATTATATAAATATTAATTTATGCTTTCTGTACAATAAATATGAATGTATGTATGTATGTAACTTAAGCTTAAATAACAGAAATAAGATTCTGATTCAGACTCATTTGTACTGTGAACATGTTTTGCATACGCAATTTCCTGCAACAAGGACAACAACTACCAACATGACTATATATAATAATTATACACATATGTACATCCAAACACACACATATATATAGATATGATACGTAAATATACATACATATGTATATGCAGTATAAATAAAACGAATGAAGAAAAACCTACTGGATGATTATGGCATCCAGAATATAAAAACCAATTAAATGAAAAGCTATTTGAGTAATGGGTCTCTGTATCCCTCATATACACTAAAGCTGATATACATACATTCACACAGGCACATACGCAACCTTTAATAGATGTATGGCATTTAAGTTTGAATGGATTGAGTAAATAACAACCAACCACAGTAACAAGAGCGTGTGTAAAGGAAAAACAAAAATAACAAGGAGAAAATTTAAGAAAAATCACAATCCTAACATGTGTTTTAACTACGGTTTGATGTGATTCATGGTGTTGCCTAACGCCGCACACACTCTCCAACGATTAAATAAGGAGAGATTAAAATTTTAAGTTTTATTAAAATCAAAGAGTTGCATGCAAAATAATTTGGCAAAACAGAACTGTCTTTTTTTTTTTTTTTAATTAGGACCAGCACTCAGGGGATGACCCCTACGTATGCAGTGCATTGTGCCGGAACTCAGAGAGAGGGATAGAGTAGAGAAGATAGATGTTGAAAATGTAGATGGCTTAACTCTTTTACAACTCTCCTTTGCGCGTTATGTTAATTTTTATAGCACGGTTGAGGCGCCTCCGGTGTTAGGTAGACGCATTAACTTTGTTAAGCTGTATTGGCAGGCATTTTATTAATTGTTTTACAATAATATGTTGATAATTAAATTATCAACATATTATTTAACAAAAAGGTCTACACCACACAAATTAATTGTTTTACTTCGCCGATGTTTCTGCTAACCGACGAATGAGGGCGATGTTGTGTACATTAGCTTGGATAGCATCAATCGCTGTTGGAACAGTTTATTAGTGACCAGTGCTATGCCTTCATCACTTAAATGATCTCACAACAATTAATACAATGTCTCACTAATGTACATTAGAGAAATTAATGATGTTGATTGACTTGCTCTGATCAGGGTTTGAACCCAGACCCCAAGTCAATGTTTGCTTAGTAGTCAACGAGCTAACCACTTCAGCCAACACCAACCCTTTGATACAAGAAAATGTTTAAATCGGCATATAAATAGCGGGTCCAAATTAGAAGAACCCTCTTTTTCATAAAAAGCATTTTTAAAGTCAGTCAATAAATTAAGAAATTATACGATAAAAAAAATAAATTTATTTTTGTGAGGGAGGGAACAACTTTCCCCGATGAAAATCGGCGAATAAATAGAGGAGAAAAACTTGCTCCCGATTTTCCAAGCACAACCTTTCAAGCAAATAAATAATTTTTAAAATACATTCGTTCGTAAATTGTAGAGGTATGAAGGAGGATCAAATACTAAAAAAATACCCATTGAATTGATAAATCTTATAAATATTTTTGAAGTCGTTTAAAATTACATACAACTTAATCAAACTGCTTAGAGTATATAACAATAAATTAATATGTTTGTACATAAGTATGTACATTTTGCATGCGATATATATAAACCACTTTTCTGTTCACAAATATCCATAAATTATATATATAAAGGATACCAACAGATTTCCCAAGGCTACGAAATGTAATACAATTTGGCAAATACCAAAGAGAACACGTACTTGCGAATGTTCCACATGCCCATACATGCACACATGCATACATACATACGTATACAAATACGAGTACATAAATGAATACTTACTTATATTGAGAAAGTTTCATGTATGTAGACAAGCTGTGTTAAACAAATCCTCAATTTATTTCAAGTGCAATAGTCTGGCTACTTTTTCTTTTATTTTTTTATATTTAAGGAATAAATAAATGATTTCAAAGACCACAAACGAACAGAAAAAATTATAGATGAAATTATAAATAATTACAAAGTTATTTAATTGAAGGTTGTTTTTTTTTAAATAACAGAGAAATTTTTAATAACAAACACAGAATAAGAGAAGTAACTTTTATAAAATTAAATTTAGTTTTATTTAATAAATATCTTTGAAAGTGGCAATCAATTTTGAACTGAATTCAATAGAAAAGTAGGATGTTATCAATTCGGTGGTATTTTTTTTAAATATTTGAACCTATTCCATAACTCTATCATTTATGAAACGATTTTTAAAACTTTTGTTATTGGCAGTTTGTTATCATCGTGGCAAGCTGAGACTTATTCTCCACCCCAATTAAGATACCAATTTTGAAATTAATTTTCAATTTAAAGGATTTGCTTGCAGTTTGGTCCTAAACAATTTTTTTGGAAGAAATTTGTTTCCCTAAGTTCCCAATTTGTCCAACAAAACTTCGATGTAGCGTCCTGATTAGGTACTATAAGATATCAGAAGAAATCTTTATTTTTACCGACAGCTCGGCGGCCATCGCTTCTATAAATAAATAAATTAGCGGGACATTCAAAAGTAAAACTAATGTTGTGGCCGGGGCCGGGGCCGGGGCCGGGGAAATTGCTAAAGGTGGCGCATCATTAAGTAACTCGATGGTATGTCTCTTACAGGAATTCCTCTATCTCACTGTAAGCAACTAATCATGCAGGAGTCATACAAGCTTGCTCAAAATAAGTGGGAAGAAGATGCTACCTTCCGTAGGGCCAGGTATTAGTAGTAAATAAATCCGCTATTTATGGGCCGCTGCAGCCGAAAACATTTTCATCAATTCTGATGATAAGACTGAACTTAACCGAAGCCTGAAGAATTAAAATTTTGTGTGAATGAAACATTATTGGATTCGACAAAAAAATCCTAATTTAATTGGTAAAACACTAAGAATACACATTATTGCATTTCTCCAGGATGAACAAAAATCAAGTAGTGAATTTCCTGACATCATGATGTCACTCTAACCCTGCGTGCAGTGTAAATTTCCCTTGTCAATTCTGTTCTGTTTTCTGTACAAGCAAAATTTAGTTATTAAGCAACAATAGCATGGTCCCATAATAATAAAATATTGTAAATTACCATACTATTTTAAACCATGATATTCAAAGATCATTAGACATTCTGCCTTATTTATAAAAAAATATGGTTGGTTTTTGTTTAAGTTTTATGAAACGGATTTTCTATGGAAATTCACTTTATAAGGTTATTTCGAACCATATCAATTTTATATATATAAAGAGTGTTTTTTATAGAGTGTCACAATTTAGAGTTGGCATCACGCTTTATTTGAGCACCCATTTAACAGCTGATAGTTGCTTTTTGTTTAGTTTGCTTCGAAATTTCATTATGAATCGACTTACACCAGAGCAACGTGTGCAAATTGTTGAAATTTTTAATCAAAATAATTGTTCTATTCATCAGACTCATCATGCAGCTGGCACTACAATCGATTTACTCAAAGAAATTTTTAATGAAAACATAATTTCACGTAATGGCTCCATAAATTTTCCAGCAAGATCGTGTGATTTAACCCCATTAGATTATTGTCTTTGGGGTTATGTTAAGTCACTAAACCACAAACAATTGAACACCTGGAAATCAACATTCGAAGTGTTGTCTGCGAAATACGGCCGCATTGGCAGCGAAAAGTTGTCGAAAATTGGTGTTCCATATTGCGCCTTCTACCCGCCAGCCGTGGTGCCCCCTACATGGCAGAAATCATATTTAAAAATAAAATTTTCTTTCCAATAAAGCCCGTTTCATTGATATTAAAAATATATTTCCTTGCTTTATTATGATTTAAACTTGTGTCACTCTATAAAAAACACCCTTTACATATGGAAATATAATATAATAAATTTTAACTGCTTTAATACGATGATAATAAAATTATAATAGATTTATCGTCTATAATATAGTTCCGTCAGCCTTTTTATTTTCAAGTAAGAAAATATTATGCGATTAGAATAATACAAATAACATCAGGATAATACACCCTTTAAATTTTCGCATTGTTGCCATGGCCACAAAAACACAAAGAGAACTTTATTTATGATTGCATTTCCGACCAAAAGGAAACAGAAATAATTTTTATTGCAATTATGTAGAGAAGTTGTATTAAGCTACCAAGACCAGACTCGAGGTATACAAATGTTATGCACACATAACTACACACATACTAGTATATCTATACAAAAGTAAATATTCGCCTTTTTAAATCTCCATACATCCAATTTCATTTTAAGTGTGTACCTTAATTGTATTGGTTCTTTATTTTACCTTTTTTGAAAAATTCATTTGTTCGTTTCATCATTCAGGACCTGCTTGCTGTTGTATTCAACCTTTGTTTTTTTTTTCTTTTTGTTTTTTTGTTTTTTTTTTATTGTTCTTGTAATTCAGCCATACTTCTTGTTTAGTCCTTTTTGGTTCATTTAAGTTTTTCTTCATTCATTCAGTGAATCGTTTTCTTCTTTTGCTGTGTTAAATGGCACGTTTACGATTTTATAGTCGTATGAATATCACAACTACTATGTTTATTAGTGTATTCATAGTGAATAGATTTAAAGAAGGAATTTAAGTGTCGCATTCAGCTTAAGTTTATCAAACTGGAATGTGTGCATTGTATGTATGCAGAGGATATGAATTAATGCATGTGCATACATGAATACAGACATACATATAAAGCTAATTGAATTACAATACAAACAATTTTCTATTCATGTGTATTTTGCTTTAAAATTGCAAAAATATTTCAGCAAAAAGCCAATAATAAGGAAGGACTATTATAGGATTGTTTTGTACATGTATTGGGTATAAAAGCTGAAAAGGATTCGTATGCGTTAGTTTTTTAATATCCCAGCAAAAACATGTGTCGCAATTACCCAACAGCACACGCTTCAACCACTAACTAAATATATGTACCTTCTGCAGTACTTTACTTTAGTTACAGCCACTAATTACTAGTAATCAAAGAAGCCATTTATTCTCTCATTGGAACAGTTGTTGTTGTTGTTGTAACAGCTCCGATGCTGTTGGTAACGGGAGTTCTTTCCTGTGGAAAAAACTTCCATCTGATACAGCTATCGCTGAGTTGACAATCCTTGGCCGAATTGGATTCGGGTTGTTCCGGAGCGAAGATCCGATTGTCGTGGGAACGTGTACAAACAGTAGTTGTGTGTGCTTATCATGCAGATGGTCAAGATAACAATTCATAACGAAGCATATTGAATTATTTTTTGTTTCTGTGCGAGTGAGTAAACCAGTTAAAATATAATTGTAGGTTACACAACTGAGTTCAACACATGGAATAAATTAATTGATAATTGCAAGTACATGTACATGTACATGTGAAGGATATTATGTTTCTTATCACCAACAATATTTATTAAATGTTATTTATAAAAAAGATGTATTTATTTCCAAATTCAAAATTAGAATACTAAATTTTATTTCTTAGTATTTTTTATTATAAAAATTAAAACAATATAGTTGATCATTTTTAGATTTTAAGTTTTGAAACTTGTAAATGTTTAACAAGTGGTATTCTCCAAAATATTTATTTTGTAGGCACTACACTGGGATGGTTTAGAGTAAATTATGGAAATATAAATGAGATAAAATCTTTTTAATTATGCAATTTATTTTAATTGGGCTGTGATTTCACGTTTTGTTATGCATTCAAAGCATCGTTCATATTGTCGAGATCAACCACGGTGTCGTGTCACCAGCACAGTCTCACTTTTTGGTAGGCTTTCCACCAGCCACATTAATAATTTAAACAAAAAGTGATATAATCAACATATTTATTCAAAGTATAAAATAACAAGTAACGAAAAAAAAAAATTTTAATTCTCTTCCACGAAAATCTGTCCTCAAACAGCCATTAAAATCCCCACATTGGGAATATAAACCCACACCTGGGTACACTTGTTGACTTTAATAATTTTATTACAACGTTTTTCAACCCGTTCTTCAACCCAAACGTCAATGCTCAACAGTTTAGATTTAAAGCACAACAAAATTCAGCCTAATATCGTAGAATTACTTTAAACTCTCCTCCCAAATCCATTGAGATCCTCTCCACAAATAATTGATATTTTAAAATTAATCTGCCATCTCTGGTTGCAGTCCTTTTAAAAACGAAAATGTGTTCCATATTTTTCCTTTATATCATGTCATAAATTTGGTGTTCACTTTGCATTCGCACTATGATATTACAGCTAAAACATACACACACACACGCACACGCACTGCACAAATGCAAAAGAATAATGATGCCAGTTGCAAATTTTTATGGCTCCTACTTTAAACATGCGATTTTTGTTTCCTTTTTAGATAGTTTGGAAAATTGCATTTTCAAAAAGAAAAACACCAAAAAATATGTGCAAAATTAAAAACAAATGCCAACAACTGAAACAAAAAATATGGCATTTTTCTATTTCTTAAAAGAGCTTCTTGAAGATTTATGGTCATATGTTTGGATTATTAGTTTACTAATGTTTTGTAAAATATGAGTTTTTGAAATAGAAAATACTTCTCAACCAGGGAACAGTTAAATGCAAAAACAGCAACAGCAGCTTTAAAAACTAAAATATATGTACGATAGGTATGTGTATACATGTACGTACTTATATAAAAAAAAGAGACAGAAAAGAAAAGTTTATCTAACACTGTGCAGACATAATAAATTTGTCTATAAAGGAAATTCGGAAGCATAAATATAATAAAAGTTCTTTCACGACTAAAACCATATAATTGAAGATAGTGTACATAACAGCCATAACTTTTGTTTATTTAAGAAATAAAAATTTAGAGATTATAAAAGTTCCTTCTTTATATTTTAGTAAAATAATTTTTGGAAGAAAAACCGAATCCAAAGCAGAGAGACTGACATACGGATGGAGTGAGAATATATCAAACATAAAGTAGACCTGTTCAAAATCTTACATTATTTAATTCACATTCTTATATTATTTAATTCAACACTAACAAAAAAAACACACAAAAATGCATTTGCTATATTTTTGCAAAAACCATCAAATATTATATCCAATCTGGCGGTTTTTTGTGCCGGTATTCAGTCTTTGTTGCAAAATGGTCTGGCGAAAGCACAAATGCAATATATTGTAGCTATTCCCAATTCATCTTTGTGGGATGTGTCACATCCATATAAGGTGAAAGGGCACCTAAGGTCTTCTCAAGGCCAAAGTCATTAGAAAGTTAATCCTACAGGGGTTTTCTTTCGAGCTTTACCAGTAACCTAAACTGGTACCACGGGGACCGTTAAGCCCTCATGGAATATTGTCTACCGGGGGTAGCAAGTGATGTCTACATTGGGCACACAATATGCGGTGTGTTGTTGCGTGATGCGTATCCTTACTCTTGGATGATGGATGGGTTTCGGCAAACTCCATTCATCTTGAGAATTAATATGCTGGCACCATCGCACTACTCTCGTTGGTAGCATGATTCCGTGGCCGGTTATTGGTGAGGTCTCCTTCAGGAGTACACGTGGTGGCTGTGGTTGCATCCAAAAGCTGGGAGTGGTGTTGGTTTAAGGACTAATGCTCGACCAGTGCTAGTGGCTGGTTGGATTCGGTGTGAAGCCTGTATGTGCTGTTGCGAAACGACAGATAAAAGAGTTTAGATAGCTCGAACACTTTAGCAAGGTTGTTAGGCATGGATGGGTTTTTAAACCATGTCTAAGAAATTGCAACCTGATGTTGAACCTGAGGCAACTTCCCAAAGGGGCGGCTCAGGGTTTTTGTGAACACTCATATTCACACGTTATTACGACCACTGTCGGATTGGACCGCGAGGCTGGTGCCGACGTTAATATGTAACACATCTGTCACATCCATATATTCAATCTGTGCGCCCTCTTTTTGGGAAAGAGTTAGAGAAAATCCAAAAATATTCCAATATAATGTGGGCGGTTCCACGCCCTCTCCTATTATTCTGACAATTTTTGTTTTTAATAATGCAGTAAATCAACAGATTAATTTCTACAACATTTTATGTAATTAGTTTGCACGATATATTAAAATTATTATGTGGGAGTTGCCACGCCCATTTTACCTCTTCTTAATAATGTTTTGTTAAAACCAATTAAAAAAGGGACTACGTTAACAAAATGTAGAGTTTTTAGCTGCATTAGTTCTATAAATATCATATTATATATGGTTAGTGCCACGCCCGCTAATTTATTTTTTAAAATTTTTTAAAAAATCCTCTATATTCACAGAGTTATTTCTACAAAAGCATTAAAGTTTAAAAATTTTCGCTGCATAACTTCCATATATTTATATTTACAAAGAAAAAAGGTTCCTTTACATGGAAAGTGCCACGCCCACTCGCTTTGCTCTAATTATATTTTCGAGAATACTTGTGCATATTAGCGCAGTAGCTCCTATAAAATTTTAGGTCATTAGTTTTTAAGATATATCAAAACTATTATATGTATATGGAAGGTGCCGCACCCACTTGACAAATTTTTAATACTTTCTCTTTAAAGCAAATATAAAAAATGGAAAATCGCACGAAATTTAAACTTTTTTGCTCCATAAATACATAATAAAAAATTCTCGAGCATTAAAAGTGCCACGCCCACAATTAAAAATAATAACTACCCTGTTTTTCCTTTCTGCCCATCGCATATATAGGCTGACTTCCAAAACGTCAATTGCTTTGTGTTTGAACAAAGCATCATATTTCATAACGCCGCAGTACAATAATTGTACAGTGTATACCATTTCAAAACGCCGCCGCCAAGTATTTTTAACGCAGTAAGAAAGCAAAGACGGCATCGGTTTTATAGTTGTTGCATTGCTTTGGAACTTTGCATATGTATGTGATTTAAATACAGTAGCAATACTGTATACAAACTTTGTATACGAACGTTTTGGAAGTCAGCCATACTGTAAGAATGATTGTTTCACTGGTTCGGCAGTCCATAGCTTCAAAACATACTAATAGACAAACAGAATAATAAATATATGAACATTTAAATGCTGGTTTAGTTTACTAAACTGAAATTTAAATATAGTTTGAAATACACAGCAGTAAATCGGTAGCCATTTAGACAATATCAGTATGACAGCTGTTAATTTAAATCATTTGGTGTATGTTGTTAGCTTACACCTGGTTTATATGTTAACTCGTTTATTTTAAACTAAAGCAAGAGATTATCTTTTACTCGCTTATTAGCTTTTAACAATTAGATCTTTAGCTTAAACCAATTTTCATGGATTTTAAAAACTTATAAAAGTCTTAAGTGCTTTTAACCAATAATAATGACGTTAAAGTTAACAAAAGCTGCTTATAGAAAAAAATCCTTATTAAATCTTAGGTATTTATACATACATACATACTACAGTCCTTTCCAATAAAGGCTGGCCGGTCTGATTTACTAATTGACAAGTAACACTGTTCTGTTAGTAGGGTCATAAACAAAACGTAGAGTTCAACAACTATTGAGAATTCCTTTAATTTGCGACCTTAACAATTTGGACATGCAGCTCAACAGAGTAAATGATCATGGCAATTCGATGGACTTGCTCTTATTAGAAACCCTTATACATACATATATACTTACTTATTTTAATACAAACAACAAAATATTATTTTTTCGAAAATTAAAATTCACTTAAGTTTTTCTTTACTTTGGCTTATTTTGTTTATAAACCCCATAAAATAAAATACTTAAAAAACTAAAGTGAAGATGTATTGTTTTTACATCCATTCTTGAAACTTTATAAGTAGCAAGTATTACAAAAGCTCTACACAGTTTACACTTGCAACTAACTGGCCACCGTACAACTCGAGAGTCACTTTGTAACCGTGCATACAGATTGAGTGAGTCAGTCAGCCTGTATAAGAGGCACAAAGAAGAGCGCAGAAGAGGAAATAGAAGATGTTGCAGAAAACTTAACCTGCTGAAGATGATTGTGTGTGATCACAACTTAAGCAAAACTACAAGCAGTTGGCTGGATGACTGGTTGTAGGCAAGCAAGCAAGCAACCAAACACTTCTACAACTCACTTGAGAACAATTAAAATTAAAGTTATTTACAACAAGGATTTTTGTTTTTGTTGCTTTTTTTTGTTTTCTATGATTTTCAAAATACACACTGACTTCCTGCCTTATCCTTTCGCCCTTAAATGTGGCACAAAAGAATACCAAGTTAGGTTGGAAGAAGATTAAGGTAAAATAACAAAATAAGCAGAAATACTCGTATATAAATTTTATACATAAAATAGTTATAAATTAAATAAAGGAAAAGAAAAAGGACAAAAAACAAAAAATTCACAAAAATACAATTTATACAAGAAGAGTAGAAAAGAAAAATAAAGAAAATAGAGCAAAAGTTAAGTACATCGTATAAGTGGTGAAACGGAGCAGGAGAGCAAAAAATTATAAATAAACGTGGAAAACTAAATAAATAAATAAATAAAAAAAAAAAAACAAACAAATTGTTAGTGGATGAATAAGTGACACAGCAGCAATATTCTTACGAAATATTTGATAATGGCAAAGTAATTTGTTAAGCGAAATTTAGATGCATAAATTTCGAAAAACAAGAAAAATATTTAAAAAAAACAAAAGGGACAATAAATAAGGATGCCGAATCTTCTATCACGTTTGGTTTTCAATTGAAACTTTCACGAGACATTCTATGATTCTCTTTAGGCTTGGCCTTGGGCTGGGTTTGTATCAGCCCACGTATTACAGTGGGGCCGATAGTGAAAATTGTTGTTTTAAATATGTAGACAGAACTAGAGTGAGAAAGGGGCATAGAGTAGAGAAGATAGATGTTGGAAATGTAGAAGACAGCTTAATTAGATGCATTTGGTGTTCATCTTTCTTAAGCTGTATGAGCAGGCATTTTTATTAATTGTTTTACTTCGCCGATGTTTCTTCTGCTAACCGATGCTTGGAACAGCATCAATCGCTGTCTGAATAGTTTTTACTGAGCAGTGCTATGCCTTCATCACCTTAACAGTCCGACAACAATTAATACAATGCCACACTAATGCACACATGAAAAAAAATAATAATGTTGTTTGAATTGCTCTGGCCAGGCTTTGAACCCAGGACCTACGTAATTGTTTGCTTAGCAGTCAACGCGCTAATCACTTCAGCCAACAGCACCCAAGTAATTCTGTTTTCTAAATACTTACTCTATTCTTGCTCCGCCTGGGTGTACAGAGTCACTCCACTTGCAAATAGTGGATACTTGAAAAATGCCAGTATTAAAGCACAAACAACAATAGTAAAGACAACAACAAAAAAAAAAACAAAATCACGAAAAACTTATAGTGGTGGTTTACATAATTTGAAAAGATGAAATAACACAAAAATTAAAGTAAAAATAACTACAAGTGTAATAAAGAAAGAAAAAAAAACTTCTTTTAATCGCAGTGGAATATAATGAGCGTCCATGTTTGAAAGAGAGAAAAAAACGTACAAAAACTTTAAACTAAATGGGGGTTTTCTTTTTTTTTTTTTTTTTGGTCCTTTAAGATGAGAAACGAACTGAAAATATTAAAAAAAAAGTCCTTCTTAAAGTAAAGAAATAAATAAACTTTCTTTTTCTATAGAAATTTCGTAAAATTACAATATATAATTTAAAAATGTTCTTGTAAATCTTAATGAATTAGTGGATTTCTTTGTAAATTTTAAGGGTTTTGTAATAATTTCGGCAAAAACGGACATTGATATTGTTCAGTGTGTAGTCCTTCGTTTCGAATTCAAAAAAAGCAAAGGCTGCTTAAGATACTAAACAGAAACAGCCCTGAGAAATTTATTTATTTTTAAGTATTTGTGCGGGCTTTGTGAACACAAAATAAATACACGCCCCTTTTGAAGAGCAGGCATAGGACACAGCGAAATGGACATAATTTTTTTTTTAATAAAAATAAAACAAAATGCAATTAATTTCCTTAAAGGGTCAAAAGGCTCTAAAATAAGTCCTCTTTAAATCGGATGATAAATGAGTTTGATTTGAAATTTTGAAAAATAGAATAGAAAAAACCACATTTTGCTTTGACCCCTTTCAGTGCTATAAACAAAATGCGTTAAGAAATGTTTTCTTATTACACTTTTTTCTCAATATATTTTCTACCTCGATAAAAAAAAAACATTCTTGCGGGAAAAAAACTAAAAATATTTGCCATTTTTTAACACAACCCGACTCCCGACTGGCAGATTGCAGTTGCATTCTTTGTTTAGCTTCAGTCAGTTAAATGCACATTCACACATTGGAAATGGTTCGAACGTATTTGTGGGTATGTTTGTGTATATTTGTGCTAAAGTGAGTAAGTGTGTGTAACATTAATGAAGTTTTAACAAGCATTTTAAATGACAGCTGCCATAGAGTTTTTTTTTTAAGTAAAACATCAGTTTTATCAAGTTACAAAAAAAATTTAATACACACATGCTCTCATATACAGCTATTGCATGCGGTGCACTGCTGAGCTCAACACCAAACAACTCGAGCACAATTACAGCAGTAAAAGGTTTGAAAATAAAAAAAAACCCCAACGTCAATATGGTGGGAACTGCAAACACTACCCAGTAGTTTTGCTGGCCGCAGCTAAACTAAAATGTGCGACTGTGGCTGTGACTTAACTGTTATGTTTTAGCCCATCAGTAAATACAAACTGACTATTGCTGCCGATATTATAACATGTTCTTGCATTAAAAAGCACACAGAAAGTGAAAATATCTGGAAATGATTTTTTTTTTTCATATCCGAAACTACAGGGTTTTAAAACAATCCTTAAAAATATCTGTGTATGTTTGGTAGTCAGCGAAATTCTGCTCTCTTTCAGTGTATTTAAGTTTAGGTGTGATGTGATAAATTGTCAAATGATTCTAAAGCCAGTTGTTTTCTTTTATACACTTGATCACAAGTGAAATTTGTAAATGTGCAAATAAGCGCGTCGTTCTATTTGTAGTTTTTGGAATATTTTTCTCCGATACCGTAAACTAGATTATATTTATTCGAAATAAATTTCCTGATGATCCCCGAAAACCATTCAATATTTTCTAAATCGGTTTAATGCTGAAATTGGTTGAGAAATTACAAAATCTAAGTTTTTTTTCAGTAAAAAAAATCGATCAGACCCATGACATTGCGATAGTGTTTAAACTCATAGAAAGAACTTATAAACATTTGTGTCATATAAAATTTTGTTTGTCAAATTACGTTATTCGATTAAATTTTTTCAATTAAAATTATTCCGAATAAAATTATTGAAATAAATTTATTTTTTATAAAATGCATTCGAATGAAAAATATTCGTTAAATTATTCGAATAAACTTTTTTCGAATACACTATAATCGAATATTAACGGATTGAAATAATTTAAACAAAAATAATATTTTCTAAAGGCAACTTTTCCAAACATACATATTTTTAGTTTATATATATTTTTTATGACGTGAAGGAAGGGTATAAAAAATTTCGCAACGCCGACTATAAACGTTGTACCTGCGCTTTTTTCTTCTTGCTTTTTTGATAAGATTACAACAGATTTAGTTCATTTGCGCCCTTTTCAGTTTTTAAGTTTCATTTTTATTTATCAGTACTTTTTCTATATCTCTGCTATTATTTTTTTTTGTTCATACACAATTAATGACTGTTCAAAAATGTGAAATTGTTTCTAAAAAAAAAACAATAAACGAAAAAAAATTAATCTTAAATTAATTGAGAATAAAGTGAATTGTATTAAACAAAATATAAAAACGATCACAAAACTTTCCACGGAAATTGTTGCAAATAAAAGCAAAAGAACCCCTACTCTCCTCACATTTCTGTAAAATAAAAATCTTTAAAATTAAAATAAACAAAACAAACTAAACAAATAATTTTATATTCATATAAAACTTTTCTCAAAACTTTTCATAAGAGATTTGCTACAGAAAGATTAAATTGTTTTTACAAATTTAAAACTAAAATGAACCCCCTTAAAACTAAAAAGTTTAAACAAACAATATTTTCCCTTATTGGAATGATATTTATTCCCTTGTTCGTTTCAGTCAATTCCTTTGCGTATCGTTGCACTTTAAATTCTGACATGCACTTTTCTTTGCAATTTAAATTGTTAACGCCCCAGAACTAAACAAATGCAATTAATATTAAAACATTTACCGACAAAAATGAACAATGAATATGAGAAAAGGAAGACAAAAGGAGAAACTCAAATTGGGACATAAGATGTAAAACAAAAACAAAGATAAAAAGGCTAATTAATGTACGATTACGTATAAAAAAGAAACTAACAGAGTAATTTATTTATTTACAAAAAAAAAATTTAACAAGATTGTCTAAATCGAACAATAGAATCTTAGATTTAGAAGCGGAAAAGTCTTAGAACAACTAAGTTTTATTGAAAAAAAATATGTATCTAGAAAATATTAAATTGGTTTTCTGTACGTATGACTATTGAAATTATATCACATGAAACAATATTAATCATACGCAGTGTTGGAATATTGGAAACATGCACCACAGAAGTAAAATAAATCCACACAAAAACACAAATGTGAAAATAAGGCCAAGTTCCTATCCAAAATATTTCGGCCGTAAAAAGTACTGAGATCAAAATAAGGACCAAGTTCATGAAAGGTACAATTCCATCGCATTTCTAGGCAACCTGTAAGCTTGGCAAATTTTTTTTGCCTCTATAATATGGGAAAGAATTCTTGGAAAAGGACCAAAAGTAAAAAAGCACAAGAAAAAGTACCACGTAAAATAGTACCAAAAGTACCATTTTTTTCTTATTTTAGCTCCTAGATTGTATGTATGCTAATTTATAAATTTATACAAGATATTTAAAAAAAAATAAGTATGTACATAAAATACACTCATAATGAGTTTATTAATACACACATAAACACATCATTTAGTTAGTGGTGATGAAATAAATGTATAAAATACCATTATTAAAGCCATAATTATGTTAATGCAGCTAAGACTAAGACATACCAGTACATACATATATATTTAAAATGTGTGCATAAATATGTATTGATACAAATACTTAGATAATATTTAATAATACATGTTTAAAATTAACTTCCTAAATCAATTCACACAATCTATTAGCTTAAATGTCGTGTTAACTTTGGAAGTAAATTTAAAATGTCGTTTTTTTTAACATGATGATAAATGAAGATGGTTTTAAAATTTATCTAATACGAGTAGATGTGTCTTCTCTACTATATTTACATCTATGTAAATCATAATCATAATAATTTATTGTTAGTTAAGTTGTTGACAGTTTGACTTTATTAATATGTAAGATATGAAGGTGGAGTTAATATTGTTTCCGAAAGGGTGCGAATTGTTTTGTTTGAAATTAGCAAAATAACCGTAATATTTTCACATCGACATCTAGTGAAAAGACATGTTTGTGAAATAATTGCAACACCAGTGTCATTTATCTTAAATTAATATTTGCCTGCCGAAAGGACCTTATCATTGTTTTAAAGTTTTGTAAGCCCTAAAGTTTAAATTTTATGAGCTCAATGTTGTTTTACCTTAAACTTGCAACATGGCTTTAGCATAATTATAAGCAAAACCAAACTGTAATTATCTATGCACCAATAGTTTATTTTAAAGATATTTTGTTTGCAATGAAATTAAGAAGGTTTTGGAAAAAATTTACAGTTCCCAAAAAGTACCATTTAGAAAAATAACGTTTTTATCAAGTTTTTATCAAAGTTAATTTTTAAATAATACCATTTTCAAAAAAAAAAAAAACTAAATAGAATTACCTCTTTGAAAAAGTTTGTTTTATTTAAAAAAACAAATCTCTATCAAACAGTAACATTTTCCAAAAGCTTTTCCTTTTATAAAAAGCCTTTTATGTATTTCAAAAGTACCTTTTATAAAAACGAATATATGTATTAAAATATGAGGTTTTACTTTGTTTAAACATGTAATTTTCAAAAAGTGCTATTTCCAAAAAGTACATTTTAGAAAAAGGATACATGTTTTCCTTTTAAAAATAGAACGTATTTAAAAAAGAGTAGCCATTGAAAAAACATTTTTTCTAAAAAACATATACATACTCTCAATACTATTTTTTTTTTCTTTTTTTTTTCAAATAAGTATACATTAGAAAAAGGGTATTTTTTAAAAGTACTTTTTGGAAAATATTTTATTTTTTCAATAAACTTTTTTCTAAAAGAAATATTTTCTAACAAAATAAACAAAAGTAAAGTTTTCCAAAAAGTTTTTTTTTTCCACAAAGTACCTTCATCAAAATTACCTCTTTTTAAAAACACCCTTTACCAAACTGACATTTTCGACACTGCATATTTTCAAAAATTTGCCCACAAAGAGTTAATTTCCTCGACATTGAATTTATAAAAATAGTATTTTTACAAAATAGTATTGTTGTAAATTAAAGTTCCTTATCCTCGGTTTTGCAATTTTACGGATAATAAAATTAAATAATTTTTCCAATGCTTAGTCGAAGCTGACATGATACTATTTGACAAAAAAAAAATGTTCCGCCTTCAATACTTCTTTAGAAAAAAGTACCAAAACTAAGTTAAATATGAAAAAAGTACCAAAGCTAGTTTTTTTTACTTAATTATGATGTATTTTGAACATAACATTTGACTCGATATCTAATATCCGAAAATTCCTTCTTAGTGGATTTACATATCGCTGCACAAGCGGCTAAAGGTAGAGAAAACAAAATTTATGAATTTTATACTTGAGTATAAAATCTCTGAATTATTGTAGAACTTTCTGCATAATCTTTTTTCCAACTGGCTTTGCAAAGACATAAGTAAAATTTTCCAAATTAATAAGCTTAATTTCCCTTGCCAAAACAATTATTTAATTTTTTTTTATTCGTTTATTGTTGTTGTAGCTGTGTTTGTTAAGCTTGAGGTTAAATTTTCCATTCGAAAGCCAAAAAGTTAAGCCTCCATATGTTTGTATAATGAAGTGTTTCTTGTTAAATCCCTATTACTGGATCTGGTTTGAGAGCTGTTTATGCTGTTGCAAAGACATTCTTGGCACAAATAACACTTTAGCAATTTAAAATAATTAAAATGTATTTTTAGCAACATTTTACATTTGCACAATTTTACTTTTAAAGTATTTTACTTTGCGAAACGCAAAAATCATTTTTTTTTTAAGTTGCAGCATTACATTTTACAGTTATTGTTGTTGTTAAAGTTTCTGTGCAAAATATAACAACATAAATGATGTTGACTTTTTTCCGTGTAACTCATTTCTCTAGTTTTATAGGTTTTTCTTTTTGTAATTTTGAATTTTCTTTTTAAATTTTTGCAGATTTTGGCACGAAGAACCACAAAAACTAGTGATAAACTCTTATAAATGCAGCAGCAACAACTTTAAAGAAAAGCAGTAACTACGACAACATCATTGTATTGTATAGAAGTGGAGTGATACAACACAAACAACCAACCCACTTTCCTCTTAATAGAAACCGCAAACAAAAACATCCTGAACAACAACAACAAAGACAACATCAGTAACAGCAAATATAAAAATAACAACAACAACAACTTTCTACCCACAATTTACTATCTCGCATTTCGTTTGCCTGTGTTAAATTCTTTGTGTGCAAGTAAAAAACTGTGTGCGTTTGTGTGTGTGTGTCTCTGCGTTGTTTGTTTCTGTGTAGCGTGAGAGAAAATTTAACTCATTTTCCAAAATGAATCTCTTAATGGCATCCGTGCTTTTGTTAGCCATGTTGGCATTTCAACCGACATTGATTTATGGCACAAAGAACTTGGCATCCGCCAAAACTGGTGGCGGCGGCAGCATCAGCTACAGCACCGCCAGCAGTCGTTTGACTAACAACAACCGCAATATAAGATCTCCTAAATATGGCAAAAGACAATCAACTGAAGCCATGTATTCACCCGCACTGTCCTCATTGTCATCAGCCAAATTAGTCATGTCCATGGAATCGGGTGATGTTTTGGTGCGTTCCGCCAGGGGTGCTGTCTTAGATCAAAATCAAAATGTTCCACCAGTTAACGGAAACAATGATGGTAAACGTCAACAAAATAATAATCACAAAAAATTAAATAAAAATTTGACTTCTCAAGACGGTACTGCTGCGTCACAATCCACTCCATCAGTGTCAACTTCTACAGCGACTTCCACCTCAAATAGACGCAAGCATTTTGAAAAGAAATTTTCTGCAGCAGCGGGAGGATTAAGTAATCAACAACAACAACAACATCAGCAACATCCAACGAAACAACATCATTCAAATGCAAACAAGGGAAATGGTAAACAACGTCAAATGCTCAAATCGCAAAATCATCAAAATAAACGTTCGGGTGGCAAAGCAAACAAGGAAAATATTGAGAAAACCCAAAGCGAAAGTGAAAAGCCATGTAAGTGTTTTTTTTTTTTTTTTATTTTAAATTTGTTTAATCAATCATTAAGTCAGACTTTCGAAATATTGCTGCAAGAGTTTAGCAAATTTATTCAATTAAATGAAATCATTTTTCAAAGGGTGTACACACACACACACATACATACGCACCTGGGTATATTTTCTACTAAAATTAAGAAGATGTACTGCTGTTTGTATTTGAGAAATGAGAATTGTAAAATATTTAGTCGTAAGTCAGCATAATTTTCAAAATTACTTGATGCATTAAAAAAAATTACTAATTTAAACTTAAATTTGTTGACCTGTTTTGTCGGTATTGTAGCATACTTTTTTTTAAATTAGGACCAGCACTCAGGGATGACCCCGACGTATGCAGTGCACTGTGCGGAAAGGATAGGGTACAGAAAATAGATGTTGAACATTTTGAAGACTTAACTCTTTCACAACTCTGCTTTGCGCGTTATATTAATTTTTATGTCAGTGTTGAGGCGCCTCCGGTGTTAAGTAGTCGCTTTAACTTTGTTTAGCTGTATTAGCAAGCATTTTATCAATTGTTTTACTTCGCCGATGTTTCTGCCAACCGACGAAGGAGGGCGATGTTGTGTACATTAGCTTGGATAGCATCAATCGCTGTCGGAACAGTTTTTTAGTGACCAGTGCTATACCTTCATCACATAAATAGTCCGACAACAATTAATACAATGTCTCACTAGTGTACATTAGACCTGATTGACTTGCTCTGGCCAGGGTTTGAACCCGGCCCCAAGTCATTGTTTGCTTTGTAGTCAACGCGCTAACCACTTTAGCCAACACCACCCGTTGGTATTTTGTTGGAATTGTAGCATACTTGTCGCGAAGTGAAATAATAAATAAGCAATTTAATAGACTTACATATAATTATTAGGCAAGATCATTTTTTTTTTCTGGACTTTATGGTCACATTATTCAACCTTTTTTTGTCAAATCTAGAACGAAATGTTGTCAAACCAAAAGCGAAACGAAATTGAGAACGAAATATTAAAAATTACCAGACGTGCTCAAATCTAGAACGAAATGTTGTCAAATCAAGAACGCTCTGTTGTCAAATAAAGACCGGAAATCCAAAAAATACCAGACGTTGTCAAAGTCAGAACGATGCGCGTTCTCAAAATGACAACGGCTGTTTTTAAATTAAGAACGAATGGTTCTCAAAACAGGAACGATTGTTGACAAAAGAAGAACAATGTATGCTTTAAAAATTGACACCATCCGTTGTCAAAATTGAGAAAAAACGTGCTTACCTCAATTTTGACAACAGATGGTGTCAATATCGGTGTTTTTCGACCGGATTTTTCCCTCTGTTTGTTCTATCAAAATCGAACCAGTTCGTCATAATTTGAAACCATTATTCTATTCCATTTTAGTTGTGATATTTTTTGCTGCGATGTTACTCATTTCCATTGAGTTTTCAAAAGAAATGTTGTATAGAAACATACCAAATATTTTATATAAAAGTTTATGTATTGCTGGAGCGAGGACTAATTTATTTAATATTAAAAAACGCTCACTATCTTTGATCACCAATTTTATATGAAATTAATTTTCTCTGTATTGTCGTTCATTTACACAATAAATTGTTCAATTTTGCTTCACATTGCAATCCCGTCAAATTATCATGTAATTTAAAGCTGAAAGAAATCCTTAACATACAATTTTAATAATACATTTTTTTTTTTTTTGTAAATAAATTTGGCATCTTTTATACTTTTCTAACTATGCCACACGCCATTCAATATAAGGATCTCAAGGAAGCAAACGATGAAGAAAAGAAAAAGGACAAAAAATATACGTATAATAATATGCATCTTCGTTTACTAACAACTTTGAACATCATGAAGTAAAATTTGTTCCTTCCCCCCAAACAAAAAATACAATGAAGCTATTCCAAGTTTGCTTCTAAATTTATTTAAGTTAAATTAAAAATTACTTAAATAATCCCTCAAGGTTTAGTATCGTCTATAAACGAAGATTTTCTTTAGGTATGTTTCTATTGAAAAAACTAAAAAACAGAAAAAAAAAAAGTGTTAAAAAATAAGCTATTGTGTCCCTTTTTACAATATTTAGTTTTTATGCTCGAAAGGTCTTAAACATTCTTATCAGGGTTATTGGCAAAAGAAAGCAAGATATTATTCATATTAAAAGGATTGTGAATTTTCCTTTTCTTTTTTTTTTTTTTTTGTGTATTAAATTAACACAATCTTTTATATCGTATGAATGTGTATTTGTTAAGTCTCGTGGAAAAGAAGAAATTTCTAATCTACTATAAATTGTTTATTTGACTGATCATTTTTCGTTTTTACAGAGGATTTCATGTTTTTACGCAATTAATCCGACATTAACTAATTTAGCATTTTCATTTTCATATTTATTTAATATAAATTTTAGAGATAAATAAATTCCTACATACTACTCGTATATAAAATTTATTGCATTGCAATTGGAAATGGCAGTGGATATGTGTGAGATATGTGCTCATTTTCACATCATACTACTTTAGCTTTCATAAAAACGCGCACGATTATAAGGAAACTTTTCCAGAAAAATATTATGGAAATATTTTAGTTTTTTTTTTTTGCTTTAAAAAATGTGTATAATATTGCAAGCTACAGCTGATTTTTTATTTTAATTTAAAAGTGTCAAATAGAAGCTGGTTAGCAAGTGTAGGCTATCTCTCAACTTGCTTAGGGACAAATTTAGTGTTAGGATATGTTGGGTACACGGACATTGCAATATTGAGGGAAACGAAATCGCTGATGAGCTGGCAAGAATAGGGTCAGCATTAGATGTGGCAGTTAGTTACAGGTCGGTTAAACCTCCAAGCGGTCACTACTATAGGGAACTCAGTAATTGGTTAATTAGCAGAACTAACCATTCCTGGAGGAATAGAGAAGATTGTAGAGTCTCGAGGTACATATGGACAGAACTAGACTCAGGTAAATCTGATCTACTGCTGGGTATGAATAGAAAGCTTTTGAGAGTCTTAGTAGGCGCCTTGACTGGCCATTTCTCGGTTAGAGAGGGGACCAGCACATGGGAAAATGGCACTCCGGATTTCTGTAGGATGTGTGGGGATGAAGAGGAGCCAGAAACTATAGAGCATATCATCGTCATTGCCCAAGGCTGCAACGCCATAGATAAAGATGGCTGAGTAGACGTTTCCATGAGGGAATTAGAGATATCGCGAAGTGCAAACTTGAGGATATTAAGGGATTTATCATGGGAATTAAATGGCTGAATGATGGATGATAACGGCTCTTTGTTTCTCCTTGAACAGTAAGGAGACTAATTAGTCAATAAATTATAAATGAAGGGAATCACAATGGATCCAATTGGGTCTCCGAGTGGATGTGTATTTCACACTATCCTTCCTAACCTCACCTAACCTAGAAGAGCAAAATGGTACATTTTTACATGCTTCACTCTACAACTAAAAATAAAACTACTAGACAGCCATGTCACAGAACTCAATTCGGATCGAAAGAGGTTTCGTTACTCCACGTCTCCACGTTCAATAATTATTTCCGAACATAAGCAATAATATCGCCAGATTAACTGCATAATTATGTTCATGTGTAAGCTTATGTTGAGAGCTATAGAACACGTATTGAGTGATGAACATAAATTAAACAAATTTGCTGTGAATGGTTGTATGAAAATGTAATAAATTACTAACTTTTTGTTTTAAAAATAGGAATCTATTTGCGGATATCAGTATTATTAGTAAAGTCCTTTTTTTATTTTTATGTACTTCGCATGAAATGCATATTTCAGAAAACTAACATCCAAATTTGACAGTTTATGTTCAACATAATTGCTTGGAAATAAGTGCGAACAACTATTTCTCAATAAATGTTTAAATAAATGTTTTTGCGGTCCACACGTGGACATATGGTATTGGAAATAGAATTTGACAGTTGAGAACATAAATATTTCCAAGTTTATTGAACGTGGAGACCCCCAGTTACTGAAACTTGATACTTTAGAAAACAAAAAACGAAAATTTTTGTTTTTAATTCAAAATTTAATTTACAATGAATTTTTCTGAGGGGCTGTGCACATATTACGTAAAACTCCATAGGGTGGAGGGGATTACAGATTTATTACGGATTGGAAATTTTTCACTGAAAAATGTGTAAAAGGGGGATATGAAAACTCCGCAAACGGCGTCACGTAATATGTGAATGGCCCCTAACTTCATTTGTAGTAAACAAAAAAAAACGTGCATACTTTTAGGAGAGTCAATAAAATAAACTTTGTATGTTAATAAAAAAATGCCTACTGTGCGCTTTGCTAGTAAAAAAATTTAAACAAACGCATATGGGCATAAAGAAATTTATTATTGTAAAATCGAAATAAAAAATAAACAGAATCAAAAGAGTGTTAAACAAAATCAGTCGAAATACAATTACACTGTGGAACAAATTCAGATTAGCAAAAGTTAGGTCGATTTTGAGAGTGAGGGGTGAAAATAGAGGCTAAATTAGAAGACCCGTATCGCGGCGTTTGTTTATGTTAGTTCGAATTTTTTTTTAATCGACCTTCGAACTTTGCAGTCAAATGCCGATTTTCAGCATATTGTTTATATGGTTTTTTGGCTACAACTCGTCGACTAATTGATATTTTTTAAATCTGTAAAAGCCAAATTATTGCTAGAGACCTGTGCAACAATTAAAATTTTTTAAAAAATTGATTTAGAAAATTTTTGTGGTGCTTATGAAGCAAAATGTTGGAAAAATTATTTGTTTTTCATGCTTTTTGAAAATATTTTCCACAAAACTAAGTATTTTTTGCTTTCTGTTTGATCTATAATATGCTTCTCAGTTTCTTCTTTGTCTTCCCCTTCTTCCTCGTCTTCCTCTTCATCAAAGGTGTTTTTATACCAACAAAACAACTTTTTTGTTTTCAACCACCGCAAAGGCAGCGATTTTTTTTTCCGTACAAGCGAACTAATTTCAAATATAAAGATTCAGTTAAGACTCGGAACTCAGCCGAAGCTGATGTCTTTTAATTTTCGCTCGGTCGTGATAAAATTCGCTATTAATTTTTTTGGAACTTATTTTATTTTGTGATTGATTTAAGTTAAGTGCATCGGTTTCATAAAAATAACAAGAAGAAAATTGCTATGGATGTATCAACTACCATAAAACTTTGAATAGAAGGAAAGCAAAGAATAAAACTTATGTAGCAGTGCCAAGTGTCCAATTACCACTACCGCACTCAGAATTCGTTCCAATACCAACATACTGAAGTATTGATCTTCAAACAGTTATCAGTACTACAATCGCCGCTGCTACATCCATGGATTTCTTCTCAGAATACAACCCTGGTGAATTTACATCCTATGAAACATCAAAAGACCCAATACTAGTCATACAAAACCATTTGGATGGAATTGTTGCAAATTTGTGTTTGAAAATCAAAATCAAAAATCAGAACAATTGGCTTCATTTTTGAATAGAAGTAATTTGCTGGCGAAAGGTACCAAAGTAACAGCATATCGAAAACGCCAAAAAGAGTTAGAAAAGTTCTTCAATGTGAATGATGCAAAAAATTTTGCTTATTACAACGATATTGAAAAGTTAATGGAGACGATAGGGTTAACCTATAAAAAAGATGAACGCCTTATTTATTTCCCAGGCTACTGATAACTAATAAAAACTTTATTCTACTTCCACGAATGTCTTTGCCGAAAACATTTGATCTCACGCAGAGAAAATATGTATTGGCTGCGTTAAAAATTACATGTTTAAATTAAATAAATTCATTCAGTAACTTTATTTGAATTTTAGTTCAACTATTTGTTATGAAAAGATTTTATTGGAATAATTTTTAATCGAATAATTTGCCTTCGAATAATTTTTAATCGAATAATTTGCATTCGAATAATATTTAATCGAATAATTTGCATTCGAACAATATCTAATCGAATAATTTGCATTTACGCGGAAAATTTTATTTGTGTGATATTTGTTTTATTGTAGTTTATTTTGCGAGCACTATCACCGATAAATAACACTAGGAAGCGAATAATTGTTATTCGAATAAGAAATTGCCAAAAACAAATAATAGTATAACCAAAAGAGCACTGACGAAGTTTAATGGCTTCTACCGAAAACAATTTGTTTTTCTATTCAGCCGCTTATGCCTAAATCTGTTGGATATTAAATTTTCCTTAATTCCTTTAAATTTTAACAATGTCTAGCCTTTAGATACTTATTCTTAGCATTAATAAATATCCATTTTTTTATAAATTTCATACGATTAATTTTTATTAAAAAACTTTCATAAAATAAATAATTTTATTCGAGCTGTTCTTATTCGAATGCCTTTATTCGGTTAACCTTGTTTATAAATCTACATACTATGCCATCCCTACAACAAATCCTATTCAAAGCAGAAAAAAGACAACATTTAGGCAGATATTGCGATGTTGCACATCAGCATACATGTACATGTACAGTACATGTAAATTTTTGTCATTTATCGGTGTGCAAAATTTGAGTGTAAAAGATATACAAATTTATATAATTTGATACGGATTTTTTCTAAAAGAGAATATCATAAACTACTTTGCTTCAATTTGCAGGAATTATTTAAAAATTTGCACTCCATAAGATACTTTCTAAATAGATCTCAAATTGAAAGTCCTCTGCACGTTTTTTTGTTTTTAATTTACAATTTTTTCAATTATGTATGTGACCATCAATTACTAACAAATATGAATAAGAACTACCACGCTGAATATCCTTCAGATATAAATTTTTATTTCCCAACAAATATGTAGCAAAATGTATAAAAGAGAATAAAATAACCCAAAAAAAAAACAAACAATGATAAAAAAAAACAAAATGATTTAACTTAATTACAGTTTTTATTCAGTTTTTATTTTAAATACAATTGAATGAAAATTAATGAGAATACGAGCAGAGCATTAAAGGGTGAAAATGAAAATGAAAATAAATTTCTCTTCACTAAATTTCATGAGTGTTTTCGAAAGCATGAAGTAAATTTTTTTTCGCTAAAACTTTATAATTTAATTTTTAAAATTATTATGAAACAAATAAAAAAATCTATAAATGGTCTGTTTCCAACCGAATTGTTGCGGTTGCAACAACTATCATAGAATGTCTGAAAAGGGCATACATTCCGGCTTGCTGGAACCTGTGTAAGGTCGTCTTCATCCCCAAGGGGAGCAAGACGTCTCACACTAAACCTAAAGACTTTAGGCCTATCAGCCTGACGTCCTTTCTGCTCAAAACAATGGAAAGAGCTATAGATATACATCTTAGAATGTCCATACCAAAGGAACTTCTATCCCCCTCACAGCATGCCTACACAAAGGGCAAGTCTGTCGAAACTGCTCTCCACTCCCTGGTCAGTCACATAGAGAAATCTCTCGTACAGAAGGAATTCACTATGGTGGCTTTCCTGGACATAGAGGGCGCCTTCAATTTTGTCAAACCGGACTCGATCATCAACAGTATGATAGAGTTGGGAATCGATATCAATATCTGCAGGTTCGTACAAAATCTGCTAACTAGAAGGGTCATAAGTGCATCTTTTGGATCTGCCACTGAATACAGAGCAGTGAATCGGGGCACCCCACAAGGGGGCGTCTTGTCACCGCTCTTGTGGAATTTGACCATCAACTCTCTACTGCTAAGCCTAGAGCGGAAGCTGGTTAAAACCGTAGCTTACGCTGACGACGTGGCAATAGCTATCTCTGGCAAATACCTGAGCACAATATCTCAGTGTATGGAATCTGCTCTGACACTCCTCAGCAAATGGAGTGTCAGCTGTGGGCTTGGCGTCAATCCGGCGAAAACCGAATTGGTGCTATTCACCAGGAGGCACAAAATCGGAGATTTTGCGCCCCCCAAACTAAACGGGACCACACTGAAAGTCTCGGACAACGCTAAGTACCTGGGCGTAATCCTAGATAGCAAACTATCTTGGAACCTAAACACCCAGTATAGAGCAAACAAGGCCCTCGTGGCTATTTACACCTGCAAAAGAGCAATTGGTCGCAGCTGGGGCATCGAACCCCGAGGGACCAACTGGATCTTTGAGACGGTAATTAAGCCCATAATTTTCTATGGGGTTATAGTCTGGTGGGAAGTGGTAGAAAAAGACTCCCACCGACGAACTATAGAGAAAATTTTTCGGCTAGCGGCGATCCTGATAACGGGAGCGCTCAGGTCTACTCCAACGAAGGCATTGTTCGCTATGTTGAATTGGCTTCCGGTGGATGTTCTGGCCAAACAGCTAGCTTTAACTGCGGCGATCAGACTGAACGCTACATGTTCATGGACGAGAACCGATCTTGGTCACTCCAGGATTCTCAGGCAGCACCAAGCGCTCCATGACTTCACCGACTACTGCCCACCGGAACCTTATTTTGGCGGGCTTTTTCAATCCATTGTTCCCAATAGGGAATATCACTCCCTACCCCCTGCCACCGAAGGGGCCATCAGAGTTTTCACTGATGGCTCCAAAAGAGGCGTAAACACTGGGGGAAGCTTCTATGTGGAAAACTTCAACGTCAAGGTTCCATTCAGACTTCGGGATGGCAGTAGCGTCCTGCAAGCCGAAGTCTCGGCCATTACAAGGGCGGCAAGATGGCTTAGGTATTATAGGATATCGGAAGACATCCATATTTTTACCGACAGCAAAGCGGCCATTGCTGCTATCAATGGTGTATACACTACATCGACGGTGGTAAACGAATGCCGGAAGTCTCTAAACGAGATAGCGAGACATTCAAGAGTAACACTAGTCTGGATTCCAGGGCACTCAGAGTACACTGGAAACGATATTGCGGACGAAACTGCCAAAAAGGGAACATCATTGAGCAACTCGATGATATGCCACTTCGTTGGCATTCCTCTATCTTACTGCAAGCGATTGATCCAGCAGGAATCATACAATCTTGCTCAAGAAAGGTGGGAACAAGAGCACACCTGTCGAGTCGCCAGGTCCACTTGGCCCCGCTACAGCCTGCACAGAACTCGCGATCTGCTCAGGCTTGGTAAATGTCACACAAGACGACTAGTAACAGTGCTAACGGGGCACTGGTGTTTCGGTACTCATGCCAAAAGGATGGGTCTAAGTTACAATGACTACTGCAGAAGTTGTAACGATGAGGAGGAAGAAGAAACAGTTCTTCATCTTCTATGTCAATGCCCCGCGCTTAACAGCATTAGGGCGATTACCATGGGCTCCAACACTCTGCCAGACCTCGACAGTCTGGCGAACATGGGGCTAACCAACATATCCTCCTTCTTGCAACAATCAGGATGGTTTGACTCGGCGACAGGGCAACTACAGGCAATTGAATAACCAACTGACTGAGCCCTGTCTGCTGTAGGGTATCACAAAGGGACCGAATTAACGGACCCAAGTGCGTCACGTCTCAGATGTGGCGGCCCTCGAAACCTAACCTAACCTAACCTATCATAGAATTTGGTTGCTACAACTACAATTTTCGTGTAGTACCACTGAATTTTCGGTTGCGACAACCGATAAAATTGGTTTTTACCATGGAATCTTAAATGAAAGCTAATCGGGATTATATGGTATCAACCAAACCTATTTATTACCAATTATTCAGTTATGCTCGCCATTTTGGCATTTAGTAGCAGCAAAAGTATGCATTCGGTTGAACTAATTTAAGAACCGCGTATTGGTTACAACATTGGTATTATGATTATGATCATGGAATATCAATTGGATGCATAGAATATTGGTAACGGTAACCGATGTACGAGTATAGTCTATGCAATTGATATTCTATCGACACAACCGATTTCCAACCAATCTTTTTTCTGGGTATAGTAAGGCAACAACAATAATAAAATATGTCTGGTTTCACATGAACCCCACACTTGTACAACAACATTAAATTAAAAAAAAAAAAAATCTGTTTACAATTGTATCACAAGAAACTGTATAAAATAATTTCTATTAAATTCGTAAACTTAAAAATTTTATACGCTTAACTGAACATCCATGCAACCTCTAAAGTACGAAAATAAAAAAAAAAAAATTAAACACCCACAAAGCATATTTAAAGTATAATGAGTAGATATCATGAGGTTAAAAAACGTTATCTGACAGAAGAAAAGAAAAGAAAAAAAGAATTTTTTTCCGTATCCTTTTTATACATATTAACCATGACCAGAGCATTGTTATCATAGTTGTCATTATCAGAGTCATCAACATTAATTATAAAAGATTTTTTCTTTTTTCCTCCGTTTCTCATTCTTTTTTCGGCGTTTATTTTTTTCCATCTCATAAAAACATGAAATTGTAAACTATGATTTATACGAGTATTATTAAAAAGAATGAGATAAAAAATTAAAAAGAAATACTTGTCAAGATCATTTGCAGCGGATTAATATGGTTTATAATTAATTAAAATATATCTATATTAACTATTTTTATTTCTGTTTTTAGCCACCACTTGTCGTTATGCTAAAAGTGCCTGGTCGGAATGTGATCCCAAAACTAATATGCGTTCTCGCACTTTGACTTTAAAAAAGGGTGAATCGAATTGTTTGGAAACCAGAACAATGGAAAAGAAATGTAAAAAATGTAAGTATTTTTGCATAATTAAATAAAAAAATTAAATATTTTTGTAAACTACAGTAAAAAAATTTTTACAGTTTAACCTCTATTATCCGGTTCTCAGGGGACCGAACTAAGCACGGAAAACACGGTTATTAGAGGTTATATGAAAAAAACTTATATTTTCTGCACGGATTATAGAGGTACAAAAACGAAGAACAGATAATACAGGTTATAAAATAATGCGAGCAGCATGCCGGTTAATAAATGTAACCGCTTAATAGAGGCCCGGATAATCGAGGTCAACTGTAATTTTTTTCTAAAGAATTCCCACATTATTAAAGCGATTTTGACTAAAATTATACAAAACTAAAAATATTTATTCACAAAAGTGAACGAGATATTTGGAGTTAACATCAATTCAATATGAGCGAGCTACACTCTAAAAAAAGACATGTACTAAATTTTAGTGAACAAAAAAAATGGTAATATAGTGCTTTTATCTCTGTGCTGGTTTCCTAGCAGTAAAAAAAATAACTCGGTACTTTTTAGATCTTAACAGCAGTGCCTTAGCGCTTTTTTAAACTTTTTTTATAGCTCTTACAGATGTAGCTTCGATTAGGCGGTCGTAGCAAATGTTGAACGACATCTTTAAACCTTTAAAAGTTAATATTGTCTTGTTTGAATATGTTAACACTGTTTCCTTTTTTCTACACAGACTGGAAAATATTTAGTATTATGGACGAATAAGGTCCGGTGTAGATAAACCGTAATAGG
Organism: Lypha dubia; assembly: GCA_947311025.1. Classification (NCBI taxonomy): domain Eukaryota; kingdom Metazoa; phylum Arthropoda; class Insecta; order Diptera; family Tachinidae; genus Lypha; species Lypha dubia. Next base: position 95,369,937 of record OX371263.1, on the reverse strand, counting down.
AGGCTAAGCCCACCACAGCAAAGGTGGTTTTACACGCTACAGTGTACTTGTAAAATTACGCACTGCAAAATGCAAAGATGCTGTGTAGAAGCAAAAAGAATTTGCTGCTGTAAATGTCACCCTAAATTTACAGTGTAAAAATTTGCAATTAAAGCGTGTTCTATTTTGAACTGACAAGGCATCTGACTTCAGCTGTTTTGTAAGTCAATTGTTTGTGGCGCCAAGAATAAGTTTTTGGGATTCGGAAAATTTATATAAGAAAAATTATTTATATTAAAATCTATTTATTAAGTCAAGTATCTCTTCTCTTCCCTTCTCTTGCCTAATTTTTTTTTATTTTTTAATTTTTTGCCAAATATTATTGAAATAATGCAACAAGTCGCAATTGCAACAGTTGTTGATAATTATTATAGGTTATGTCAGATGAAACCATAAACGATAGTGTGAAAGCGAATATATTAGAAACCATCTGTAGTACATTGTTAATTTTGACAGACATAAGCAATTACAGATGCATCGTCAACGGAGAAAGCCACCGTGAAATACATAGTGTGTAAAACCAACTTCAACAATTTTTCATTTTAATCCAGGGGTTTGGGGAATGAAGCGGCTTCGGATAACGCACATTAATACTACATATTTTATGTTAGTCGATAATCTCGTGAGCTACATACATACATATGTTTGGTATGGTTTTGTGTGGTTTTTCACCTCTAAAATAAAGAACTATTTATTCATAAATTGTTAACATTACGAAAGAAACTATCGACGTACAAAAGAAAATGTAATTCGAATTAAAAGTCACTAAACAAAAAGACGATCCTCGTAATTCTATAGATCTGTAATAAAAATAAACCAAATCGAAAAGGTAATGGGATAAGAAACAAACAAGAAATAGCACACAATTTCTTAAACTCCATATTTATGAAAAACTTTTAGAAACCGAAATATAAACATGCATATTTACATAATGAGTAGATCTACTTACTTTTTAGAAATTTTTAAATCTTATAGCCACGCTGCTAACAACGTTGGTTTGATTTTCTGTCAGCTAATTCCTATATTTCATTTCCTTTCAATTTGTCTTTTAAAAATTGTGGACGAGAAAACACTTTTTTAACAAACAAACTACATACACAAATTCGAATTCAATACTTTTTTTTCTTTCCTTCCTCTTTGTTTTATTTACGAAACAAAAAACACTCACACAAAACGCTTTCAAAGAAAACAGCATAAAAGAAATGAAAAACACTACATTCATTATAAACAGCGCCATCGTTTTATTTATTTTATCTCTCTTTTTATTTTCTTAATAAGAACTACACACACGCGCCCACAAACAATAACACGAATGACACGAACAAAAACAACAAGCAATAGATTCTGCGCTGTCGACTTTGCTGCTTTAAATTATTTTTAGCAAAATTACTATTTTTCTTTTTAAGAACAAAAATTATTAATAATTTCCATAACACTTCAATAGAACAATCCATTCGCTATATTTATGCACTATTTCTATAAAATTTCAACACTTTTTAAACATTTTATATAAAATTTAAGTAAGAAAATATGAAAACACGTGCGGTATTACCGAAAATTTGCAAATAAACTGATTAAAGAATTGAGATGTGAAGAAGAATTGAACAATACGATGTTGTTTTTGTAAGCAAATGATAAATCCGAAGTGCATTTGTGCAAGGTGCGCTAATTCTACACGACAATTACAAAAACAACAAACATATGAACGGCATGTAAGCACATAACTGACTTTTGACTTATTTAAATGACCTGCATTAAAATGCATTGAACAAGACGAAAAAGGGCCTTAGAGACACTGTTGCCATGATCTTAAAGTGCTTCAAAGCAAAATGTAAACAAATGAGAAAAAGTATCAAAAGTATTTATTTAGTTTTATTTATTTTTTCTGGTTAACAACAAATATAAATTTTAATGGTAGTATTCATAAAATATAAAACACACCAACAACATTTCTACATTTACGGTCGGCTAAAGCAGCCTTAATCGTCTATTTAATGAATATTTGGCGATATATTTAATTAACGCAGTAGCTCTTTTAAGACTAACCGCCCGTTTTTATAAAATTAAACAAATTTTTCATGTAAGAAATTAAATTGACAAAAAAAGTTATTTTCGTGTTTTATTATTGTTTTCAACATCAATTTTCTAACTTAATTCTCATTCTATTTTATAAAAAAGCGTTAGTAAATGATATCTTTCTTTTTTTAATCTTTTTAATATTGTCTAATAACTTCGCTTTTGTAAACACCCTTTATTATGCTGCAGTGTATTGTTTTGGTTTTGCTAACATATTTTTTTGCCCTAAGTACGCTAAAAATTGAAAACCTCTTTAGTTTATGATACCATTTCAGCATTTTCATAAGTTCCTTTTACCAATTTTTTTCGAATGTTCTTTTCCACATGACATATTTACAAAAATATAAATAAATGTGCTAAATTTAACATACTTTTACATAAAATTTATCATGCAAATGATTTATTAAGACGGCACAAGTTTCCATATACAGAATTTGAATTACTCACTTTATGTCTCATATGATTGGATTAGGTCCATGGAATATTGGTAGCGGTAGCTGAAATATAATCTATCCAACTGATATTCTATCGGTATACCCGTTTTTAAACCAATTTCTTTTTTCTGGGTAACTAATGCATGCGCACACGTATTACTCAAGACCGCAAAAAATTCCTCCCTGGGATGTCAAAAATAATTACTAAGGGACAAGGTCGCCCTATTAGCCTACTTTATCATCATCACTGTCAAAAATTGGTTATGTTTAGAAGTTAGGTTAGTTTTCTTTATTTATTTCCAAGGCGAATTGAATAACAGGTTGTGTTACTATTAAAACAACTATAACATTACAACACCATTTAACATATCGACCACTATGCTTGCATGTGCAAATTTTGACATAACGACCTCCAAGAAAAAAAAGTAGCTCAGCTGTGTTAGAACACCACCTGCAATTCGCCTTGTTTATTTCTATAAGAATATTGCTGCATTTACAGTAACAGTCAAGGCGAATTCATCATAACATATAACAATTGACAAATTTTAACATTTCTAGGTCCATTATGCAAGAATAGAAAGCTATTCTATTCAGAGCCCCATCACTTAGTTAACTGAATCCGTTTCGATAACAACCAATGTCCAACAAGTCTATTCCAAGGACTATAAGCCAACAGATTTCCAATCGATGATACACACATTCATACATACATTTGAAGTGGTTCAGGGATAAGTGCCACCCTATTTTACACGTGAGATTTACTGGAATTCTGTTCGTGGCATAATCATAATAATGATGCTGTAAAAGGAGATGCTCTAGTGAAATTGAAAAGGGTGACACCTTTTGTTATAAAATCATTATTTTCTTTTATGAATATTTTAATGAGCGTTAGATTTTGTTGCGCGCTGCATTTAAACCAAAAACACAAGAAATGCAGTCATTTTGAATTATTTTTACTGTTTTTTTTTTTTTTTATTCTTTTCGAAATTGCTTGCCACCAGGATACTAACTAGTTATGATTGCTAAGATTTTTTTGTTTTGGTTTTGCTAAGGTGGATTATGTGTAATTAAAAAGTGTTTAAAAAACGAATAGACGTTTAAGTTTTATAAAACAAGTTCTGGAATGAGTACGATTGTAGTTGCAAGTGTAAAAGTATATAAAAGCAATTACGGAATTCTGTTTCTGACGAAAGAAAACTTACAATAAAATTGTTTACTAAAAACCATTTTAGCAAAGAAGAAAAATAGAACGGAAAACGAAAGTGCCTTCAGTGTGTAAATAACATTGAGAAACATTTGAAAACTTAATAAAAAAAAAATTATCATAAATATAAGAATGAAATTAAAAAAAATAAATATTAAAATTCAGATAATTTTTCTGTATGAAGCCAAAGAGAACATAAAGTTCTAAAAAAACAATGTAAGCCAATGTAAGCCAATGTAGAGTATAAAAATCGTTATAACTCAGTAATGAAATTAACACGTAGCTCTTCAATAACTAAGACAATCCAAATCATATGTATGTACATAAATCTCAATCCCATTATGGGTCTTCTTTAATTAAAAATTTTCATCGGCATTAAATAGCACCAAAACGAGAATTAAAAATAAGTACAAGGAAATAAGGGACAAACGAAAAAGAACTGAATGAATTAAAGCCTAATTTTTGTCCCAAAAAAAGTTTAAGCTAAAAAGCAAAACGAAATATTAAGATTGGTAAAAAAAATAGCTACTATTTCTTTAAAATTAATAGCAATAAATAATGTTTTCTTAAAAAGTACTTTTTCTTGAAAAATGTTTTTTTTCGGTTTGTATAAAAAACTCTGGCTAAAATAATACTTTCCTTCTTAATTACATTTTCCACTTTTCGTGTTTCGTGATAGTTGTTTAGTTGTCATTTTCTCAAACTGTACGTTGTTATAGATGGTACTTTTTCTTAAAAGGTACGTAAAATGCAATTTAGGGGCTGTGCACATATTACGTAACGCTTTTTACTAATTTTTCAGTGCAAAATTTCCAATCCGTATCAAATCTTTAACCCCCCCTCCCCCTTGGATGGTTACATAATATGTGCAAACCCGCTAAATGTGAAGGTAGCTTAAGAACAAATTAGTAGGTATTCAGACAAAATCCTGTAGGTATGGTATAGCAAGAGAGAGGTGACGGATACAAAGTATCTAATAATTTACAAAGTAATTAATAATGTGCACAGCCCCTTATTAAAAACAGTACTTTTTCTTAAATGGTACATTGTCGTAAAAGGATCATTTTCTTTAAAAAACAACTTTTTCTTAAAAAACACTTTTTGGTGGTACTTCTTCGTAAATGATCCATTTTTCTTAAATGTACTTTTGCTAAAAAGTTGTTTTCTCAAAGGGGAATTTTTCAAAAATGTGTTTTTTCGAAAATGTTCATTTTTAAAAAGTCCTGTATCATGAAAGATATATTCTTGTAATATAGTTTGTTTTAAAATATACATTTTCGCAAAAAGCTTTTTACTAAGATACTTTTCTTTTTAAACATAATTTTTCCTAAAAGGTTTTATTTTTTTAATACGGACTTTTTCTTACATACCAACTTTTGCAATGGATTTCTTGTAATGAAAATGCTTCGCAAGAATTCTAATTCCGTTTCAAAACAAAAAAAAATAATTTAATTCTTAAATTGCTTGGATGAAATTGTGAACACAAACTAAGTGAAATTTTCATATTCATTTCATTTTGCAAATATACATGATAAAAAAAGATTCTCTTATTTTAGTTGTTTTTATGTGAAAATTTAAGAAATTATACTTTTCAAAATATGATTAAAAAGATCTCCTATTACTTCTTATTTTCTTTATGAAATAGCTTGTCGTTATGAAAAGGGTGCCTGGTCGGAATGCACAAACGGTCAAATGACGCGCGAGGATAAATTGAAAACAACAGGTGGTGTTGAGTCCAGCTGTGAGGCAGTGCGCAGCATCAACAAGAAATGTAATCCCAATAATGGTGCCAGTAAGCAGGCTAGTGGCAGCGGCGGTGGAGTTAGCGGTAAAAAGGAACGTAAGATAAAGGAGAAAGGTACAGATTTATACATACATATGTACATATACTTGCGAGTCTCTCAATTAGCTAAATATTTCTACATACAAAGATAGACACATACATACATACATAATTTAACTTTTCTATTTTCTCGTTTAAGGTTCCCGCCGTGTTGCAAAGAACGATAGACCACAAAATTGAAATATAAAACACAAAATTAATTTAAGCATATTTTACAAAATACAAGTAATTTAAGTGAAAATTTAATCCAATAAAAACATACATACATACATACATAACATATACATACATACATATGTATGTATATCACAAATTAATATACATACATATGTATATATCTTTAAAATTCGTAATTTCCTTTATAGCTCGGCAAAAAAATATGTAAGTATGTTTTCTGGGTGTTGTAAAATTTGGTAGTTTTATAAATTTTTGATGTCGAATTGAATATTTCCGAAAATTTAAACGGAAATCTACTTTTCTTAGCTCTTGGATAGGAGAAATCGCTTTTTTATCAGATTGAAAATATCAGCTTGGCATACTGGTTTGAATTTTTCTTAACACGAGGCTATAAAGATATAAAATTTAAACTCCAAACTTAAGCTCATTAATATAACCTAAACTTCATATGGAATCGATCTGCTCGTTTAGAACCTGTAGATTTATTTCCATTTTTTTTTTTTTCTTTTTTTTTTTTTTTTGTTAATTCCCCACTACGTGAGTCAGTGCTAATAAGATTCATGTGCTTTGTTTTCCAAATTTAGGGTTATTCAGTTCTTTCGAAAAACTTTATTATGACATAAAAGTTGTAGAAATTTTTCTCTAGTTTTATTAAACAATAAATACACTTTTTACATTTTATTAGACAGGAAAAATACCACATAAAATTCTTCAAGTGGCTGAACTAAATACTTTTTGTAATCGTTTTTACTTTGGCTGATTTTTATGATAGAGGCTTAAAAACTTTCATGGAAATGCTTTTCGATACAATTTGCAAGAATTAATTAAAAATGTTATTTTGAACTTTATGTTAGTTGTGTGGTTTTTCATTTAAGCTAACGATATGTATATTTTTGTCGTTAAATTATAAACTGTGATTAGGCGATATTTTCCAATATGGCAACTCGCGCGCAAAGATACCATGTGGAAAATTAGATACATGCATAGGATGTACATACATACATATGTATTAATAAAGAGCATATTCAAATCTATAAAACTACAAATTTTTAAAAACTCCCAGAAAACCAACAACAAATTATATATGTACATAGAAACATATGGGCATTTCCACAGAAAAGTCCAGTTTTGTTTTCAAATCACGTGGGTGACATGATATGAAATCAGTTGAATAATTAGGATGGCCTGATGTAATAAAAAGTTGAATTTTTCTATAGAATTGTCTATACCTACTTATACATATATGTAAGTATATAGTTGTTATAGGTATTTACCATTTAATTTTTTAAAAACAAAATTATAAATATGTACTTATGTACGAATATACTATTTTAATAAAATATGTACATACATGTGTATGTAATATTCATTACATATATTATATTTTTTTTAATATGTAATACAATGTAAGTATTTTTGAACAGATACACCAAAATAAATGATTTTCTTTTCAATATGGTTTCATTCTTTTTAAAAATGTTACAACATAAAAATATAAATTGCGTAAGTTTTTAATAATAAATATAATAAATAATAAAAATATAATAAAAAAAAATTATACCGGTTGGATTGTTTTACTTTTTTGTGCTTAAAAATATACATATATCTATCAGTCTAAAAAAACAGATCTTTGTGATAATCCATAGTCTCATAATTTTTTCCCATAAGGCAGAATAGCATGCCAACCCTTCATTTGGCCACATTGGCCAAAATTCGTCAGAGATCTCAACACCTAAATATGTTCCTTACGCCGGCAGACATATTACGCTCGATTTGAAATAGCTAAAGAAATTCAAATTTCGTTTCCAATTATACTGTTTTTTGGTAGAAGTTTTCATAGAACAAAATGAAATCGAACACGATTTGAAGTAAAATCGATATGAAAATGATATTGAAATGAGCATCACTACTTTGTACATTTTTGTATCGATTTCCATTCATAGTCTATTTTACAAAGCTAAAATATTTAAAGTAAAGTCGCAAGCTATTTTCTTTTCGAATGGAATTGTAGAGTAACCCCTAAAGGGTTTTAACAGATTTTAAAATTCATAATTTCTACGAGATTTTTTATGTCTTTTCGACATAAACACACCTAATATAAAACAGATCACTTATTGTATTTTTATTGGGAACAAGAACTAATTCCATTAATGGTAGGTATATAGCGCCTATTTGCATCAACATCACAACTCCAAGAACCAGATTTTTTTAGGATAATAACGTATAATTAACTGGGATATCCCTCGTATTCAGTAAGAATTTCAAACAAATATCGTGTAACCTGAACTGTTGTGGGATTGATTTTTCCATTATGTTGTGTGAATTTAAAACTTTAATACACTTTTATTCTGCAAAGAAATTTTGAGAGTTATGATGTTCTTACAGTACATTATAAAAAAAAAAAAAAACTTACAAAATTAATTTGAAGTACGACTGCTCTGCTAACAGACATTATTATTTTAATAGCAAATGTTTTAATTGGGTATGTAAATGCTACGTAGTAGTTAAGTGTATATATATATGTATTTTTAATGTGTTGAGAGTTCTTAAAGATTCTGGATTCTTTAAAAGTACATTTTGGGAAAAAACGCATATTCAAAAAAAATCTCAACACGAAGTAAATAATACAAATAATATCAAATAATAATTATATTTCCATCTAAAGTAAAAAACGAAGGAAAGTCTCATATAGTTAAGGGAAGTTAATTAAAAAAATTTTTACTCATTTTTGGAATTTTAAACATTTCGAGATCTCATGCCAAAGGCACCATTGCCACCACCATTCCTGTTTCCATAGTTCCAACCTTGATTTCCAAATCTATTAGCATTATTACCACCTCTGTTATTAAACCCGTTCAAATTAGCTCGATTATGGCTCTTTTCTTTACTCATTATAGCTGTGGCATTTGCCGAAATATACTCCAAGTCTGGGTTTACGTTTTGATTGGCCTCCCGCAGAATGTCCACCAAAGCTTTGGCACATTTAGCATTTTTAGTTGTAAAGAAGGCATATGATGTTCCAGTTGCATGTTTTCGTCCAGTACGTCCTATGCGATGTATATAGTCTTCAGAAGACTGAGGAAAGTCAAAATTTATAACATGATTAATACCGTCAACATCTAAGCCACGAGCAGCCACATCTGTTGCTACTAAAATGTTACAACGACCATTTCGGAAGTCAGCTAAAACATTATCACGATCTGTCTGAGATTTATTGCCGTGTATAGAGCCAACTTGCACGCCAAAGCCATTTATGAAACGGGCCAATTCATCAACTTTCTTTTTGGTGGCGACAAAGATAATAATTTTACCTGGTTCCGGCTGGTCGTAAATATTCGATAGTAAACTTTTTAGTTTTGCGCCCTTCTCTCCTTCATTACAGACATCGACATACTGACGGATGTTGTGATTGGCCGATAGTTCAAGAGAACCGATATTTATCTATCGTGGAGCAAAGAAAAAGTTAAAACTATTGCGAAAGTCATTTGACAAGATCACTACATTACCTGTATATAATTATTTCCCAAGAAGTCTTCAGCAAGTTGTCGGACTTCTTTTGGCCAAGTTGCACTCCACATTAAAATTTGACGATCGGGCCGAATTTGACTTAATATTTTACGTATTTGCGGCTCAAAGCCCATATCCAACATACGGTCGGCTTCATCTAATACCAAATATGTGCAGCGCCTCATATTTGTAACGCCACTAGCTAAGAAGTCCAGCAAACGGCCAGGTGTCGCAATGACAAGTTCAACTCCACCTTCTAGATCACAAGCTTGTTTAGTTTTAGGAGTGCCTCCAAAGATGCAAGTGTTGCGTACAAAAACATGTGAGCCAAAGTCATCAGCCACTTGTTTAATTTGTTGGGCTAATTCTCTCGTGGGTGCCAAAACCAGAGCGATTGGCCCATCGCCGTTTTCCAAAGGCGGCTGATGATTTATATGAACAATAGCAGGCAAAATAAAAGCTAGAGTTTTACCAGAACCTGTCATAGCAATACCGACCAGATTATTTCCACTCATAGCTATGGGCCATGACTGAGCTTGTATTGGTGTTGGTTCATTGTAGCCTTGACGTTGTATCTCATTCATGCAATAATCAGGAAAGCAGGCTTCATCAAAATATATAATAGGCTTAGGAGCGGGTCCACGAACAGTTATTTGTGTTGCTGCTCTATAACGTTCAACATCGTGCATGGGTCTCGCTTTTGTTTTAGGGTGCTCTTCATAAAAATTCTTTTGAAATGGAGTTAAATGTACCTGTGACCAATTTATTCCACAAAGACCTTAAGCACCAAAAGATTACTTCGCTAACAAGAAGACTTTTACTGAATACGATTTGTTTACTACGTACTTGCAAAATCACCAGAACTGCCCATATCGTTTACTCCCATATTACCACCAGCGAATCTTGGACGTCCAAAGCCACCACGCGGTTGTCCACCAGCCTTTTCTACACGACCATTTCGAACATGTCCCCGGTTGTTTCCAGAGAATCCACCACCACGTCCTCTGGACCCACTACCGGAGTATCCTCGTCCTCGGGAATTCTGATTTCCGCTTATTGGCGGTGCCATTATTTCAGAAACTATTTACTTCTCTAGCTGGTTCAAATTATAAATTAACAAATATTTAATCAGTTGAATATCATTCCACAATTATATATTGTTTAAAAGAGAAAAACTCACGAACGAATTAAACAAATCTATCGAAAATATCCAATTTTCTGGAAGTGTTTGGACATTATGATATCATACAAACAAAAGCTTCATATTATGGAAACGTTAATATTGCCAGATAAACTGCTACCATGAACTACTACAAGTTTTTAGATAGCAGTTAAATATTTGTAATATTTATAATCTATTGGCCAATAATAATATATTACACAAGTTATTACACACCACATATAAAACAGTACTGGGAATAAATAAGAGCCCATTAACAATTAAGTAAGCAAAACTAATAGAGACATATTAAAGATTATTATGAAAAAAAAATAACCATTTTTGGTGAAGGGTATGAAAAGATGAATTTTTACATTATTAACAACTGAATGGAGAGTGAGTACATTGCTCATGCAATCTGTAGAACAAATTTAATGGAGGCAATCATATTTGATAATTGCGGTAATCGATATTACCACATGGAGACTTTGGGGCAATATATTTAATTACTTGTGCTGGTTCAAAACGAAATAAACATGAATTGTTGATTTCTTATTTGAATAAAACGTTATATTTTGTATATAGGTATTTAATAAATAATACATTTGCGACGGTGGCACCTTCACTAAAAAATAAATTGTTAAAAAAGAAACCGTTTCCGTTTGCAAAAATAGCTACTAACATCGTAATACATATAGCAACTTGTAATTATGAAAATAACATGTTTAGGAAAATATGTGGCAAGCTGGCTTACAGCTGTTTATTTATAAAAATTTTGGTATCATGTCTGTGGAGGAGTTAAAAGGATCTGAATTGGGAACAAAAGACTACTGGGAACAATCATATGAACGTGAAATTAAAAATTATCGTGCTTATGGAGATGTTGGTGAAATTTGGTTCGATGAAGACTCACAAATTCGTGTTATTAATTGGATAATGAAGCAAGATCTGGCAGCTGATGTTCGGATCGTTGACTTAGGTTGTGGCAATGGAATGTTGCTTATTGAACTGGCACGTGAAGGCTATAATAATTTGCTTGGTATAGACTACTCGTCGAAGGCAGTTAAACTAGCGCAAAGCATAACAAAAGATCAAGGTTTAGAAATTGACTATAGAGAAGCAGATCTAATGAATGTAAAATCTTGCAAAGAGATGGGAAAGTTCGGAATAGTACACGATAAAGGCACATATGATGCCATAAGCTTACATCCTGAAAATCCGAAAGAAAAAAGAGAATTATATATGGAATCAGTAAGAGAAATAATGGAAGAACAAAGTTTGTTTATCATCACGTCTTGTAACTGGACTGAAGATGAACTGATTAATAGTTTTGAGGGAAAATTTTATAAAATGTGCAGTATACCGACGCCTTCATTCAAATTTGGAGGAAAAGTTGGTAATGTTGTTACCAGCATAGTTTTTAAGAAAATTTTAATATGACACAATAAACAGCAACAACATTTGTACATATGCATGTGTATTGAAATGTCGCTACGGCTTCGTAAGTATGTATGTATGTTTATACTTCAATTGGGCTAAAAATTCCTATTTTATTACATAAAAGACAAAATCCCTTAAAGACAAAAATTTTTTAAAATATAGGTATGTAATTACACTAAATATAACATCGTACAATTTTACTTGTATATTCGTACTACATACATCCAGAGATCTTCTAAAGCTGATTCTATCATCGCCATATTTTTGCAGTTTTTTGTGTATCCCTTACAAAAAATATTGGTGATATCCTGTATATAAAATGTGTCTCAATTATACTTATATCTATTAATAGTTTATTATATTCACATACGCTATGACAAGTTCAATATCAATAGTAGGTCGCTTTAATATCCTATTGTAGTCAGCTTATTCATTTTTTTATAGCCTAGAATATAACAAGAGGATGTTAAAAGTTGCCAATTTCTGGCAGCAATGGCCACGTTAGTGTCCTTTTATTTGTTTGAGGGATATCCAATAAGATACAATTAATTTAGAGTTAATATCGCCTTCGGTAATATTCAAAAGTATTTCTCGGCAAAGTTTAATTTATATTGAACGATTTTTAACGAAGTTCTCCCATAATAGTCCATATCACGGTTGTCGTAGACAAACTGTAATATAGCGAACGTTGCCATATTTTACAGATTTCGAGAAGACAAAGCCACTCGTAATAAGGCCGAATGATTGCTTTCCTGTTTCTAAATAATCCTCTAATATGGCTTAAATACAAAAACAGGCAGTAATTAATTTAATGAACAATTTTTACAGTCTGGTGACTCCAATTTAAGTTTTCTATTGCCATCTCTCTTTTTTTTTGAGTAAGATAATAAAAATTGTGAACGATAAACACGTTCATCCTAGCTTATCAATTCATTTCATAAATTCACTGAATATTCAGCTTCTGTATAGAAAACAAACGACAACGTTTTTCACGAATATCATGATGTCGTATTTGCTGCTTGTCAAACCGAAATTACACTTCTTGTCGGGCGGAACTCAAGTTTGATTAGTAGGATAGTAAGGAAAATTTATTACATTTCCATTTATGAAAACTGGTTTTTCTTCATCGACCAACCAAAGAAAAAAAAAAATAAAGTGTTTTAATTAATGAATTAAAAGCGATAAAAAATCTAAGTACACAAACGGTTGAAGTGCACACCCCGCCTTGTCAAAGAGCGACAATTTTAGAAAAGTTCATCAGATATTCAGTCAGTTTATAAAGAAAAAATGAGTACAACAAATACAGCAGCTGCTCCAACACAAACTTCAGCCCCTGCAGCAAAGCTCAAGGGTGTTGTAAAGCAGGTTAGTTTATTAATGAATTAATTAAAAATTGTGGATATTATTTAATAAATATATGAAAATTCCAACACATTGTTGGTCTGGCAATTTCATAAATTTTATGAAAATGCAGACGTGAGACAATTTAACACATACAATTACGTCAGCAGCGAAGTGAAGTCGCGACGTTCTCTGCATGTTAAAAAGAGTACGAATTATAGGCAACTTGTGCGAGTAAAGCGTTCCACACGACAAATATGAATGAAAATTCGTTATAGGCGATTGCCAACCTGGCAGATTTTTTATTTAAATGTACATATGCGCTGCAGTTTGTACTCTGCCTTTAAAATATTGGCGTTTGCCGGGTTTGCTTGCGTATAGTAGTTTTTAACCTCACTTTTTCCTCACCTTTTCCTTGTTATCAATACAAACTGCAATAACAAATTGTCATTGTTGACCAAGAAAATAGTAAAGGTAGAATAGGTTACAAAGGTACTTACATACATACATATAATATAAAATATTTAAACAAATTGATAAAAAATATTATTACAAACAAAAAAGTTTCAATAAACACATAATATACTTTCACTTTATAAAATTTGTTTATCAAGTGTTTGTTTAGCGAGGGTATTAATAATAGTGTTGTATTATTTTAGAAAATGCTAATGGCTAGAAGTACTCGTGGCATATTTATGATTATTGTAAAAATTACATATATACTTATCTCAAATGTTTTCCTTAAATATTTCCTTTGAAAATATTAATTTGCTTATATAGTACATATATATGTACATATGTAAATATAAACATAGATAAGTACATAGTATATACATACATACATATGTACATTGTAAAAAGATTGATAATTATGGCAGTGTAAAATCAAATCTATATACTAAAACAACAACATTGCAATCACAATTTTTTTTTTAATAATAAACATTTTGTACCTACTCCTTTACAATAACCAGTGCAAATGTATAGAGACAAAAATATGTACTCCAAATAGCATATTTTATGTTTTTGTTATGCATAATCAAAGAGTCTCATATGTATGTACATGATAGCCTCTCACCTTGCATGATGATGGCAAACGAGTTTTTCTTTCATTCAATACCTATTTTAAACATTTCAATTGTGCTTATCAGTCGTACTTTTCAAAATTGCAAAACCTCAGCTTATCCATCAAATTTCAAGAATAATTTGAGAATTACATAAATGCAAATACATATGTACATATGTACATACTTATGAGACGATTTTGTGATTTATAGAAAAAATATTGAATATGAAGCAGTAATACATACATATTAACATGTTCTAGTTTTCCTTATCATTAAAGATTTTTGTAAAAGTATCTAATTGTTTATTTCAATTGAAACAAATATTTTCTATTTCTCCGTGTTGAATTTTATAGGCCAATGTTCGTAATGTAATGATCAGAAAGAATTAGACATTGTTATTATATCCAGCAACTAAGGAAATTTTTAATATCAAACATCACTTAAAGTTCTACATAAGCGGTCGAACAGAGCAATCAAGTATTGATAATAAGCAGTACGAAGTAATTAAATAAAAATATATATATGTATATGACGCGCAAAATAGAAAGGGACCTAAGGTTAAAAACCGGTTTTGTTCAGGAGAGCCATTTTAAAGATTTAAATACGTGTATCTTTAGTGTACTTCACTTTCATAAAACGCGCATATCTCTGGGAGGGAACACTTTTGGGGCATGGGATCGGTCTATTTCGATGCTCAGATGTTGTCCACATCAAAAAAAAAAAGTGAAAAATGATTTTTTACCCTTAGGTCCCTTTCTCTATGCGCTGTCACATATACAAAATAAGCTAGGGCATGTGATTAGTATACATATCGAGCCTTTGCTGCAATAGAGTCATAACTCAAAAAACGTGATTTTTGAGTTAATGATGCAGCATTAATGGTCATACCGTGCTTCAGAATGTGTAAAAATTTCATTCAAATATCTTGCATACTAAACTTTTGAGACAAATATTAAATTTTCGTTTACCATTAAGTTGTTAAGGAATGTGCAACTTTAAACTCGTTTTCTGCAAAACAAAATTTTTTATTTACGACTCTATTGCAGCAAAGGCTCGATATGTTCAACAAAAATTACTTCAAAATATACGTAAGATGAAATGTAACAATCATTTAAGTAATACAAAAAATATAATTCATTGCCAACACTGTAATGTTTAATATATTAGGTCCGATCCCGTACTGAACATTGGGAACCTAATTTGCTCGAAAACTGTTCCCGTACTAATTCTTGCTTATTCTGATTTTATCGAACTTAACCCAAAAAGTACGCGATCGGACCTATTGTAAAAAATAAAAGTCTGCGTATTCTATTTTCATTCCAAATGTTTTATTTATGCCATTTTTTCTGTACATACATAGCTATATCATATGATATAGTTCCAAAAAAAAAATCTACCCCAAAAAATTGAAGGAACAAATCTAGGCCCAAATCGTTACACCCGTGAACGTAAAACTCGTCACGTAATTTCCCATCCAATTACACAGTTATTACGTGACGAGTTTTACGTTCACGGATGTAACGATTTGGGCCTTAGTTTAGAGACGAACCTCCAAATAAAACTAAAATATGTACCTATATAGAGTCGATAGAATATCGAAAAATAATGTGAAAATGTGGTATCTCTCGGAAACGCATAGCTTTCAAGTTATTGGCCTCTGAAGTTTTCATATAAAACTGAATATCCCATACATATTTGCATGAAGTTGGTCCAAAACAAAAACTATGTTATAGAAAATTTAAAAAATTAGAAGAAATTAATTTGTGAAGTTTTTATTCGAACTGAGTGATGTTTAAGGTCTAAGCGGTAGACAAATCTGATGATGAGACTGTGGTTAGTCTTGAAACATCGATGTCAGTTCAACCCTCCGCGCAGTCAAAAAATTTTCTTTGTCTGTTTCAAGTATTAAGAGCCACTAGATTTGTCTTTCTTTCTAATTTAAATAATAATTTAATTTATAATAAAATTAAATTTAGAGAAAACGAACTTAAGCCTGAAAAATTATAAATTTCTTTGATTAAATTAGAAGAAATATTAAAAAAATTGACGGCTATCCTTATTTTAAGTTATGTATATTTGAAGTTTTTATATAAAATAGGGCCGGGCTTAATGATTTTATCCACCTTGGTATTTCCCGACACGTTGGTATATAGAACAGAGTCTTATGAAATATCACTAAAATCGGTTGTATTTTAACAAAACTTTAGAGGTCAATGTATCGAAAACTATGCGTTTCCGAGAAAGTTACCCCCATCAAATTTTCGTCTTATTTATTGATTTTCTATCGCCCTAAATCTGTCGCCGAGCAAGCTAAAATACCCAATTTGTGGAAAAAACCCCCATACCTGGCTACACCGAAATACAACCCTGTCTTATCGATCATTTTATAACCGTCTGCAGCCAACTTCGCGAAATAGAAAATATATTTGCAGCACGTGCTGATTAATTACCTGTTCATTATATTTGAGATTGTCGAGTTATGTAAGTCACTAAAGTAAAATTAATATTTTTAAATCATTTGATTATAATTCAACACACCCATCGTGCTACTGAGGCTTGTTAATGTTGAGAATTGGTGGTTTCCAAATAATTCCGAATATAAAAAAAAATAAATCGCTTGAACAATAAATGCTAGATTGCGTTCGTTTACATTTCAATATTAACCAATTTATTAGTTGAGCAGTGCAGAAACACGTGCATACACAATTGCTAATAAAAATTTTTGAACTGATTTTTATTTTTGACTTTATAGGTCTTATCTGGTGACACCGTAGTAATACGGGCACATAAAGGTGCACCACCACCAGAGAAACAAATCACCTTCTCCTACGTTCTTGCTCCCAAGCTAGCCCGCCGTCCTGGTGCCGGTGGTGATGAAACCAAGGATGAACCTTATGCCTGGGAATCCCGCGAATTTTTACGCCAAAAATTAATTGGCAATGAAGTTACCTTTAGCTTTGAAAAGCCACCAAATTCGAATCGTGAATACGGTTTTGTGTGGCTGGGTGACGAAAACGGTGAAAATGTAGTGCAAACGATGGTAAAAGAGGGGTGGGTAACTGTACGTCGTGACAGCCGTCCACCGGAACCCCACAAACAAGAAGAATTGCAGAAACTAATTGAGTTTGAGGATCAAGCTAAAAATGCTGGTCGTGGTAAATGGACTAATGCCAACCCTGCCGATCACGTTCGACACATTAAATGGACACAAGATAATCCCTCGCAAATTGTTGAAATGTTTGGTGGCAAACCCGTTAGAGCAATAATTGAGCATGTTCGAGATGGCTCTACAGTACGTGCGTTTTTATTGCCAGACTTTTATTACATCACTTTAATGATTTCGGGCATCCGTTGTCCCGGTGTTAAGTTGGATTCTGAAGGTAAACCAGATTTGAAAATCAGGGTGCCATACGTTGACGAAGCTCGCTATTATGTCGAAACACGTTTGCTGCAACGTGAGGTTGAGATCCGTTTAGAATCTGTAAACAACGCTAATTTTATTGGCACTATTATTCATCCCAAGGGAAATATAGCCGAGTCTTTGTTACGCGAAGGTTTAGCCAGATGTGTTGACTGGTCAATGGCTTTAATGAAAGGCGGTAAGTAATTTTTAAATTATTTTGTGCATGCATGGTTATTTCTAGTTTTTTTTTTAATTAATTTGCATACTTTTGTTTTCCTTAAAGTTATTTGAGTTCTATTCTTAAGAGGACTTTAAGGTAGAACTGAAATATGCTATAAAAAAATGGCGGAATCCAAGATTTTTAAGCACATATACAGGCTTCTTAATCATTTCACCCCGGCTACAACTACAAAAGCATTAATTTAATGATTAATCAAAAAATATCGTCTTTCATTACTAAGAAATACTTAATGATTTTTACAGGTGCCGAAAAACTTCGTGCTGCTGAACGTGTCGCCAAGGAGAAACGTTTACGTTTGTGGCACGATTATAAATCGAGTGCACCTGCATTAAATACTAAAGAGAAAGATTTTACTGGCACTGTTGTGGAAGTATTCAATGGAGATGCCATTAATGTCAAACTTGCCAATGGCCAAATAAAGAAAGTTTTCTTTTCATCCATTCGCCCACCTCGCGATACTCGTGCAGTTTTCGGCAACGACGGCGAAGAAATTGTGAAAGCCCCTCCACGGTCCAAAAACTTTAGACCACTTTATGAAATTCCTTTCATGTTCGAAGCTCGTGAGTTTTTGCGTAAGAAATTGGTCAACAAGAAGGTACATTGCGTATTGGATTATGTCTCGCCTGCACGCGATAACTTCCCTGAGAAGTATTGTTACACCGTACTTATTGGAGGACAAAATGTTGCTGAAGCCATGGTTGCTAAGGGTTTAGCTTCTGTTGTTCGTTACCGTCAGGATGATGATCAACGTTCATCTTGTTATGATCAATTATTTGCAGCTGAAAATCAAGCCATTAAGGGTCAAAAGGGCATGAATGGCAAAAAGGATAACGCCACAATGCGTGTTAACGACCTCACTGTCGAACATTCCCGTATCAAGGTTCAATATTTACCTTCCTGGCAACGTGCTTTGCGTACTGAGGGTATTGTTGAGTTTGTTGCCAGCGGCTCCCGCCTGCGTCTTTTCATTCCCAAGGATAGCTGTTTAGTTACGTTTTTGTTGGCTGGTATCTCCTGCCCTCGTTCATCACGTCCAGCCTTGAATGGTGTGCCAGCTCAAGAGGGCGAACCTTATGGGGATGAAGCATTGATATATACCCGCGATCGCGTATTACAACGTGATGTTTCTGTTCACATCGATACTACTGATAAAAACGGAACATCTGTCATTGGTTGGTTGTGGACAGACACCAATGTAAACTTATCTGTTGCTTTAGTCGAAGAAGGCCTCGCTGAAGTTCACTTTAGTGCTGAAAAATCTGAATATTACCGCCAACTCAAGTCTGCTGAAGATCGTGCCAAGGCTTCAAAGAAAAACATCTGGGCTAACTATGTTGAACAAGTGGTTGAAGAACAACCCGTCGTTGAGGAGAAGGAAGAAAAAGTACCAGTGGAACGTAAAGTTAATTTGGAAGATGTAATTGTTACCGAAATAACCGAAACATTGTCCTTCTATGCTCAATCATGTGCCAGCGGTTCTAAATTAGATGCATTAATGGCCAAATTGCACTCTGATTTTCAATCCAATCCTCCTATTGCTGGGACGTACACTCCCAAAAGGAATGACCTGTGCGCGGCTCAATTCTCTGCCGATAATCAATGGTATCGCGCCAAGGTCGAACGAGTTCAAGATGGACATGCTACAGTCTTGTACATCGACTACGGTAACAAGGAGGTAAAAGAAAATAAAATAATAAATTCTATGCAAGCTCCTTAGATCTGTTTCCGTCTTAAAGTGAAACGCATGAGTCATAAGTTTGCTAAATCAAGTAACAGATCCTTTTTAAGTTATCTAAAGAATCACTAACATTTGACTTAAGTTTGTTATGAACTTAAACTTAAATATCACTATGGTTGTTGTTAGAAGTACTACAGGCAAATATCTACCTGAATGTTACCAATTTAACTTTAATATTTTTTTAAAGTTGTCTATTGGAAACTCTCAAAAAGATTTTTGCTTAGCTTTGAAGGCAACCGATATTTGAGGGTCATCAAAGCTTTTGCTTCTAGATTAAATTGGACCTACAAAAAATCTAATACATAAATTATTTGCATAAATTCTATTTTGCTTTTATAGGTGTAAAAATTAAATTTTTTTTCATTAATTCTTTCGCAGGTAGTACCATTTATACGTTTGGCCGCTTTGCCAGCTGGCTTCAGTAGCGAAAAGCCATTTGCTACAGAATATGCTTTAGCTCTGGTTAAATTGCCATCGGACAACGAAGATAAAGAAGAAGCGTTGCGTGCTTTCTCTGAGGATGTACTCAATCGCAAGGTTCAAATCAATATTGAATTAAAATCTAGCACCGGACCTTCTCTTGCTACCATTCATGATCCTTCTACCAACATCGATATTGGTAAGCAATTGGTGACTGATGGCCTAGTGATGGTTGAAAAACGTGGCGAACGCAAACTTAAGGAATTGATCGATCAATATAATGCTGCCCAACTCGCTGCCTTAAATGCTCATTTAGCCATTTGGAAATATGGCGACATTACACAAGATGATGCGCCAGAATTCAGCCGCTAAAGTCGCATTTTTCGTGCGCTTTTAGCAAAAGTTGAATGTTTGTCTGCCACATACCCGCCCTTTAAAACAACAACATCTACAACAAACAACAACATCTACAACAGAAACAAGAAATAATAACTTTAATGAGAAAAATAAATTCCTTTTAAAACAAGAAATGTCACATAAATAACATGGTAGAGGTTTATATAAAACAATGAAAAAATGATCGTATTTTACAAGCTTCCAGTAAAATAAGTTAATACGATAAACATACAATGTCAGAAAAACACCAACAACACAAAAACCACTCAGCAATCAATCAACAAAATTTTTTATACATAAATATAAAGAACAACAAACAACTTGAGAGCATTAATTCGGATGTGTGTAGATCGATCTAATTAATATATTACAAGGAACAAATTTTTCAAACTATCAACAAAATATATAATAAATTATATACTGCTTTCTTCAAGTTAACTATTAATTAATGATAACAAACAAACGACTTAAACTAATCATTTTTAAATTTTGCTTTCAAGACTATATAATTTTGCTTTCAAATACTTGTTAAATGTATTTTCCCCTTTAAACAAAATCGTTTATTTTCGCCTTATGTTCTCTTTATATATACTTTTTTCTACATATATTTTTTTTAGATTATATGATGTTTGATGAACATTTTTTTTATTAAGAAAGATAAATATTTCATATAGATATATACATATATTTTGTCATTTACAAAAATTACTCCAAGGAAAATACACGATGTAATTAATATTGAAAATATAATAAACGATTTGGTTGTTTGCTTTCCTTCAAATAAGGTTTCTTTTTGTTGGTAGTTTAGGATGATGTGGACAACCTTTTTAATTTGCATTGGGAGATTAGCTATGGAATAGCCGCTCAGCATTTCATGTTTCTTAGCCATGCAATAAAATTATATTGGAGAAATATATTTAGCGGATAAAGTATCCAAGGTGCATATGAAGTGTTGCGAAAAATAAAGTTTCGTCTTTCAGGCATGTTTTGAAATTACTTCGATTTCTATAAACAACGAATGGTTTTGAAATTAAGTGAAAGTGAAACAATCAGGCATTTAGCTGAGTGGATTCAAAACAAGAGATTTCAATAATGTTTGTGTGCAAAACTCATCTTTCAATAAATTGATATTCAGAACATGGTCGATAACTTACTTATATCAAATAAATTATATTTTAAAAAGTTATGCGATACTCGGCATTTAGGGGACAAGTTGTCCCATTGATTTCCTTGCTAGTCCAATGGGACAAAATGGTCGAATTAGTCTATTGTCATCCATGCTTGACAAGTGTCGGAAATTTTGAATAAATCCCGCCGTTTAAAGTGGGTCAAAATCGAGTTGAAAGATTTCGTTACATACGAGAAGTTAGAAAGGACAAATTTCGTTACATATGTACATACATACATAAATAGATACATACAGGTGTATTTAATTCAAAGCGTGTTAAAGAAACAACTTTAATAAGAAATTTCAAGCTTTTATTGATTGAAACCTAAAATTATGTATTCGATATTTAATGTTATTTCTTTTCTTTAGATTTTTCATTTTTTAACAAGTCTACTTTCCTGATCAATTCATCAATATTAAAATCGTCTGGTATCTGCAGAGTGTCCTGAAAGAAAAAATAATATAGAATCACATGCGCTAAATCCTATAAAAAAAATACTTTATGAATTCAGAAACATACCAAGTGATCTTGCAAACTCTTCATACTGGATTCAATATCTATTTTTGAACTTTGCATTTGTGCCTCAGATACTAGACGTTTATTAATTGATGTTGTAAATCTAAAATAAAAAAGTTTGATTAAATATTTTATGTAAAACTTCTATCTAATTATACTTCTCTAATAAGCTGCACTCATTCTGCTCCTTTTCCAATTCCTGTCGCTGTTTGTCTATATCATTTTTTAGTTGAGCTATAGTGGCTTGGTTATCCAAATGTTCCTTTTTCTTTTTATAGTAAAACGTTTGGAGATTGGATTGGCGTATATCTTGCAAATTTGTAATACGTTGCAACTCTACAGAATCATCAAGTAAATTATGAATATCATCACCTAAATCGCACATTTCTATGCCCACCGACTTTAATTGGTCCTCGTAAAATTCTTCTGAGGTAAACAAAATTAAAAACACAGTTTAATAATAAACCTATATTTTATGTTAACTTACTTAATCGTTTAAGTTCTTTAATTTCTTCAGAAAGATGCAGTGAATCTGGAAATATCTATAAGTTTAAATTTGTTTACTATATTTAAAAATTAGCCAATTACCCATTTTAAGAAATTTTTTTATAAATCATAAACAGTTCAATCAATCAAAGGCGGGTTACTAAAAAGGGCATTGCCATATTGACACCAACTAATTTCTAAACATTGTGTACTAAAAGGTGCCACCCGCTTAATTTGTGTCCATGATAATCGCAAATTTCAATGGTGTAATGAGCCAAACAGAAGGACTTAGTTCGTACAAGAATGGATTTTTGTCAGTCATAATATATATGAGGTTTTTGGCATTTATTTTAATGTCTTAAAGTACGGTCACATTAGGGAAACATTTGACAAAAAACGACAAATATTTCCTTATCGTAGTCTGACCATAAAATATTTAGTAGAAGCAAACAGCAAAACAGCTGTTTAATGGCAAACAAAATTATTTGCTGCCAAACAAAAATCTGCCTATAGTGAACAAAGTGTGTCCACTAAAGGCCGTGCCGCCTATCCTACACAATCGTACGATTCATTCACAGGAAAATCTTGCAAAAATCTGACCGACTTTAAAAAATCTTTTCAAAATGGTGTTGTAGGTGCCACACTATCATACAAATCTGATGCCAAAACATCTTGTTGACAATAAATACTCCTCTGATCGCATGAAAACTATCATTTAATGAAAATTTTCATAAAATTTTACAAATCGCACGACTTGCCAAAAAATCTGTCACACAGTTGCATTTTTAGTCCACACTACCATACATTTTTAGCACACATGTCATATTTTGCAAATCGCGCGACTGTGTAGGATAGTGCTGCACGGCCTTAAATATTGTTGTTATTGTGAATGAATAAAATTAGTGCGGTTTTTATTTTATTCGTGATTATCAATAACCACTAGTGATGCTAGCTGACAAAAATTTTAAAAATTGTGTTGCTTCCTGCCGCGAGAGAAGCAAAAAATCTCTCTAAATTGCAAAGTTTTTAAAAGCTAAAATTAAACAAAATATGTTAAAAAATGCAAGAAAACCAAAAAGTTTGCCAGAATTGCACACTTCGCGAAAAAAACCCAACTTGGGAACTATTATTTAATATCAATAAAGCCATAATATTGTTAAAAAAAACGATAAAGCCTTAAAGAATGCAAAAAATTATTCCTAAATCGAAAATATGGCGAAAATTTGCCAAATCTTGCTAACGAGAAAATTATAAACCCAGAAACTTGTACACAAATTGATCTTAAATTGCAAAACAGTTAAAATAAAAAATAATGGTAAAAACGCGAAAAATCGAATTTCGCAAAAAAAAAATGCTTTATCACTTGTGTCGAAATATTCAAGTCTCTGTTGGCTCAAAATTGACGTCGAAATATGGAATAAGTGTGAAAGTAAGAATTTTTATGAAAATATTTTATTAAAATTACTTTTTGCTTGTCCAACTGCAGAAGCTCATCAGAAAACGAATTTATGTTTTTTGATAGTTGTATCTAATATTTTGTTAAGGAAAATATTTGTTCAAGTGTGACCACAGGGAAAATATGTTATCCGATGTTAGTACCTGCCGTTGTTTGATAGCTGTTTCCACAAACAAAATGGGATAAAAATGTGCGTAGTGTGACCACAGAACAACTTGTGTATTTATTTACCTAAATTTTTATTAAACATGAACCAACATAAGTATTTCAAGTAAATGTTTCCCCATTGTGACCATACCTTAAAAAAACGGACAACTTTTATTCATTGGTTCGCGTTCCAATCTTGAATGAACCAACATGTTTAGCTATACAAAATTTTGAGAGCGAAGCATCTTGGTTCATTTTGAATCTTGCTGCGAACCACGTCAAATTTACTATCATCTTCAATTTGGATAACAAATTATCGTTAATTATTTTAAACTAGCTGCTAAAAAGTGTATTACCAAAAAAAAAAAAATTAATTTAAAAAAGTGTATATCGCTGACTTATTATAGACGGTTCCTATCAAAATACCATATAAATAAAAATGGCAAAAAAAAGTATACGATTTTTCAATGTATAAAAGGATGTTAAATTACGAACAAATCTCGAATGGATCGTGTGTGGGTTCGCCATCGTAATGGAACTAACTGGTTCTTTTTGTGGTGTCTACATAGCATTAATATTTTATGTATGCCGGCAAATGCATTTGACGGCTTGATGGGAATAACTTTCGTTCTACCGGAGTTTTATAGTAGTTTTACACCATCTTTCTTAGAACTAATTAAAAATAGTCTGGCAACACAAGCGTGAACTTTTTAATGTAGTGTTGTTTTTTCGATTTTATTTATGATAACTACAATTAGATAACATATATTATTATTATTATAAAGGATAATATATTTGGCATTGTGTTGATAGCCGTATCATCATGAGTCGATTTGCTAGAACTGGATGTGCCTTGATAAAAAAGTGTAAAACAAACAACAAATTTCTAAACAGAGTTATATCTACAAGTTCAGCACAAGTTATCCCATATTTGCAACTGGACTGCGAAGCCTCACGAGAACCTATTTTCAATCAATTAAACTATAGCCAGCAAAAGCGTAGTTATGCTCCAAATACTTCTACCAATAATATCAAATGTTGGAACTGTGAAAAAGAGCCTAGCAATAATGGTTTCGCCATGCAGTGTCAACATTGTGGCTTTTTGCAGGACCTCATACCAGATATTGTAAGTCAACATTCAATGGAAATATTGTATACATATTTATGTGTGTAGCTTACCTATGTATATTTTTCGCCTTTACGCAGAATTACTTTTCTCTATTTGAGTTTCCTCAAAAGTTTGATTTTGATGATCAAGCCTTAACTAAACGTTTCAGGAAATTACAAACTGTGGTACATCCAGATAAATATAGCAATAAGTTAGTAGATTATAATTGTATGTGTATAATTAATATTATTTAATTAATACTCTAATTACAGAAGTTCTCGAGAGCAGTCGAATTCAGCTGATTGGAGTTCGTTTATAAATAAGGCTTATAAAACCTTGTCAGCTCCCATGGAACGAGGACAATATTTTCTAGAGTTGAATGGCTTGCAAATGCCGCAGGACAATAGTGCTCTTGATAAAGAGTTTTTATTAGAAATGATGGAGCGTAATGAAGAAGTTGCAGATGCATTAACAAGGAATGAACTGAATGCCATAAATGATCGTTTAATACAAGAATTAAAAGAAAAAGTTGAATCGTTAGCAAAGACATTTTCCGAAAATAATTTAGAGATGGCCAAAACGTTACTAATTGAAATGAAATACTTAATAAGCATACAAAAAACAATCAAAAATAAGCTACAAGCACTATTGGGAACCTGAATCGAAAATGATGTCTAGTAATTTAAAATAAATGAAAAAAGAAAATGATTTTTGATGTTCATAAGCGAATGCGACGAGTCAATTCGTAGTTCGATAAGAAAACTGGGGCGTTCCTCTGTAATTCGATTCGAAAAGAAAACTTTTCGAATTCGTATCTTTTGTTTACTTTCCAATTCGAAATAATTTCATTCAAGCTTCACGACCACTTAATAATTTGTTTATCGGAAGAAACATTTTCAACTTCAAGAGCAAACGAGTTTTTTTATTTTGTCTTGCAAGTTCAGAACATAACATACATATATGTATGTACGCGCCGAAAATTCGAAAGGCCGTAACTGCACTTTTTATATTTTTTATAAAACAGAAGCAAAATATTTTATAAATAATGTTGTATTTATGTATATCTAATTACACATTTAAATTCTGTTAATAAAACGTTATATCTAAAAATACCTATGTAAGTATACGAGTAAAGTTTTTAGGCAGAATGTGTTCTTGTTAATTACAATATAATAGAAGTATTTTTTTGTTTTTTTTGCCGATTTTGTGCCTTGGTTCGCCTCTGAAAAAATAACTGAAAAGTGTTATAAGAGCCTACGCCAACGGCTAACCATTTGAGTAATCACAATAAACATAAGTATATTAGGACGGGTCGATTTTTTTTGACAAAAAATCTTGAAGGGGGGAAATTATTCTACAAAGAATCCTGAGCAACTTCACCTTCATATTATGGAATAATTTTTAGTACTCGTACTATTCACAAGCCCATGATTAACAGCTATGTGTAATTCAGTCCTGAAAAAAGCATCTCGGCTTATTTCACACGTATGATGGCAGTTCGGAGCTGCTCACTACAAAGAAATTTGTAACAGCTGATTTCAAGTAGCTGTCAATCTTCATATAAAAACGACGTAAGTTTACTAACGGCTATCAAATTTCATATCGTAAAATTTATACTAATGGTACAATTTGTTGCAATAACAGAAACATCATATCAATATTCCTTGACGCATATAACAAAACAACATCTGTTCGAAGAGGAAGGACAATTTGGAATATTCTGTAATTTGGAAAATAATGGCTGGACTTGTCCACTTGGCTAGATTTTGCAGTAAACAACAGATAAATATCAATCGAAAAAAATATAGTACCTTAAGGCGTTACACAAACTGCATATTCAATACTTCTGGTCGACGTGTGGTTCCACGTTTGGTAAGTGTTGTTTATTACGCTCTGTGTATTGTCATGGCCATTTTCATTGTTAAAATATTTAAATTATTTCGTAATATAAGAAAATTTGCACAAACAAATCCTGTGTTCTGAGAAAGTAAACTATCCCGCTTCAGATAAAATAAGTTTATATTTTTTTCAACTTCCTATTGTTGCAATGGGACATGTAAATAAACCTTACAAGTATAAAAATTTATTCAATCAGAAGACGAAACTTCTATTATACAAGACTCTAATTCAAAGTAATATGAGTTACTTACCAATGATATATGTATGCCTACAAGAAAACAACAAATTTCAAATCCCTTCAAAGATTACAAAATAAAGCGTTGAAACTTGTTTACAATCTTCCAATAATGTACTTAACAGTATCCTTATGAAAAGATATATCAAGAACAATATTGCCCGTTTTGGGATTATACAAAATGCAACTATTAACATACATGTATAAAGCTGTAAGAAATATTGGGTTTCCTTGCATAGAATTTTCTATCAACCAGAGCTATTACAGTACTCGGCTTAAATGCAGTTTAGTGAAGCTTCACCAAATTAAATAAAAATTAGCCTATGTGATAGAAAATCAAAAAATAAGAAGAAAATATAAAATAAAAAAGTTGGCGGCAACGCATAGTTTTCGAGTTATTGGCCTCTGAAGTTTTCATATAAAGCTATGAAGAAAATCTAGTCTATATATCGCCGTGTCGGGATATACCATGGTGGAGAAAATCATTAAGCCCGGCCGAAGGCCGGCTATGCAAAAATTCTATTCTATATACCGCCGTGTCGGGATATACCATGGTGGAGAAAATCATTGAGCCCGGCCGAAGGCCGGCTATGTGGGCAAACTTTACAATTAAAAATAAACTTCTTCTTAATTATTAATACGTTTTATTAAATAAATATATTTACGTAATGCATAATTTAATTTTGAATTCAAATATTATTCGCTTTCTATCACATAGGCTAATTTTTATTTTATTTGGTGTAACTTCACTAAAGTACGTTGAGAAATGCAAAGGGAAATCGCACATATATATGAAAACTTCAGAGGCCAATAACTCGAAAACTATGCGTTGCCGCCAACTTTTTTATTTTATATTTTCTTCTTACTTTTTGATTTTCTATCAAATAGGCTAATTTTTATTTAATTTGGTGAAGCTTCACTAAAGTGCATTTGTTCCCAGTACTCGAAACAATACAAATATAGTGGTAAAGAGGTGTCGATTAGAAACTACGAAACTTTTAAGCCATACTTAAACATTTTTTTAATTCAAGAAATACATATGCTTCTATTGTAACTAAAACCCAATTATTATTAAAAAAGAAAAAAAAAATGATCTCTTTTGGCTCCAAGAGCAATTTTTTCTACATATACATACATACATATTATTAATTGTTACCTAATACTAATTTTTTCTTTTATTTAATTTTTCGTTATATTATGAACTAAAACTTGTTATTATTATATAACACATTGCCAACTCGCTCCAATAATGTCCTAAAGACGCTGGGGCCTAAAACAAAGAATGTGAATTGTTTTCTGAATAATATACAGAACCATATAAAAAAAATACAAAATAAGAATTTCATGGTGCCAGGACATCCGTAGAATTGCTAAATCATATTGCTAGTTTCATATAATCTGGCATGTCAGACAGTCTGAACGCAATTACTTTCAATCTGCAGTTGTATACCAACTCTTTTTCTATTACCTTGGTCAGATTCCAGTTCTGTATGTATTTGATATTCGCGATTGTAAAGCACTAAACCTTTTCGTAACTTATTTGATTGTTAGTTTTTCTAAAACTTTTTTAATACTTTTAGTCCTTGTAAATTAATTTTTAAAACTAAAATACACTTTCCGTTACGTACGGTATTCGCCACATATCGTACCGTAATAGGTTACAATGTCGAATTGTATCAGAAAATAACGTTACAAATCAGTTGTATTTCATCGCTTATGATAATTTGAGTCAAGTCAAGTTATTGTCACTATAAGTATATTTAGTATTCAAATCCATGTATCCATTTGAATGATACGACGTAATACAGAAAATTTACATATGTACATATACGACACGCGGGACAAATATAACCCGTCATGAACCGTCGTGTAAAAACATACCTATGTATGTACATACATACATACTTTGCAACCGTTGGTACGACATAAAGAGGTTGTGTACCTATGAAATTGTTGGTTTTAAGGCATAGGAGCATGTCCTGCTACTTATTTCGTTTTGGTTGTAGACATGAAAAATGAATTTAAATTTCAGCTGAAATGCTTCCATTTTATTGAATTTTGATAAAGTTTGTCGGAACTTTGGATCTGCAAAAACGAGAACTATAAATATAAAATTTTAGAAATAAAAGGTCAAAACAAGAAATTGGTAAACGAACTAAAAAAAAAAATAAGTAAATGTGTATTCGGATTTGATTAAAAAAAATAGCATCATAAATAAAGTCATTTTTACTCCAAATTTAATCTGATGTTGTTCATTCTGTTGTATAGTTTGTGGGCAAAACACACAATCTTTAATAAGCATCGCCGTTTCGGAATATATCATGGTGTGGAAAATCCTTAAGGCCTTCGCTGTGCCCTGCTTAGATTATGAAAAAATTTCTGTATTGCCCGGTCGCAAAAACTTCCCACTCTAAAGTAGATCCAAATTCGAAGCCGATTTCGATACATGATTATGCAAGTAAAAACGGTTTTGGAAATGTATGTATGTATCTCAGAAAAAAAAAGTTGAAGCAATGCAGAAATTCCTCACTTAGCAAAGCTGGTTTAGTATATCCATCAGAGGAGAAAATCTTTAAGCTGAGTTAAAGTCCTGCGACGCAGGATACCCTTAGTAAGCGAAGCCGCCTTTGTAAGTTCTTTGCAGAAGAAACTCTTCAAGTCTACGCAGACAACTTCCAGTAAACTGTATAACGCGATGCGAAAAGATCAAAATCCTCGATAATGAAATATGCCAAAAATAAAAAATGGAATAAGTTCAAAAATCTTACCGTCAATAAAAGAAGACTCAAAACTATTCGGAATTTTATTAATAAAATTAAATAATTCGAAATAAAAAATAAATAACTTTTAATTCCCAATATATATTTGGAAATTATTTCATAATGCAACAACTCCCAAAAAGTATGGAAATTATTTGAAACTTATTTGATTTTTTGTTGAATGTTTTAATTTTTAATTTAAAAAATTCTTACAATAAAATATTGTATGTATGTATTTCTATTGTACTAATAAATTTGTTAGGTTCAGGATAATTTTTTTTTATTAATAACTCGCGAAAATTATTAAACACTCTGCATCAAAGAAGTTAAAATAACATATTGATATAGATTAATAGATTTTCGTATATTAAAGAAGCAGTGGTAAAAATTTCCACACCGACTATTGAATACATGAATTTATGTAAGTATGTGCCTTTGTACTTTTATGTGCATGCATACATTTATAGTTAGGCTTCAAGAATTTGGCCACTGTAATAAAGTAATTTGACAAAAAGATAATACATAATTTCATATAATACTCTAAAAAATTCAATATAATAACAACCGGTCCTTTTATTGTCTTTACAGAATCTGTAAAATCTTTTAATATATTATACAACAATATTAGAGATCATATAACATTTATATTTGAGAAGCACTTAAAGAGGTGATAACTTTGACCATTATAAAATTTATAATTTTATTAATGTAATAAAATGGGACGTACTAAACGTATACGTAATCAACGACAACGTTTAGCTCTAGAGCAAGAGCAGACGAAAGAAGAATGCGTTTTACCGGATTTATATAAATATTTATCTTCTATAGGTTGGAAGAATGAGACTAAACTTATGGCGCGAAATTTCTTCTTAACTGGCAGAGGCTTATGCTCCAAATCGATAATTGAAAAAGAATGTAACATTATGTGTTTACCAATCGAAGCTTTGCTAACTATAAAAACAATAGAAAGCGATGAAAACTTTAAAAATTTGTTTAATGCAGAAAAGTTTGACAAAAATCTTCCATTATCTTTTCAATCATTAATGGCTTTTTATGTAATGACTCAGAAATTTCTTATGTTAGAATCAAAATACAAAGCATATATCAAATCTTTGCCAACATATTTTACCACTCCATACTTTTGCCCAGTTGCAGAATTACAATGTTTACCTGATTCGATATTAGAACGTACAGTCGAACAGAATCGCAAGGTAAAAGAATCCTATCAAGTTCTTAAACTAATTTATAAATTTGCTGATTTTGAATTAAAATATAGCTTTAGCGATTTTCGTTGGTCATATTTTGTGGTTAATACTCGTAGTGTTTATATATTAGCCCAACAACTTAAACCAGATACAGCTTTCTTTCGGCCTTTGATATCAGACGATTGTAATTTGGCTTTAGCGCCATTCCTCGACTTATTTAATCATTCGGATAAATATAAGACGCGAGCTGATTTAATATCTAATTCCATTACGAAAGAATTGGAATTTGTTTTGAGTTTGGAAAATTGTCCATTCGAGAGAATTTTA
This sequence comes from Lypha dubia, assembly GCA_947311025.1. Taxonomy (NCBI): domain Eukaryota; kingdom Metazoa; phylum Arthropoda; class Insecta; order Diptera; family Tachinidae; genus Lypha; species Lypha dubia. The sequence goes on along the minus strand of OX371263.1, from coordinate 95,338,145 downwards.
CCACGTCAGCAGATTTTTATAAGTTATGGTGCATTAACAAATTTAAAATTACTTGTTGAGTATGGCTTTATATTATCCTCAAATCAAAATGATTATTTTAAATTATCTTTCAATGATTTGGAAACATTTCTGCAGCAGGAAAAATCTTTTAGAGGTTTTGTGTTTCATAAGAATAAATTTAAATTTATACGCGAACACAATCTACACGATCAAATGTTTATTCATAAAGAAGATGGCGCCTCCCACAATTTGCATGTTGTTTTGCATTTACTATTTAAAGAAGAAAGTCATTTTCCCAATATATTAAATCAAGTAGCATTCGGTTCTGTTGATAGTTTGTCGAATGTTAATTCGGAGCTTCAATTATTGTTAAACTTTAAAATCAAAGAATATGAACAGTTCGTTACAAAGTTAGAGGGTAAACAAAATTTAACTAAATCAGGTTTTGTTTGTAAATTATATATTCAAGAATGTTTGCAATATTTAAAAAATTGTTTATTTAACTTAGAAATAAGTTAACCAATAAAGTACTATACATATAATTGAATAAAAATAAAAATATGGTTTTATTGATAAATTTCCTAAAAAATGTGTTTTATTCAAAAATCTTTATTATATTTTATTTTCTAGCTTATTTCGTTGCGTACCACCGCTACAAATGTGGATGATGGCTCTTCTTCAAAATCAAAAAAGAAAATAACACCTTTTACTCCTACCCCCGGAAGCAAATTATTAGGTGGAGTTTTTGTAAAGAAGACGCCCAAAGGTAATTGAGTTGTTTCACTTGAAAATTTTATCTAAAATTTATTAATAGTTACATATACGCTGAGTTTTATAAAAATATAAAATGAGTAAACAAATAATGACGTAACACTTTCGTAATTCGAACTCTCTCAATGGGTTTGAAAACGCGTAGGCAAACCTTGTAAGTGAAATCTTTGTAATTTTAAAACCCCACACCAATGAGATGGAAATAAAAGAAAAAAGCGGTGCACCTCAACACAAAAATAAGCAGCTAAAATTTTGCATGCATCTTTTTTTTTTGCTCTGTTGCTTGATCATATCTCTTTAGATGAAACTTAGCTTAACAATATTGTTATCTTATAAATCTATTAATTCCGTTTTTTTTTATTAAGAAAATATAAAACTGTAAAAGTATAAAATTATAGTCGACGAATTCGATAACCATACGTGATAATACGAAATCCACGGTGACAAATTAAAGAATCCAATTCCAAAATAGAAAAACTCACTTCAAAAATGTTCGGAAATGCACTCAATAACCGACTTAGAGAAAAGAGAACCAAATAACAGAACTAAAGAGAATTAAAATAGAAAAATTAAATAAAAAAAAAAAAGACATGTGGCACCATGGTACAATAATATTGTACCATGTGTGGCACTCGGGGACTGCCGTAGTAAAGCTATTGCATAGCATTTTTTATCAACTTTTGCAATTATATTATTACGTTTTGTTTAATAACACCGTTGTTTTTCTGGCAATACTGTATGTTAATGAAATCAAAATCAATAGCATACTTTAGGGGTTAACATACATTACGCGATTTAAATACTTAAAAAACAAAAGACTTAAGAAACAAACTTAGCGTCAGGTTTTTTCGTTTCAAAAACAAAAGACTTAAGAAACAAACGTTTCAAAATTTCTTGATTCGGTCACCTCAAAACCCGCGATAGAAGCTATGCAATAGCTTAAAAGAAAAATTAATTTGGAGATGCACAAAACAAAATTTCTATTTAAAGCAATTTTAGTATGCTAAATGCATTAAGTGTCTAAATCATATAAACATAAAGAAAAAAAGTTTATAATTTTTAAAATTCTACACTGAACAGTTTCAGATCATTATTGAAAAACAAACAAGTAAGATTGCTACATTCGGCAAGCTATATGAATGTAAGTATGCAGATCACAGGGACGCGTAAAAAATAATGAAAAGCAAATTTTAGGAGCTGGGCGTCTCCCATTTTCGATGTTTGTTTAGAATAAGGGAAAAGGGAAAATCTCCCGGGGATATTTAATTTAGAATAGGGTAACAGGGAGGAGGCCCCCTTTTATTATATTGATTTTTGATATACATACCAACTACTCACCCGTTTGTGTAATAAATAATCCTTAATACAAGATAATAATGAGAATTTTTCGAAAACTTTCGATAACGATATCTCTCGAACGAATTAATCGATTTGAATCAAATTTATTGCCGTCGACGTTGTTTTTGATCGGTAAAGTGGTATCCAATTTATTAAAAAAAAATTTTCTGCTCTCAAAAATTTTATTTCTGAAAATTCCCAAAATCGATCGAACCGAATCGAAAGACAATGAGCGCGTTCAGCAGAAATACCTGCTATTAAACAGTTTAGATGTTTTAGCTTTTGATTTTATTAATTTTTCTGAACGGTCTACTCACTTTTTCGTCAAAAATATAAAAAAATTTGACTTTTCAATAAAAATTATTGAATTTTATTATGTAAAAATATTTCATAATATTTATTTGTGAATTTAAATGAATTAAAATTTAAAAATATTTTAAGAAATTTGATTCAAAAGTCAAACTAAACTGAAATTTCGTAATTTGATGAAATGTATCACACTTTTTCTTTGCTACCAAAACCAGTGAGCGCTCACTCAACATGTTCGCTCATCGCTCAGTAATCAAAGCGTTCAGCAGATTCTTAAGCAACAATTGTGTAGCAAACTGTGTCTGCTGAACGCGCCCAATGTCTTTAGAATGCAGCAAATTTGATAGCAGAAAGCTAAAAAATGTTAAAAAGAACATTTTTTCAAATTATAATTATGTATTCGAGTATATGCAACTTTTTTGCCTTTAGGGGCAATAATACCAAAACAACAAATACTAAAAATAATAAATATTGGAAAATAAAACGTTGATCGAATATGAACTGAAATCTCGGCCCCATGAAAAATGGACCCAAATTGAAAAATTGAAAATGGTCCCAAAATAATTTTTTGTTGTTTTCAATGTAAAAATGTTGGGGCTATTTTCATTATTCAGTTTTCTGGTAATTTTTAATGGATTATTTTAACTTAAGTAGAAAAAAATAGTAATAGAAAATACTTCCCAAAAATCTCTTTTTGTTTTTTTTTTTACCAAAAATTACCTTTTAGCTTTAAAATTTCTCGAATTTCTATGGAGGAGAGGAACCTTGAAGACGGCCGAAGACCGGCTATCAAAACAATCGTTAGTAAACGGCTGCCGCTGTTGGAAGCACCATAAGGGAGAAAGTGCTTGCGCCGAATAAAATTGCCCAACTAAATTGAGTCGTAAAAAATAAAAATGAAATAAACCCCCAAAATTGTATATGCTGTGCCAATATTAATTTTTGGTTTAGAACCATTTTTAATAGATCATTTTGGGCCCATTTTTTATATAAGCTTGTAGGTATGTACACAGAGGGAAAAATGGCGTTCTAAAATTGTTAACGGCTGGTATCAAGTTGAGAACGAATCCTGAACAATATTTTGTTAACTTTCGGTATCAAAACAAGCTTAATACGTTATTAAACTAAGAACAAATAGTACAAAAATACCTTAAGTTAATAAATTAAGAACGATCTGTTATTAAATCAAGAACGTCATGGTATCAAATTAAGAAAAAAAATTTATAAACACCATATGGTACCAAATCAAGAACGAGGTGGTATTACATCAATAATGATGTTATCACATCAATAACGGGGCGGTATCAAATTTTAACAATTGGTATCACATTGAGAACGGAGCGTTATCAAAATAACAACGGAGTGTTATCAAAATAAGAACAATCGTAACAAAATAATACGGATATGGATTCAAAATAAGAACGGTTGGTAATAAAATGATACCGAGTTGTTCTTAAAAGATTGATACCAACTGTTATCAAAGTAAGCACAAACGGGCTTAACTCAATTTCAACAACAAATGGTATCAATTTCGGTATTTTTCTACCGCTTTTTTCCCTCTGTGTAAATTAAAAATGCCTCCAAAATAAAAAAATTAAAACTGAAAGATGGCCCCAAAAAATAGAAAAAATGCCCCTAAAATTCGTTTTGTTGTTTTCAAGACATTTTTCATTTTTGGTTTGTGGCCATTTTTCATGGAGCCAAAATTTCGACTTTAAGTTCCATCTTGTGAACAAATCGCTAAATTTTGTGATCCGTAGGGATTTTTTATTTAATTTAATTTTCAAATATGAACATATCTGGTATTTTAGACGGAGTCGCACTTTAGTCATGTTACTTTATTCAATTACATTCAATTCCATATGGAGATTGGTATATGTATGTAAGTTCGGCAATGCCGATTAAAACATTCACTTTTAAGTATATTTTTTTTAATTTTTTATTGAAAAAAAAAAAAAAACATTATTAAAGTTAATTTAGAATTCGAGCTAAAAACATTTATGTATGTATATATGTAACTTTGTGAAGTGCAATTGGCAAAAATTGTAATTAAAATTTCAATAAATGTTGGTCTTTTTATTAAGTTTTAAAATAATTTGCTTTATCTGCTACCCATCATTATATGTATCTATCAAATGGCTCGATTAATTGAAGATAATGCCGAAATGTTTCTATAAAAAAATTTAAAATTTTAAATATTAAAGTATTAGTTCTTAATTAATGTTTTTGAAAATTGCAATCCAATTTTATGTAGCATTTGGGCATATATATTAATAAGATTTCAAAATAATAATAATCCATCTTATTATGTAATTAATTATTAGTCGTCGTTACGTCAAGTAAATTTTAAAAATAGGATAAAAAATTCAGAGCCTTTTGTTATTTTCTAGGTCTTAGAGAATGGTAAGAGGCTGTTGGTAGTGGCTAATTATTATCCAGAAGGAGTAGTTTGTATTATATTTTTGATACTTTCTTTACGTGACATCGACAAATATTTACGGAATAAGGGGGAATATCATCTTAAATTAGAAAAAACAATACTTTTTAGTTTAATATGATTGTGAAAAATAAATTTGGAAGTAAAATTCCGTTTTGATTTTTCTGACCCGTTTGATGTGCTAAAAAACTAATCGTGTCTGTCATGGGTTCCGAACGTTTTCAATTAGAATGAAAATTTCCGAATCACAAAATAGAATATTTGTTGTTGTCCGGCATACTTCCGAATATTTTTGCTCGATTGGTGGCTAAAGTGGGAATTTTTTTAAATCTCCTTTTCCATGTGTTATTATCAAACATACATATATTAGTTTTTATTTCCGAATTAGGTAGATAAGATATCAAACTTAAATTCAAAAAAGATTTTTTTCGAATTAAATTAGTTTTATTGTGTAATAAATGAGATTCTATTTGCTTTCATACAGCTTAGTGCAGTCGAAAGTAAAACGATAAAATTGTTCTGAAGTGAATGTCAGGACACCAAAATATTCGGAAAAGATTCACTTTCAGACGGATGTGAAACTCATGACAGACACGAATATGTCCAAATTTGTTTATCTTAGGGGCTGTGCACATTAGGGATATAACTTTTTAAAATATCAAAATTGGCATAGCACAGTCCGATAGAGCATAAAAACTATAAGGGAACGTATACATATCTTTTCGCGAAGGTAAAAAAAAAGTTCACACACTAACCGCGATGAAGTTTTAAAAATATTTAATTTTCTTTTTGGTTAAGAAAAATTAATAATATTTTTATTTAAAACAAAAAATAGCTCAAGTATGAAATTTCATTAATATTTAGAGATGGTGAGAGATTTTTCCGCAAACCAAAACGTAGCAAGACGTACTTATCTTTAACCTTTTTTAACGAAAAAAAAATTAAAAATGAATAAAAAACACCGTATAAATTCTCTGGGTATAAAAAATATATATAAAATCTCTGAAAACACCGTTACGTAATATGTGCACAGCCCCTTATCGCTAAAAAAAATTGTAACTCGAGAATATTACGTTCGATTTGAAACAACAAAACGCCTGCAGCTTTATTTAAATAGTTCCAAAGTTTTTCTTGAAATCGGACATATTTCTTCTTGAACAGAGTTACAAAGAAATATTCTGGTAAACCTAGTGAAAATATCCGATGTGATAATAAAAAATTTGGACGTGATATAAAACCCTGATGAGGCATTATTTTTTAGCTCTTCAATCTCATTAAAAAGAATTTTAGTTGTGTTGAAAACGAATGCAAAAAAATAACATTTTCTCAGCCTGTGTAATTAAAATTCCGTTTAATAAAATTTTTTCCCTAAAGTTTTTAATAAAATAATCCTTTTGTTTTAATTTTTTTTTTACCTCCCTCTAATATTCCAAATTCTTTTTTAACCAGCATATACATACGTAGTATGTATTTTACCATCACAATTTGTTCGCATACCAAGTAATTTTTGTACAGGGTATGCTTCCCAATTTTGCTTGAAAAATTGTTAGCCCATTTATAACAAATAATTCCATTCCTCCCGTTATTAATTGCAATATCCATAGGGAAAGAATTAAATATTGTTAATATGAGGGAGGGAGGGATGCTAACAATATTGCCCTCTCCTTCACACTTGGAATAATTACTTGTTTCCTTATAAAAATGGCCATAGAAAAAGCGAAAAATTACCCGGGATTTCTTTGTTATAATTGGGCTTATAATTTTTCAAACAAAATTGGGAAGTATACCTTGTATAAAAATGACTTTGTATTTGAACAAATGTTGATGGTCTGGACTGAATATCTTCTTGGGATGTCAAAAAATTTACCAAAAAATGTGACAAAAAGTCATTTTGACATCTGGGGTTACTCAAACTACAAGCATCATTGCCACCCGGTATTAATGCGCTCTGCTCAAATAAAATTGAATGGAAATAAAATATAATTTTTATTAACTCTGGAGGGTTGAATTTGTATAACATGTTTTTGCTTTGTGAAGAATGAATCATTAACAATTAAGAGCAATTTGTTGTTGCGTTTTTGAGTTTACATACATATATATTTCGTTATTTTATTATTTAAAATATTGTTTTTATTTATATTCTATTTTATTTGACCTTTTCCTTATATTTATTAGAATGTTTATTTAAGCTATAGGTCTTTTTATTTTAATATATATATATATTGTTGTTTATATTTATATTTATTTCGATATTGGTTTTACACCAATAATAACTTAATTTCCTGTAGGATTTTTATTATTCTTAACTTTTATAAAGCTTATAAAAATTTGTAAATAATTTTTGATATTTATATTTAAAAAACAGCCTAGATACATACTACACATTTTAATGTTAATTGTTTTGATATATTGAATTCAATGTTAAAATTTTTTTAAATACTATTTTTATAACATAACATTTTTAATAATTTTTTTTATGTTAAAAAACAGCCTGGATACATACTATACATTTTAATGTTAATTGTGTTGATATATTAAATTCAATGTTAATTTTTTAAAACTATTTTTATAACATAAAATTTTTAATAATTTTTTCTATGTTAAAAATTTTATATCTATCCAATACTTAACTCATTTTCAATAATTTTTTTATGTTAAAATTTGGAAACAATTTTTGTGACATTTCATACAAAAACCTTTTTATATACTGTAGTTAAATTTTCCTAGACTTTTTCCATAAAAAATTATTGAAAAAATTTTATGACACCCAATACACAAATCAATATTAAAATTTCAAATAATTTATAAAATTTTCCTGAAGATGCTAACAAATTGTTAGTGAAATATCGAAAATAAATATAAATATAAACAACAATATATATATATTAAAATAAAAAGACCTATAGCTTAAATAAACATTCTAATAAATATTGTTTTTAAGTACGTATGTATGTATATATGATTGTGTGTTGTGTGGCCCTGTAGGGATCTTACTTTGTTGAATTTAGTAAATCCCTGCAGGTCCAGACCAAAATATTCAACTGCATGTACAACATAATGTACTGCCACCAACACAACCAATTCGGCAATGTCACATTCATCTAGGAGGTGGTAATGGGGGTAGTTCTCTGGGTAAATTAGATGCACCGGAAGTAACGTCTCAGGATATGATTCGAGCAATGATGGCGTACATTTGGCCGAAAGAAGATCCTTTAGTAAGAAAAAGGTAAATAAATGTACTAAAATGTTTTTGGGGTAAAATATTTTATATCATTTTTTTTATAAATTTAGAGTAGCCATATCTTTAGGCCTTCTGGCTGGCTCCAAGATGTTAACGGTTTGTGTGCCCTTTCTATTTAAGGGAGCTGTTGATACCATGGGTACCCTGACAATGGATACACCAGCTGATACAGTATTATCTGTAGCCACTGCAATGCTAGTTGGCTGTAAGTAAAAAAAAAATATTGACATCAATTGATAATATTTTATAAAAAAAGGAATATTCTCTTTTCAGATGGTATTGCTCGTGCTAGTGCCGGAGCGTTCAATGAATTGCGCAATGCAGTTTTTGCCAAAGTAGCCCACCATTCCATACGTAAAATTGCTACCAATGTTTTTTTACATCTGCATAACTTAGATTTAGCATTCCATCTAAATAAACAAACCGGCGCTCTCTCAAAGGTATTTCCTATTCCTATTTCCATGTCCGAGTAACTTGTTTTCTTCACAATTGTTTCAGTAGACCATAGATCGAGGCTCTAGAGGTATAAATTTTGTTTTAACCGCCATGGTATTTAATATTGTACCCACCATATTTGAATTAGCTTTAGTCTCTAGTATTTTAGGTTTGAAGGTATGTAAAAAAACCTTTAAGTATTTCGAATTATTTAACTTATATTCCTATCATACACCCACTATTCCAGTGCGGTTTAGCCTTCGCTGGAGTTTCAATGGGTTGTGTGGGTGTATATGCTGCTTACACTTTATCTGTTACCCAGTGGCGAACTCAGTTTCGTGTTTATATGAATCAAGCTGAAAACGAAGCTGGTAATAAGGCTGTTGACTCGCTGATTAATTATGAAACTGTTAAGTTCTTCAATAATGAAAAATTCGAAGCTAATCGTTACAATGAAGTTCTTAAGAAATATGAATCGGCAAGTTTGAAGACAAGCTCTAGCTTAGCTGTATTGAATTTCGGTCAAAATGTTATATTCAGCACTGCTTTGAGTGTAATCATGGTTTTGGCTGCCAACGAAATTGCTAAAGGTAACATGACCGTTGGCGATTTGGTGATGGTAAATGGTTTACTCTTTCAATTAAGTATTCCACTGGGTTTTTTGGGCAGTGTTTATCGTGAAGTACGTCAAGCCCTGTTGGACATGCAATCTATGTTTACGTTAATGAATGTTGACAGTCGTGTTCAGACGCCTCAAAATGCTCCACCATTGGTTTTAGGTTCAGATAATGCATCAATTGAATTTCAGAATGTGAGCTTTGAGTATGAGCATGGAAAGCCCATATTTAAAGACTTGTCGTTTACAATATCAGCGGGTAAAAATATTGCCTTTGTTGGAGGTTCTGGTTCGGGCAAATCATCAATGGTTCGTTTATTGTACCGTTTCTTTGAGCCGAATTCGGGCAAAATTTTAATTGGCGGCCAGGATATTAGTGAAGTTGAAATTGATAGTTTGAGAAAAGCTATTGCTATTGTGCCTCAGGTGAGTAATGCAAATAAATTAATGTGAATTAATGGGAAATATTTTGCTTAATATGAGTCGCATTTAAAGAAATATAAGCGATAATTTACACATTTTTGGCCAGTGATCTAACTAATGAGAGAGAGAGAGAGAGGGAGAAGAATTGTGTATCACATTAAGTTATAAAAATTGGCACTGCTAATGTTATCTCTTTATTTTCAATACTATACCGGCCTCTAAAAAATTGTAAATTTTCAAACAAAATTACTGTAAGCAAAAAACCAAGGTGAATTTTTCACAATACAGGCAAACGATTTGAGTAGAAATTTTGCATGGCAATCACTTACAAAAAACCGAGTGCTTTTCATAAAATTTTTCTACTCAAACAAATTATTTGTAATATCGAAAATATAAAAAAGTTTTTAATTGATTGTGTGTTTAGCATCTCAATTTGCCTGCATTTCATTGGCTGTGGGAAAAACAAAATGGATTCATATAAAATGAAATTTGTTTTTGAAAATGAAAGAGAAAAAGAAGAAGAAAATAGAGTTTTGTTGTAGCTCTTTTTGCCATGGAACATATGAAATGAAACAAAAAGAAATATGCAACTTTTTAAAAATTTTAATGAAAAGGTTAATTTATTGGAAAAAACAGTTGCCCAATTCACAAGCATAGTTGTATCGCTTATTGTTGTATGTGTAAAGGCTTGTGAATTGGGCAAGTGACAAAAAAAATTTAGTATTAGGTAAAAATTAATTAAATAAAAACATAACGTAAATAAGGAAATTAAAAAAAAAAACACTACAATTAAGAGATATTTGTGCCCGAAGAATTCATTTTCATTTTAATTTGAAGGAGAAATGGAATCGTAGTTTAATCTGTTTATAGTTATAGAACTGTTTAACCCACTAAACCATTGAAAATATATTATAAATATAATCGATTGATTGCTTTTTTAATCTGCGACCTCATTATATCATATATACATACATATGTATATATATATATATATCTATATATTTTTTAGGACTCGGTGCTGTTTCATGATACTATCAGACATAATATACATTACGGAAATCTAAACAAATCTCAGGCAGACGTAGAAAATGCTGCTCGAATGGCAGATTTACATGAAAACATTTTAAGTTGGCCCAAAAAATATGAGACACAAGTCGGTGAAAGAGGCTTGAAATTATCGGGCGGTGAAAAACAACGTGTCGCCATAGCTAGAGCTATTTTGAAAAATTCACCTATATTAATATTTGACGAAGCTACCAGTAGTTTAGATTCAATAACCGAACATGTGAGTATTAAAGCAAAAAAAAAAAAAATATTAATTAACAAAATTTTTTCAAAATACAAAGTTTTAAAATATAGAAAAGTTTTTATTTGTTGTGTGTTATAAGCATGCCTATAAGGTGCTTATATCAAATCAGAAGTAAACTTTGTAGATCACATTTTGAAAAGTTACAAAAAACAAATGAAAACTTTTTTTTTTATATAAAAATAATAATTACGTGTATTTGTGATAATTTTTAAAAATCAAATTTTTTGAATGCGTTTAGAATATTTTACAAGCTTTAAGCAGAGCCACAAAAGGACGAACTAGTATTTGTATAGCTCATCGTTTGTCTACTGTCATGGATGCCGATGAGATTGTAGTACTTGAAAATGGCCGTGTTGGTGAACGCGGCACACATGCCGAATTGCTGCAGCAAAATGGTTTATATGCACGTCTTTGGGAAACACAAACACAACAATTTTGATCTAAATTTGTGAAATAAGAGAAATGCAAAAAAAAAAAAAAACTGTTGAATAGTTCTCAGTTGGTAAGCAAATCTATCAATTTTTTATGTGTTTTTTATGTATATAGACTTATTTTTGTTTTCAAACATCTAATAGCTGTACGAAGTGTTGATGAGTGATTGTTTCAAAATAGTTTTAGCATAATTTGTTGAGGTTTAAAGTTAATAAATTGAAGCCAAATCAATTACATACCAAATATGTATGTTGTGTATGGTCCTGTAAATTACAATAAAACAAGTGTAGATAAAACAATTTAATTAAAGAACGTTTATTTTAAAAGTTGTGTTTATTTATTTCAATATCACACAAAAAGTCTAATTATACTTTTTTGCTTATTTTTACCAAATTTAAAATTCACATGTTACATATTTTGAATTCATTTCAATTATCATTGTTCGTACTGTCACTTTCTAATTATAAATATTTTAACAAACACACACATAAATAAAAATTATAGAGAGCAAAGCGGTCAGCTATAAATTTGATTACCGGGGCAATAAGATAGCAGCGGTACATTCAAAGTTAACACTATTTTGGGGGCACTCAGAGTGCATTGGCAACGATATTGCGGACGAAATTGCCAATTATTCAATTTTAATAAAAGAAAAATTAATTTAAAAAACATATTTTTAAAAATAGTTTTATAGTAAAATGCAAAGTTATGAACTTTTTTGCGTTATCGCAAAACTGTAGATTTATTTCGAGCTTGGAAACGTAAGATCAACATTAAATACGGATTGTATTGGGTTACAGAGACGCAAACTGACCTTTTTAGATGTGAGTTGCAGACAAACAGACGTGTGCATTTGAATGAATATTTAACAAATTATTACTGATGTACTTCTGTATATATTTTTCGAATACAAAAGTTGCCAAAGCGAATTATTTTTATAAGTTGGAAGTGCAAAAACAAACCATTTTTAATATGCTCCCTGCTAAACTCCATATATGATACCAAAAATAAAAAAAAAAGCAATCATACAGGAACAAATTATTCTTAATATTTTCCAATAATATTCAAATAATATTTTAATTGAATCAACCATTACTTTCAATTGATTTAATTTTCTCTTCTCTTAAAACAATGTTATCAATAGACTTGAAAACAAAGTATGTTCCATTCAATTTTGAAAATGACATAAATAAAGAAAATTTAGTTTGAAGTTGTCATGAAAATCTATTTTTTTCTGAAAATATTTCATTTAATAAAGGATTTTTTTTTATAAAAAGAAATCAGAAAAATAATTTCAATTAATTCTGTTGGCTAATATTATGATTTTCGTCATTGATTGAGAACTAATTAATTTCTTTAATAATTGATTCCTTGTTTTTAATTTTTTCTGTGCAGCGAGAGTGCACCCAACAAATTTTATCTGCTGCAGCGGTGCTGCTACCTTATAAAACTAATTCTCCTTGACAGTTACTTTTAGCTTCAGCCTTCTGTAACACGTTCATTCGGATTGAGACAAAAACTATTCATATATAGAATACATATAATTATTATTCTTCACTAGATCTGATTAACAGATTACATTTTTAATTTCTCTCTCTAACTTCCATAGGAATGGGCACACCGTACATCAAATACAATACACAATTGCCCATGTGCTGCAGAAAACGTTTATAATTATCTATTCGCATTAGAAACTCTTGCCATAGTGGTAACAGCGGTTTTAATTGCTTGCCATCAATGCTGTTCTCAATAATAATATTTTCGTCTTGCATTGTCTTGTTCGAATATGTAAATAAATAACATGAGGGCTTCTTGCCAATTGTGATAACATGATGTACAATACCACTTGATAAACTAATGCTATTGCCCGATGTTAGGAAAAACGTTTCATTAACATTGTCATTGTAATAGCGAACATTACCCTCGAGAATGGTTAGTGAAACATTTGTTAAATCAGCTGATATAAAATTATCCAAAGTTAGTCCGGGAAAATCGGCGACAAAAATCACATCGGAAAAATTATTCCATGCCAGTACTTCATTTGCAATCGTACGCAGTTTTGGTCTCAAGTGGTTTAATTCATTGAGTAAAGGCAAAGACCAAGCAGTTCTTTTAAAGGGTGACCATTCGGCTGTAAGTAAATCTACCCGAGGATCAAATACTCTTTGCTGGAAGCGGCCATTCATTGAACACCATATATCAAAATATATGGAAATATTTGTTGAACTTAAAGGACTGTTAGTCGGATTACGAGTATGTTCTTGGTCAATGTTTTTGTGAATACAATGAGCATACTGCTGGGCCATATCGGCATATTTGGTCCATCGATCATATTCAGTAAAAGCATAAGGATCCAAATAGTGTATTTTGCCATTACCGTTATCGACAACTTTAATTGTGGTGACAATGGTGTCGTACGAGTGCACCATCATATCCCATGAATAACCGTACAAACCATTGGTCCAGTTATTATAACCCTGAGTTATAAAATGAGAATATGGCAGAAATAATTGCAAGCTACAGTAGAATAATATAAGAAAAGTTCGAATTTTTTCCCCAAGAGCGACATTATTATAAGTCGATTCAATTAAGTTCTTGCAGGCGCTACAGTATGCAATGGGTTCCGCAGCATTAGTGGCCGAGACATTATTTTGTATTTTATCCTCTAAAACTTTAGTTTTGTCATTCTTCTCTTCTCGTTTGCCAACCGTTTGGCATAATGTCTGCAAATTACCTAAAGATATTTTTCTGGGCCAATCACAACCATAAAACATGGGCACTTGAGCTAAACATACCCAAGGAAACATGCCTGGAAATAAAAAAAAGAATAAATATTTAAAAAAAAAAACTAAAATAATTTAATAATTAAATCACAACTTACCAATTACAAATAAACGCGAGTTCATTAAATGAAAACTTATCATAAACGGTGTAGCCAATACTCGAGTCTTACTGCAGATCATCAAAAAAGCTATAGAAAAATCAAATATCGCTGTAAACCAATGAACAATCAACAAATCTGTCAATTCTTCAGTTAGAATCCAACGAAATGGACTCAATATCCAATGGCGGCTTAAGGAAGACATCGCATAACCTGACAACCATTCAGCGGTAAGTTTTTTCAAACCCGCATACATGTAGAGTAGAAAAAATTGAAACTTAATAAGAAAATAGTTCCAATATGGCACTGTGGTAGGCAGGTTCGGTGTTAAATATTTATCTAAAGAACTAAAAAATAAAGAAAATCAAAATTAAACAAAAAACTTGTCTATGTGTATATCGTGAGCTAAAACGCAAACGGCCCTAACTAACACAAAATCGAAAATCGGTTTTTTGGTTGATTCTGATGCATTGCATCAAAATACACAACCACAAAAAAATTTACACTTGTCTGACCAAAATTAGCGATTTTATTAACGAAAAACCAACGGCCCTATCTACAAAAGAGTTTATTTGATAAACGCAAAAAGACTTAAGTGACTTAAATGAAATTAGCTACAGCTTAAGGCATTTTATTAAAAAAATGTAAGAAATTCATCTCAAAAGTGATTTTGTAAGAAATAAAGGAAATAAGAAGGGTATAAATAAAAAGCGTCATGCCAACGATGGATATAGCAGCAGACACTTTTAAAAAGGCTAAAGAAAATTGGAGTGACTGCATTCAGCAAAACTGGATGAAGCGGAAAGGAATATCAAGGTTTTTCTAAAGGAAACGTAAATATTTTGCGTAAGCCTAGAGAAATGAAGGATGCATGTAAGTCAAAGTTTTGCGGAAAAAGTTCGATTCCATATTGTTCTTATTTTTCGGAAGATATTCGTAAAGAGATTTTTGGTTCATTTTGGAAAATGTCACTACCAAAAGATTGTCATTTTTTCTATGATCGCATACCCTTTGAAAATTAATTCATATTTTCTAAATTCATTCTTCAATTCTTGATACTTTTTAAATGAAGTCTTTTTTCTGTTTAATTTTAATGAATTATTTTAATTGAAAAAATAAAAATGTTTATAATTAAAATAAATGATAAAACTATTTTGCATTAAAGTGTAGATAGGGCCTTTGGTTTCAGAAAATTAAGGTACAAAAGGACCTAATTAACATAGCCATTCAAATATCACAAAATTTTATTTTATTCTGCCAGAAATCAATTTGTCACATCTTTTTTAATAATACTGGTGAAAATGATGCTGATTGAAACTATACTTTTGGTTTAAAACAGTATTTTCTTTCTCCTGTAAAATTTCAAAAATGTTAGATAGGGCCGTTTGCGTTTTAGCTGACGATATGTATGTACATTAGGGCAAGAATGATTTTTTAAAATCTCTCTCGAGTTTTTTCCCCAAAAATTTTGAAGGGAATTTGAAATTAAAAAATGTTGACTTACAAATGATTCAAAGTAACATTATTGAGATGCATGGAATCATAGTTGTCTTAATGTGTTGCATATCTTCCTCTTAATAAGTTTTCGCGTTACTTTCGCAGGATAAATTTTATCCACAAGTGAATTGCTACGCTGCAAAAAAAGGCATACCATTTTCTTAAATAATTTTCAAGCCCTCATTCGAACTATGATGTAGCCATTTTCATATTTATAATTTTTTTTTTAAAGTTATTGCCCTAATGTACATACATACATACATATGTAGGTATATTAAAACAAATAACATACCAATAACGATTGGCTTGGGTGAAAAACAAAATTGAACCAACCAAACCAAATAAATAACTGTGATTATTCCACGCTGGTTTATCCAATAGAAATATATACCAATATGGAACAATAAATGCAAAACAACTCAAACGAAAACGATAGCCCAGCATAATGCCTATGGCTCCCAACCACATGCACAAATATACACAGCCCATTATGGGAAAACTAAAACCCTTTATGCCATCAAATAGGGGAAAGTGGCAGTGTTTAGCTTCGCCAAATCGTACATCCAGTTGACTTCCACCTCGTTCCTCTGCCATGTCTATCAACATCGCAGATCCTAAAATTAAATAATCCAAAAAAATATTAATATTTATATAATGTATTTTTCCATTATCCTTCTTTACCATACAACATTCGAAATACTCCTAATGCAGATGCATCTACAGGGCGATGCAACCATTTTGTAAAATTATCAAAACTAGTGAAATTTTGTAAATCATAATCAGTATATAATTTAAAATTTTTTGAAAATCTCTTAGATTCTTGTGGCTTTATACTCGATGTGTCATCATCAATACGATTTGCCATTTGATTACTGTTTTTTATGTCCATTCCTTTATCTAAAAAAAAAAAATAAAATTTTGATTTAATTACCCAGCATAATATCCACCATAAATATAGGAGTTACTCGAAAATTCATACATTGAGCCGCAACTTGCTGCTTTAAATTAAAAAAAAAAAAAAAAAAACTATAGTACCAAACTACAAGTAACTCCTCTCCAAAGAAAAAAAAGACATGTGGCACTCGGGGACTGCCGCGGTAAAGCTATTGCATAGCATTTTTTATCAACTTATGCAACATACATTGGGCGATTTAAATACTTAAAAAAACAAAAGACTTAAGAAACAAACTTAGTGTCAGGTTTTCGTTTCAAATACAAAAGACTTAAGAAACAAACGTTTTAAAATTTCTTGATTCGGTCGCCTCAGAGCCCGCGATAGAAGCTATGCAATAGCCTAAAAATATATTAAATGGCTAATAAATATTTTTTACACGGTGGTAGGGACAACTGTCCACGATTTTCCAGAAATTAAAGCAAACGTCCTCAAAAAATTTGGAAATAGAGGAGTTATTCAATAATTACTAATTAGGCGGAACAGCTTCCCCACCCCCGATTTTCACTAAAGTTTAAAGGTAACCAATAGATTATTAATCCCTTCTTTTTGGAAGTCGGTTAAAAAATAACCAGAACCACATAGTGACACCGAATTAATGTGAATTAATCAAAAACCTAACATTATTCGAAAACTCCTTAAATAATATTTGATGAAAAATTTTTTTGTAGGATAGTTTAGGACCGATAGACCACTGTTTATGTGCATACCGCTAAAAGAGAGTTAAAATATTCTACAAAAATGTTACTCGTAGTATTTTACATTATAATACTGAACACATCATATTCCCATTGTCGCAATATGAATTAAATCTGCTCTCTCTCTCTCTCTTCACAAAAAAAACATACAATATATTTTTGTCTTATTTTATTTATCCATATTTTTCATTTTTGTTGTTACAACAAATTTTAAACTAATTATTTGGGCATCATTCGACATCACACACTTGTGCCATTCTAAAATAAAAAAAAAAAATTGTCTTAAATTCTATTATTTTACGAGTCATCGTCAATGTCCTCGGGAACCCACAACCTCTTAAACATATCATAAAAACTAAAATACAAAGCAGTCGTCAGGCCGCTCTTGAACAATGTCGGATACATGCCTTTATAAAAACCCATAACACCTTCATCTCTCAACGTTATATGAACACAATCTCTGATGCTCGAACATGTTTGGTTGCGACCAAATGTTTTGCGCGATTCCTGAAAGCCTTGCAGCTGCAAACGTTTTTTAATAAAATCCAATGGATAAACGGCCACCTTGGATATAACACCAGCCATACAACCATTGACGAGACCCCACAATACCGGCGGCTTGTGATGTTCAGCACTGACTACATTCCGGTAAATATCGTTAAGTTGATGATAGAACATAAAGTTAAAACCGATAAGGGGGCCTATTTGTATGATCGTGGTACCCAAACCACGAAAAATCCCATAAAAACCCTCTTTTTGAATGATGGAGGGCACCAATCGAAAAATACTTGTATTTGTCACATGTGGGTCCTGGGCAATAACACGCGTGCGAATAACATCAAAAGGCATGGATATGGTGGTGCCAACGCAGCCAGCCAAACCGCCACTTATAAATTTTCTCGTATTCTTGTGTTTGTGTAAGAACTCACGATGGCGCAATTGCAAATCAATTTGTTCGTATGACCAAAATTGAAATACCGTATAGTTAATGGTCAATAATTGTCCAGCATTGTGACCCTTCCAGAATGCCAATACACCCTCTTCCTTACAGATCAAACGAGTGGCTTGCATCATCGAAGTATATTTGGAAGTGGGCGGCATATGCTTGACACCATTCATTATAATTGGCTTGTGTACGCCCACTGGTTCCACTTGTAATTGAAAACGGATCTTCAATACATCGAAAGGTTGCGTTACGAATCGTGTTATAAAACCTGATGCAGCCCCAGCAGAGGCTTGTTTCAATTGTGTTGTCACGGAATTACTTTTATGAATTTCCGGCTCATGGTTTTTCATTTGTGGAAATGGTACTTTAGACATTTTGTTCAATTTCTGGTTGGGAGTTGCGTTAAGTCAAGTTCCAAGGTATGTGTTTGTTGTTGTCCGGTAGCTTTTCTTTTGTTTCAAAAAAGATAATGGGCCGTAAGAGAAAAAGATTCAAGAAGTAACACTCTAAATCTGTAAACGAAATAATAATAGAAAGAGGTTTTTCTTAATTAAGTTATGTGTTTTAGTTCAATTTGTTTAAAATTTAATATTTCAATATTTAATGAGTTTAATGTATGTTGAAGTTTAATATGAAACAATTGTAATGTTTAAATACTTTAATGCCCAAGTTCATGTATTCGAAATAATTGTAATGAAATATTTTGTACAGTGGGAAAGAAGGCATTGAAAATTTGAATACCGAAAATTTGACTAAAAATGCATTAAATATTGTGAAATCATCTGTACTATGTACTCTTAACGGTTGAGGATGTACTTCAATCATCAAAATATACTTTCAGCAAATTTTATTACCTGTCGCAGGATGTCGGAAGATTCCTATTTTCTTACACTAAGAATAATACAGAAAAAGTATTTCACGTACTTTTTGTTTTGAATTTCATTGAAGCAGTAAATAATTTTCTATCAAATATTTCTGTTTTATTGTAAAATATAAATGAAATTCTTCCAAAGCACCATTAACATTTCAGATATAATTTAAATGCTTTACAATTCTATTGTATGAAATATTTTCATTATTAATTATTTTGTAACTATCAAAGCAAGTGGTAGTGCGTTGCAATTAACCAACAAAATATTTTTCAACCAAAAACTACATACCGCCCGAAGTAGTTCACAGCAGTTACACAACACTTATTTATAAACGAATAATCTATTTATTCTCTCATGTTTAGAAGTTAAACTTCTTTTGTGTGTGTTTGAAAAAAGACATTTTAAGTGTGCAAAAAAAACAAAATAGAGTAGAACACTTGGTAATAACTATACTTGGCACCAGTGATGTTAACTTATTTTTCCCAATTTCCGTAAAGCTTTAAAAAATACCTTTTTTTGGCTAAAATTACCGTAAATTATGTATAAGGAATTGAATAGAAATAAATCGTGTTTTATTTCTACTACTATCTCCATCAACAGTGACGAATATAGCCATCATGCTTGATAAGTCAAATATGACCTGAACATCCATCAACATTGATTAGTCAAATTTGACTGGTAAATCCATCAACTTTGATTAATCAAATGTGGCCAATACTTTTGTCAACGCTGACTCACACGTACACAAAAGTTTCCATCAAATTCTTCATATTGGCCTTAAGAATATGATAGACATTTTGTTCTACGCGATGATGGATATTTCTGTCAGTAATGATAGTCAAATGATAGGTAAAATGACTGTCACTGTTCTTGTAGGGTTCTTTTGTGTGTGAGTTTAAAAAAAAGACACTTTAAGTATGCAAAAAAATAGAGTAGAACACTGGGTAATAACTATACTTGGCACCAGTGATGTTAACTTATTTTTCCCAATTTCCGTAAAGCCTTAAAAAAATTACCGTACGGGTAAAGCGTTGTATAGAAATTGCAATATTTTTTAATCAATATAAGTACATATTTAAAAGACAACAAAAACTTAAGAAACAATTAGTATTAATAAAATATTAGAATTAAAACATACATTCAATCACCGTTGTCTTAAAGGCTATATACGCACATACATATGTGTATATCAGTGAAGGGCACACACATACTCTCTAATATGTGTTGGTGTGGGAAGCAGCAAAAACCGAACGACGGTCAATAATAATACACTCGAAAAATTTGTCTGTTGCCAAAAGTAAAATACATTTCTTGCCTTTTAGTATTTTTATTTGATTTGAAGTTTTTTTCAATATTACTTTTTATGTTAATATAATAATAACGAAAAAAATATTTATTTAATAATAAACTAGTTATACAACGAATGAAATAAAATATATTATTTAATAAGTAAAGAAATATCGAGAAATCATAATAAATAAAAATAAAATTTATTAAAAACGAAGCCCTCAAGCTTGATAATTTTCGATAATTAAAATAAAAAGTTCGAATAAAAACAAAATTATAAAAAAAAAAATAATTTTCCCATTCTTCATTGAACATTTTGCTTTGAGTGTAAACAAAAATTTGGAAAGCGAGGTCTTACTCAAACAAGTGGTGATCAGCGACTGTTTTGATTTACTTTGACGAAATGATCAGAGTAGCCAGGTGTGGGGATTTCTCCCCAAATTGGGAATTTTAGCTGGTTTTTTGGGACAAATTATCGTGCGGAGGGATTTGGGGATTTTTCATTTTCAGTATACCTATTATCAATTTTGCTTTATTTTACAATTTTCTTTCATACATATATTTACATACATATATGTTTATGTATCTTGGCGTTTTTCTTTTCCATATTTCGATTATTTCACGGCGATGGTATTGAGGATGTTGTTTTTTATAACAATTTGTTCAAAATTTTTAAAACCAGAATTTATTGAATTCGAAATTGCCAAAATAAGGATAAGGAAAGTAATTTGGTTGTTGCTAAAATTGATGTTGGCATAGAATGTTCAAGGGAATTAGAAGCAAAATTTGTTCAAACAAATTTTTTTAGATTATTTAACTGTACTAGAAAAATAAATGCTTAAAATATTCAGTGAGAGTATGGAAAATTTTGAGTTATTTATAAATTTACAGCTCGAAAGCATAGAAAAAAAAATAAATTTGATTCCGTGTATGGAATTTTTAAATATTCTATGGATTCAAAAGTTCCATTGAGCACATACGAATGCACTAACTTAAATAAATGTATGTAATAAAATTAATAAAAAAAAATGTTTTTTATGATGCTTAATATACATACATATATTTATTGGGGACACAATTGGGGATTTCCAGTTTCAAAATGGGGATTTTTGGGGACAATACTCTTTAATTTGGGGACATTAGACAATATTTACCTGGCTACACTGGAAATGATAACAAAGCAACAACCGAACGTTAATTCTCATAAGCTACACGAAGATGATTATAGCATACGTGTGTCGACGTCGCGCAAACAGAATTTTCTTACTATACACGCGTGTATAGCATTTCAAAAACTGCCCTTCACTGGTGTATATATGTAGATAATGCCAGTACCTGTATAAATATTCCATTGGAGAAATTTTTTAGCATTTAGCCACAATTGGCATTGTTACAATGTTTTAGGAAAACAGTGGGTTTTATGATTTGATTAAATTTTGATTGAAATTACCTGCCTACCTTTTGGAGGTCTAAATTACTCTACAATACGGTAATTATCGTACAGTTAACATCACTGCTTGGCACGTGCTCACTACTGAGCAAAACCTTTTAAATTTATATAATACATGTGTTATTTGTAAGTCAATGCGGCAAGTACTTGCCCCCAATGACATCGCCAAGTTAAAGTAATTAGTTAAAATGTTAAAGTAGAAATAGTATGAGGTTATCTTTTTAGCATTTTTTCTCATTACTTTGCAATCAAAATTTTTGTTGGGTAGTTTAAAATTTAAATTACTGTGATATTAATGAAATCATGCTAATGGTTATGATGAAATAAATTCTTTGATTACCTGAAAGAAACACACAGAGTAACCTCGGTTAACGCAACCGTCGATATATGCAACAAATCAATAATCGCAACACCCAATATTCTAAAATTGGTGACTCTGTTAACGCAACTATTCAAAAAAATTGTTGTTTTCTCTTTCGGATTGATTTTAACTTGAATTTTTATAAATGAACTAGATGATTGTGCCGGTTTCGCCCGGAAGCTATTTCTCCCCATTCATCAACCCCCTATTTTATGCTTGACTATTTGAAATCGAACGACGACATGAGGCGAACGTAGTACCATCTGTCATTCAACAACAAAAATAATTTTGCTCTGTTTGAAATACGAATTGGGTTAATAGTTTAGTAAATACAGGTATTGCCCTTCCCTCCCCTCCTCGTGCCGTTAGCGGTTTAAAATATACTTTAATCATAATACTTTAATCATAATATCATACCTACCAAATAAGCATAAAAAAAATTCATTAAAATCGGTCGAGCCGTTTCGGAGGAGTTCGATAACAAACATGGTGACACGAGATTTTTATATATTAGAAAATTAAAAACTACAACCGTACGCGCATATATACAATTTTATGTTTACGTACAAAAATCATTTTATGTATTTTAAATCTATTTTAGGAATAACAAAAAATTTTTTGCGTGTTTCTTGTGTTTTTAAAATCAACTCGGTTTTAAAAATTCTTTGTGAAGGGTTGTTATAGTTGAATAGGAAAAAATGCCTGTTGTGACAAAATTTGTTAAACTTACAACAATAAAGCAAAAGAGCGAAATCCTTCGAAACTTGAAAGTGGCATACCTGTAAATGAAAATTTTGTTTTAGATCCAATTCCTGAAAAAATAAAATGTCAGAATGCTATCGAAAGCTTTGACGTTTGTCTTCAATGGGCGAATGAGAGTAGCAACTCTTTGGAAATCATAATTATCTTGCAAAAGCTTCGAGGAATTGCAGTTAAAAAATATGTGTTCTAAAAAAAACAGTAAAAAATGTCACACCTTTTCCTTTAAAATCTTGAATCTTTAACTTGATTGAAATATCAGTACAAATTTACATACATGTGTGTATCTTTTATTGAATTTAATTTTTTTTTTCTTTAATTTAATTAAATAAATGCATTTATGAAAAGTAATATTATCAGACTCAAGTTCAGTTTTATTGAATTAATGAAAATTCAAAATTACTAAGATTTTTTTTTCAATATAAGTTCAAATAATAATTACTTTTTTTCGTAATAATAATAATATAAAAAATATAAATGCATTTATTTAAAAATTTAACATTTGTTTTTCTAAATAAACCATTTATTTTGTTTTACATAAGCTCTTTAATCGAAAAATATGCACGGCAATTTTTGACTTGGCTAAAAATTTCTATTGTTTGCGTTAACCAAGGTTGCACTGTATGTAGATAAGACCAAAAATTCAATATTTCTTCTTTGTGGGAAGTGTCCAATCTGTATGTTCTTTTCTGGAAAGTATTACACAAAATTCAAATTTATTACTTAATTCGCTCCAAAAATATTCCAATATTATATTTTCAGCTAAAAGACCTAATTCCACTTCTCGAAAATTTCTTAATTTTGTTATATTACTTACTACCTATCACAACTAATTAGAGAGAAAAGTGGAGTTAGGCCTTTTAGATTCTGACACATCGATATGTGCAAGGTGCCACCCCGACTCATATTATTCTGACTATATCAACGGTTTATCTCCTACAAAATCTCAGGTCCTTTACTTTATTAGTTTCCAAGATATATCACGCCCACTTAATATATTAAAAAAAATAGCAACCCTATTGTACCATCCTGAGGGGGCAAGTTGCCCGCTCAAAATATTGAATATCACTTCAGTCCATCATTTACTTACGGATTCAGAATATGACTCGAAACTGTTATCAATACAAAGTGTATCACAGTAAATGAGAAGTGTAAGCACAAAAATCATGAATGTGATTGTGTAAGGGCTTTAGATAGTTACCTCTTACAAACTAGTAACTATCTAATGAATAAGCAAATATTAATTCTAAAGTTTACGAAATGACGTACAGATCTGTTAGAGATTAAAGTCCGTAACTGCCATTATGACTTTACCTGACGGTGCTCTTAACGCCCTTTGTATTCACCACCACCCGCGAGTCAGCCCGACGGCACACAAGTGTATGTCTCAAGGATCAAATCAGTTGGAAACTTTTTATGCATGGACCACATCCATGCGTAAACATCATGCTGAAGTGTTTGAGCTCTCTAATCTTTTCTATTGTTGTGTCGCAACAGCACATAGAGACATCCCGTTGGTTGGTTGAAGTTCAACCAGCTACTAGCACTGGAACGAGCATCAGCCATTTAACCAATACCTCTACTAGCGGTTTTGGTAGCAACTACAGTCACCACGTATACACCCGAAGGAGGGGACCTCACCAATAACCGGTTATGGAATCATGCCACCATCGCGGGTAGCGCAATGCCCGCCAAGGAAATGGAGTATGTTCAACAGCATATCCATCCCCATCACACAGCAAAGGGAGTCCAATACAGTAGCAAGACTTCTCTAACCTCCGGTAGATACTCATCTCGTGGTACCAGTGTATGGTTACTGGTCAGGTTTCGAAGGACAACCCCTATCATTTGAAAACTGCCATTCATTTTCGAAAACTACCAAAGTTTATGGAGCCGAATCGGTCACTTATGTCAAGAAATCTATGTGATATTAATTTAATTTAGAAATTTGTTTTGATTGGCTTATATTTATACCTATGTACATACACATATACACACATATGCATTCATACATGCAACATCGTAAAAATAGCCAGAATTGATTACCATGTCCTGAAAAGTTCTCAATCTGATTGATGAAAACTTAATTTTTGAAAATCAGGATGAAATCAGTAAATTCATAATTTTTAAAGGCAGGAAATTAAAAATTTGTTGTTAACAATTATATTAGTAGGATATGGTGTATACCACTATACCACTTTCTGTAATAGTAGATTATGGTTTTTTCGCTCTCAAGTTTCTGGCTTCTTCAACCTCTGTACTGAGCTGCTCTTCCTACTATTCTATACTACTCTGAAACATAAAAGCTCATACATATGTATGTATGTACTCGTATGTACGAGGTCTGTTTAAAAAATAAGGCGAATACAATCGTCTCGTACATATGTGTCAGCTGTTTACCACGATTACACCGCTTTTCTGCTATTAAAAAAAAAAGAAAAAGGTTCAAAGAATTTGCATCAAAATTGTATGTAACAAAGTCCTCAAAAACTCTTAGGCCCAAATTTCAAGTCTTTAGTTAACTTATAACAATGGTTTAACGAAGGACTTTTCATAGAAATATCATGAGTTAAGTTATCATCAGTTACATAACTAAAGACTATAAATTCGGGGCTTAAAGTGTTGACAGTGACATACAAAGTCAGAAAAATGTTTACAAGTGGTACACGCTCTTTATAGAAGGTCGCGAAGATGTGAATGACGACGCTCGCCATGGATGCCGCAGCACATTAACAACCGACGAAAATTGTTATGGAGAATCGTCGAATTACTATTCGAAAAGTATGGGGATGTCGTCATACCAGCTGACTCCAGCCATGCAATTTTTTTGTTCTAAAATTACTAAATTTTGACAAAAAAAAAAAACGTAGATTTTAACAACATCCTAAATTCTGTTCAAAAGATTTAAGGAATGCGTTTTGCGACGATTAAGAAAATAAAAACCGAATCACTGAGAGAGGTCAAGGACATACCAAAAAGTGCATATTAGAACTGCTACGAGGACTACTTTGAAGGGGACAGCAAAGAAATTGATGAACAAATAAATATTATTTGATATAAATTAAAATTCACCTTAGTGTTTGAACACATCTCGTATTTCGTATTTAAATTTTATAATAAACTAGCTTATCCCGGTGTACTTCGCTACCCCCTCGTTATAAAATAAAATTAAAAGTATTTATATATCCTATTGTGAAAATTTAATGACGATCGGTCCAGTAGTTAAGACTATATTACGATTTCTAATTTTCCTAAAAAAGGGCGTGGTCCCACCCACTTTTCTCCTGGTACGTATTCCAAATTATGCCAATACCATATGTACCAAATATCATCGACGTAGGTCAAAAAATGCCCAAAATATTTCGATTTAGATTTTTGGGTTATATGGGCGGTGCCACGCCTCTTTGTCCAATCAAAACTTCATATAGGCTATTATTCCTTCCAGAGTCACTGTAACATGCTGTGAAAATTTCAGAAAGATCGGTCCAAGGGTTTGGTTTTCCTAAAAAAGAGGCGTGGTCCCACCCACTTTTCTCCTGGTACGTATTCCAAATTATGCCAATACCATATGTACCAAATATCATCGACGTAGGTCAAAAAATGCCCAAAATATTTCGATTTAGATTTTTGGGTTATATGGGCGGTGCCACGCCTCTTTGTCCAATCAAAACTTCATATAGGCTATAATTCATCCGAGAGTTCCAGTTAAAAACTGTGAAAATTTCATCAAGATCGGTCCAAGGGTTTGCCCTCCTATAAGGAACAAACAAACAAACACACATTCGGTTTTATATATAGATAGAAGAAGATAGATAGAAGTAAGTGAAACTCCAAACATCGGGTTTTTGCTTCAAATTTATTTTCTCAGTTTAAAAATTTGATATAAATACATGCATGCATAATATTGTTTGTTGTATACTAAATACGTAAATTGTTTGTGAATGTTTTTTTTATTGTTGTTGTATATTATTATTATTTTTTTTTTGATATCTGTTTAATAAATTAAAAAAATATTAAGATTTTACTTGTATGTGTCTTTTGTAATATTTTCTTGCGCTGAACTTCTTTTTACAATAACCGCAAAATGTGAAAGAAAAACATTTTTGAGAATTTCGCAAAGCTATTGTAAGTTTTGTTGTCGGCCAATTAGATTCAACAACTTTCATCTTTTTGACTCAAACTTATTTAGTTTTTCATTCGAACCTTTCTTTTAAATAAAGTTTTATTTGTTTAGTTTTGTTTTTCTTCTTGTATTGAATATTGAAAATTTCTAGGAATGTTTACGACAAGCTTTGAAGAAATTTTGTCTTCAAACTACAATACATTAATACATATTTTGGATAAGTTTTTAAAAATGCTTTTTAGTTTTTCAATCTAATACATATTTATTTGTTTTTTGTTGTTATTGGTTTTCACTTCTTTTCTTTTACACAAGTACATATTAATTATTTTGAAGAATATTTTTGTTGTGAAATGAAAGTTTTGTTACTAAAATTTAATTGGAATAAATAAGTTTTAAATCAATAGAATTTTCAATTTTCTTAAATGGAACGTGTTTGCAAGTTTTAGAGAAAAAGTTTAATTGTTTTTAAAAAATATATGGAATATATTAATTTTGTTTTTCTTTTGGTGTGAAAATTATATTTTTTAATTAACGAGACATTTTAAAAAGTTTTAGGGAAATATACTTAAAGTTAATCTTTGGAAATATTTTAAAATACATATACATACATACAATTAAATATATAAGTATGTATATTTATATACATGCACTGGTATGTAAGTATGTATATTCTATGCTTTTTTGTGTATTAAATAATTTCTAAATTTTTGTTTATGTTGAAAACTTTTTATGTTTTTATTTGTTAAATAGATTTTTCTTTAAATATTTATGCTTTGTTTGTTGGTTTTACTGGGTAATTACGACAAATATAATTATTATGCAAATTTCTAATACTTGATGATTTTAGTTTTGTTCTGGGATTTATTTCTGAATAGAATAGTGTTTCGTTTTTTAAGTGTCTAAAATATTTAAAAAGTATTTATGTATATATTTAATGTATTACAACAATGTTCAATATTTTAAGCTTTTAAATTGTGTTGGAAAATAATCTTGGATTTTCAAGCAAATTCGTTTGTTGTTAATTTTTTTTTAAATTTTACATTATTCAATTGCAAACATTCTGAAGAATTGTTTTAAAAATGTATTTTTGGCTTTATTTTAAATTTGTCAAAAAAAAAATTATGTTTAGCACCGCCATTAAATGAATCTGAAAATACAAAAATCAGAAATGAAAAGCAAAAAGTTCTCGAAAATTGATGAAACTAGTATTTAATATTAAACGGTGTTTGCCAAACGATTTTCGGTATACCTTAAATGGTAGGAAAACCCCTAACCTCACCACCAACAGCTGACTGGCCACAGCGTCATTCTCTTTCTATCACCCTTGATGCCTGTTTAAAATTTGTTTTCCCTTTAATTTCTCTTAGGCCTCATGCATACAATTGGCAAACACCCTCTCAAATAGTTTTGTTATAATTTTAACAGCCAGCCCTCTACTGCATCAAAGTAAGGCAGACTTTACACTCTTTTCTTTTTTCTTGTTTATACATCCATATACATATATTTTTTTACATTGCTCTCATCAATTTAAGCTCTTTTCGTTTTCATTAGTGTGGCGTGCCTACATTTTTATCCACGTTTCCCCTTTAAATACGATTCTGATTTAATTGGGAACGTGGTGTAAATGGTGAGACCATCACACCACTTGGCCAAATAGCCTCGTTGAACAGCTCGTTGAAGCGATAGTCCGGTATGGAAATCTTAAATTTACAATACGACAGTGCAGCCAAATTGGCATCATTCTTCACCAATTTAGTACATTTAACAAGATTTTTATTAATCTTTAGCTCCTCTGCCAAATGTTCAATAATGTCATCCTCAGAGGTTGAGGTGGCAAATTTGCCGACTTGCACCCAGCGCCCGTAATCACATACGACTTGTAGTCGATCCGAATTGCAATTATTGCCGACGACAATTAGACTATTCGTTTGCTTCTTAACTTCGTTGGCATTATTTGAATTACCGAATTGGAAGTATTGCTGATACATGCGTCCCTGTATTTGATTGATACCATTTACGACTTTATTAATTTTATCTTCCATAGATTGTATTTTGGTTGCCATGGCTTTCGGTGACTGCTGCCGACATTCATCGCAGCTAAACGAAATCATCGGATTTTTTTGTATGGCCTCGTAAAGGGCGTCATCGATGTTCACACAGCTGCGATGATATTTTTTCAGGCAGTTACAGCTGATACAGGCCTCCTTTGCGTTAATCGATTTTTTGCACTTGATGCAATTGTCGGCCATTTTCGTACGTTTGTTTGTGCCGGACGTCTTATTAGTCGTACCCTTGGCGGCTGCTACTGCTGCTGCTGCTGCTGGCTCGACCGGCAATTCCACTGGAGGTGCTATTAGAGCGTCCGTAGAGTTTTCTGCCTTTGGGGATTCCACTTTTAAAGATTTTACAACTCACAAAGGAGTAAAGCCGACGTAAAGAAATTCCAAAAAGTTTACTAATTAACACCCAATAAATGATTGCTGGACAAAGAAAAAACTCAAAGCTTTTTCTTTCTTGTAGTATTATCCAAATTAAAACACCTCTTTTTTTCCGTAGAAACGTTTAAGAAACACACACACACATACGTAATTTTTATGTAGTATGTACGAAAAAATCTATGCCCGTATTAGCACTGGATACATACACGATGTACGAAGTTTAAGTGTTTTTTTTTCCTTTTCAAAACGTCTAAATTTAGGGTGTTATGAAATGAGAAGTGAGGGAGAATTTATTTAAAATTATTTAAAGAAAATTTGCCGCTGCCGCCAAACTATTTTTATTTGGTCCGTACGCTCCGAATGCCGCTGTTCAACTGTGGTAAACTCATTTCTTTTAAACCGGCTGTTACCTTTCAAAAACACAAAAACTAAAAACTACCCTTAATGGAGCAAAAATTAGTTGGTTCTTCGTTTATATTTCTCTTTTTTTGTTACAGCTCGTTATTTGGGGTATCCGATTTGAGGGGTTGTTTTCAGTGTATATATATATGTACATACTTTACTTTATTATATATACACATTAATTGTACATATATATCTACATAAAATTGATTCAGTTAGTAACCACTTTTATATGAACTACGATGAATTAACACCAAAACAAATTTAATTTAAGTATTTAGAAACACTTTAAGGCCCAAAGTAAATTTATTTAAATACAATACTTAAACACTCAGTAAATTTTTAAAAGACTTCAAAACACAAACCCACGATTTACTCTTGATCAATTGTGGTTTATAATTAAAATAATTGTAAATACGGTTCCAGTACAAAAATACAATGTAAAATATCCTTTCCAAAATAGAAAAATTACGAAAAAATTTATTTGCCGAAAAAATACGCACATACGAGTATGTATACCTGTAATTAACTAAAATAAAATACATATATACGGTTTAATAGATATAAGTGTCTTCTTTCTAAATCTATTTATAAAATTGAAATTGGTTAATATTCAACAAAGTTACAGGCTGATATTGCATATGGGTACGAAGTTCGAGTTTTTACCCATAACTCAGGTTTTAAGGGTGAACGCAAAAATTTCAAAAACTGAAAAATAGAATCTCATCCCAGATATTTTTTGTGTGTTGCATACCAATAGGTGGTGACAACTTGCATCCCGATGTTGCCATCACACAAAAACTGTTGAAAATCGTTCAATAAATTCAAAAATTATGGGATAATTATTATTTAAAGAGATGGGGGGAAAACTTGCTGCGATTTTCAGTTCTTAAATAAGAAAAAAGGATAAACACAAATTGAAACCCTCCTCCTTTATGAAGAAATGCTACAACATGATTAAAATATGATAAAAAAAAATTTGTGATTTCAGAAATGAAAGGAACACATTTTAATTATGTTTATTTTAAAAGTCCCTTTGCATTTAAGTTATAAATGATAAAATGTTTTTTTTTTATTAATTTTCTTAAAAAAATCTAGCTTTAATTGGAGAAGAAAGACCTAATTTTATTTATTTTTTTTTTTCCTTTACAAACATTAGAATTATAACCGTTTCGTTATATGTTATTCATTTTAGCCAGTATCAGCTGTATTTTATCCTAATATGCATTACTCTTTTTTAGAATTTTTTAGTTTGTATATTTTTGTTAATTCTTTTTATTCTCTCTTTTCGTGTTAATTTCGAATCGAAGTTACATAAACTACGTGCAAAACTTTTGGTGTTGCAAGTGCATTTTATTTTTATTATTCGCCTACTTTTGTTTACAACAGTTTTCTTTAAATATCAATAAACTTTACGAGAATGATGTCTATGAATAGGACTTAAATAAAATTAAACTTTTAATAACTGTTAGATTTTATCACATTAAAGCGGAAATACTAAAATTATTAAATCACATAAAAAATAGAAAAAAAAAATTCTATTGATAAACTAGCAAATTTCTTAAATAAATTTATATTATACAGGCCTAATTTGCAAAAGGCTAACCTGGTTTAAAACACTTACATATATAAATTTACAAATTTAAAACAAAGAATAAAACGATTTGACGATTTTCATTAAATACAATACTGGCCACAAACATGAAAATGCGTAAATCGAGGGTATTTCAAATGTGATCATGTTCGAATTTTCCAAAAATAGTTTTATTTTAAAATTCCGTATTTATAGATCACTATTATTAAAAAATTTTCCATATGGGCATTTCCACAGATAAGTCTATTTTTTTGTCACGTAACGACACAAAGCAATTAAACTTGCTTTTGAGAAAAACATAGAATCTCATTTATTACACAATAAAACTAATTTAATTTGAAAAAAATCTTTTTTGAACTTAAGTTTGATATCTTATCTACCTAATTCGGAAATAAAAATCAATATATGTTTGATAATAACACATGGAAAAGGAGATTTAAGAAAATTCCCACATTAGCCACCAATCGGAAGTATGCCGGACAACAAATATTCTATTTTGTGATTCGGAAATTTTCATTCTAATTGAAAACGTTCGGAACTCATGAGAGACACGTATATTTTATTTCCTTTTTTTGGCGTAGACAGTATTTGATACTACATTTAGAAAAGAGTGGAATAATTCGAACTGCATAACGCCAAAATACACGCTTAATTGCTTGGTGTTGTTACGTGACAAAAATTAAGGTTTTCTGTGAAAATGCCCAAAAATAAAATTATGAAAAAAATCACATGAAAGTCGCAGATTAGATATATTAGTACACAGAAAAAAAAAATCCCAAACGGACTTAAATCCAAGCGGTGTTAAAAGTATATTAAGTACAGATTTTTTGAATCAAGTATACTTATGTATAAAGATTGATTCAAGTATGGATTATTTAATACCTTAAAACTTACTTAATTGTCTTCTGCAAACAGGCAGTTAATTAATTCCAAAAAAATAAAATTAGTTCAAAAAAGCGTCCGGCTTGATTTAAGGCGAAAATTAAAGGCTTTATGGCTCGATTATGGATGGCAACCGAACCACAGTTGCGTTGTCAGCTGCTGAAAATCTGAAAATGGTATTACAATCAACTGGCAACTGAGAACTGACAATTTCAGTTGTTATTTAGTGCTTTTCTGGCAACCAGAAATTTTCAGTTGCCAGCTGGCAGCGCAACTGAAGCTCGGTTGCTATCCATAATCGACCCTTTAGACTGAATCCACGTCAAAAAATCAAAAATCAATTCTGGCGCATACTTGATTTAATCCCTAATCGGGATTAATTATTTATTTGAACTAATACTTTTAAATGCATTATTACAATTTTTTTATGCATATAAAAATTTTTAAAAATTCTGTATTAAATTAAAGTAGATCTCTAATAAAAAATATCAAAATCGGCGCATAAATAGGGAATTAATAAATCAATATTACGTTTTGATTTTAAAATCGAAAATCGAATGGTAACGTTACAAATCCCCTCAGTTAAAATTAACGCTGAAGGAATGTACCAAACAGCTTAGAAAATTTTTAAAACACAAAAAACAGCTTTCTTGCAGAAATTTTCTAAAAAAAAAAAAAATTTGCAATTTAACGAATTTATTATAAATTGAGGCAACAATCCCCTACAAATAGTATATACAATTGGTATTTTTATATGAAAATATAAAATAATATTGCATAGATTATTAGAAGCAGAGTGGCCACAATTCTGTTGAGTTAGTGAGTCAGTGAATTGTTACTAAAACACATTTTACACTTTAATATCTCGGGTAGATCTTGTACTGAAACTATAAACTGTGCGCATAGGCGTGAACTGTTTTTTAACCGAATTTAAAGAGAAAGGGAGTTATCCATTCGTGGAGTATTTTTTTATGTTTGCGCACTCTATCAGTTATAAACCGAGTTTCAAGATTATTTTTGTTGCATGAAATAATTTTCTTTACTGTTTTTTTTGTTTGAAAATTGGGGACAATTTGTTCCCCTTAAATGTTGTTTATAGAACAACTCCTTCATTCCCTAAAATTGCTAATCGCATACATTTTCTATTTAATGTTTGATTTTCCATTTTTGTTTCTTTAGGTTTGCTTGCAGTTTGTTCCAAATTAATTTTTTTTATTTGTTGGCAATGTGACCACTAGCACCCACTCCAAAAAAAAAAAACTTTATATTATCGCATAGCTCATCTAATTATAAACCGATTTTCAAAATTCTTATTGAAAATATTTGCTTCCAGATCGGTTACACTTCTTTGAAATCGGGTCGCAAATTATGCCCCTCAAAAAAAAAAAAAAAAATATCTATTAGCGCAAAACTCCTCCATTCACGGACCGATTTTAAAAATTGCTTTTGTGAGATTTTTTTCGCAGTCGGAGTGGCAAGAAGTCCTTGCAAAATATTAAGCATCGAGTCAAAATTTTTTTGTTGGTTACAAGGACTGGGTTGTAGTTTGCAACCATGTTTTTATTTTAGAAAATCAGAAGAAGACTAATTTGCCCCTCGATAAATAGGTTTTCACATAACTCCTGCATTTGTCAACCGACTTTAAAACTTTACCTCTATGTTTGAAGAGGAGGTTTCCTTGAGGTTTGTTCATATAATTTTATTAAATACAGAGGGAAAACCTGTTCGCTCGAAATATAGATTATCGAATAGCTCCTGCATTATAGTCGCCTAATATATTAATAAATAAATTGGACATTTATGAACTGATTCTCATATTTTTTAACTAATAATATAAACAAGAAGTAGATTATATCGGGATTTAAAATTTCGCTTAGCTGCGATTCGAACGTTTTGTTTTGTGTATTAAACTGGATTTTAAAATATTCAGTCATGCTCAAATTTTATATTTTAGAATTATTTTAACTTGTTAATCTCACTTGTAAATCACTTTTTGAAAATTGTAATCAATTGAAGCCACACATTTTTAGGAAATAACTTTTTAGAATTCAACAAAGAACGACAACAAATACTCAACCACAACTACTGTGTAATCAAATATTTTCCTTTTACATTTCAGCCACCACCATTCAAGAATGTTTTATATTTCTAACTAATTTTCATTTGATGAACACTAATTTTAACACACACACACACACACGCACGCACATACACTCTTTCGTATTCGTGTTGAAAGAATTTTTTTGCGAAACTTGCAAAAAATGTCTATTTTTGAAGAGTCATACTTTGAATGCTTTCTCTACTTAAATGCGAATGACAATTAAATCAATTTAATAACTTTGCACGAACATTGCATAAATTTGCACTGCCTATTCCAATAGTTATAAATGCAAGTTAATCTACAAATAATAAGAACCAATTAATTAATCGTTAAAGATGTACGCTATCGACTGTGTTCTTTGTGAAATTTCAACTTAAAATTGCAGTTGAACCACCTGAAAGTTAAAACTGCAATAAGAAAAAAATTAAATTGAGTTTTCCCCTTTTGATTTTGTGTAGTTCTTATTTTTTATTACACAAATTATATGTAAATGATTTTATCAACCTATATATTTATTTTCTAATCCTTTCTCTTACATTGCAACGGCGCACAGTGGTACTGATAACAAAAATTGTGTGGATAAATCTTTTGTGCTATCAGATCGCTTGCAAAGTTAAGTGTGTGTGTAACAGTTAAGAGATAACCTAGTTTTGGACCATGTAGCGCCCTCCCCACTAAGAAAATAAAGTGACTATTTAATACATAAGATTGAATACCCTGCCCTGGCGGCGGTGAAAGTGCTGAGAGTTTCAAAAACAACGTTATTATATTCGTTCTTCCGTGTAGATTGTGTATTAAACTAATTTCCATTTTTCTTTTTACACTTGAGAAAATTGTCTCATGTTCAATTGTTTTTGGCCTAAAAATGTCACGAGCTTTAGTCCAAAATTTTTAGAGAAAAATCTAAAATATAATTTTAATTACCACATTCATTTGGTAACTTTACGAAATATAATAAATACACGATTGTCAAAAAAAAAAAAAAATGACTTAGGGTAACGATATTAAGTATTCAGGTAACGATATACTGAAAAAAGTATTCCTCAAAAAAGTTTCAACAAAAACAGTTGTTAGTATGTTAATATGCGAAAATTATTTTCGTAATTGAATTAATTACTCATGTGATTAAAAACAGAAAAATCATAATTCGGACCAGTGTTGCCCTCTTGATTTTTCTGTTCTACTTAAGTCAAATTTTTTTGGTTTAATTTTTATACTTAAGTATATTTTTTTGGCGAATATCAAAAATCTGTACGATTTCCCCTAAGCTCCTATATAGTAGTAGGACATATATGTAGAAATTTTCCCCTACTTTTGTTCAGCACTGTTTGGTACTAAATTTCACTAAAGTTCCACATAAATTATTCCCTTATTAGAAAGTTAAAAATAATGCCAACTTACCACGTTGCTTACAATTGGGATGGTATTTGATCTCAATGTTTTTAATGTCCGAAATTTGGTATAGAAAGTTGGCTTTGTTCCCAGGAAAAGGTATGATTTTGTCTAAATTTTAGCGATGTAAAAGAAGGTAAAAAAAGGGGCAACCTAATGTCCGCCACCGCCACTTTTGTACGTTTTCTTATTACTAACTAAGAAATACCTGCATACCAAATTGCACAGTGGGGTAATGGTAATAAATTTGGAACTTCTAAACGGCTGATTGGATTAAGATGAAACTTTAAAGCGCTTTAGAGTAGGCTTTATAAGGAACTAGTAGCTTTCTAGTATAGTCACATGAGGAGCTTCACTGAGCCAAATTTGACTACATGGGACTTATAAATTTCTTACTCTCATGGCTTGGAGGATATTTGGCTTTAAATTGAAAAAGAAAACATTTATTTTGGCTTGACTTTTAATTTTTTGTTTTTTTTTCTTTTTTGCCAATAACTTTTTAGTTTACAGTTCGATTTTAATTTTAAAAGCGGCATTGAATATTTTATTTTATCCAAAGAAAGAAAAAACTTTTTATTAATTAAAGTCTTGATGTCGGAAAATTATTAAAAATTCAAGGTTTTTAAGTTGCCCTAAAAAAGGTGTTTTTTTTCTCAAAAAAAGTATCTTCAGTATTTTCAATTTTATAAAAAAATATTGTTTAACACATTCACTCTTGAATCACATGTCTCAAAAAGCTATCCACTGACAAAGTATTATGTTGTATTTTGGACATTTATCCTACAACCAGCCATGGTCGAAAATCATTAATTTTAAAAATAATTTTTGTGTTGCAGGGCAAACAAAAAAATTGAGATTATGGACTTTGAAATTTCAACGCTATATAATATAGATATTTCTAGGAATTTTGCCAAAAATTAATTAAGACTATTCCATCAAATATGGATATCCGCACACATTTTCAATAAAACGTCAAAATTTTGGAAAAATACATTTTTGTATGATAAAAAAAGATGTATTATAATTATATTATTTTCTCAAATTAACATTTTTCACTTCGCTATGATTCTTTCTACTATACCTGAGAAAATTATGCGAATATCTTTAACTGCTTCCGAGATATTCTGAATTCGCCCATAATCTGTTTACAACTGTTAAAATTTCTAAAATTCTACCAAAATCTAATAAAGCAAAGGAATTTTATGAAATACGTCTAAATATGTACACTTTTTATAATAAAATACAACAGGTTAGGTCTAGCTTATTTTCATCAGTTTGCAACTGTGCAACAACAAAATATGTAAATAAACTAGACCTGCAAGATGTGCAACGGATGCAAGAGCGGTTTACAACCAAGAGTAATTTCCGCAATTGAAACAGTGAAAAAAATTGTTCTGGAAAATCGTGGAATCACTATTAGGGAAGTTGCAGAGGATGTTGGCATTTCAATCGGCTCATGGCCATGCAATTTTCTCGAATGTTTTGGTCATGAAACGTGTGACAGCAGCGAAGTTTGTTCCAAAATTGCTAAATTATGAACAAAAGCAGCGTCGCATTAGTATCGCTCAGGAGCTGTTGAATGACGTCAACGACGATCCATGTTTGGTCAAAAGGGGCATAACTGTTGACGAAACGTGCCAGCAACTTTTTCCTATTCCCAAAACTGAAGAGACAAATGAAAGGGAAGCGTTTTGTCACCATTGATGAGATAAAGTCAGAATCGAAGAACGAGCTGATGGTCATGCCGAAAAGCGCATTTCAGAAGTTCTTCGAGGATTAGAAGAAGCGCTGGCATAAGTGCATTATATACGAAGAGGATTACTTTGAAGGGGACAAAATGGATATTGATGAATAAATAAATACTTTTTAAGAAAATTCAAACTTCACCTTTTCTTTTGAACAAACTTCGTATATAAAATATTTATACACTATGACTTGATGAAGGGTGTATATACGATTTGCCATAGACACACACTGACTTGTTAGAAATTGTTCTTTCGTGTTGTTACTTGAATAAAATCTTTTATCATACTATTATTTATTGTTGGATACCATACAAATGGGATTTCATTGGCGAATAACTTTTGATGAATTGTAAACAACAAGCTCGTTTTGTATACTTACATGCAACAAAAATGTTTAGTCGAGTTTATGGCCGCTGGCAATTACATATTTACATATGTACATATGCCTCACCAACTATTTTGATTAAAATATTTAATTACACCACACTGAGTGACTTACCCAGTTTTTGTTTTCCCATTATTTTCTATTTTGTTTTTATTCAATGTCCGGTAGAAATGAAATGTATCTGAATATTAAACACGAAATATTTTGTTATTTATACTTTAAAAAAAGACAAGTTTTAAAGCATTTTATTTTTTATATCTAAACAACTTTTTTGCTACTAAGCATTTATCCTTTCGTGAATGTCTTTTTATATGCACACACACATATTTTGGCAGATTGTAAGTATGTGGGCAAAAATAATACCTTCGCAGCAGCATCACCAGCATCCTTCTTGAAATTAAAAAAATAAAAAAAACACGAAATGAACAATTCAAAACCAATTTCAGCGCATGTGTATAAAAGCAGCTAAGGAAGAAGAATATAATAAATAAATTTTGTAGTGAAAATACTTTGTGTTGTCAACACAAAAACAAAAGCTTACACAAAATTTTATTAATCAGGACACCAATATTAAAATTTACATGTCTTACAGGTTTTTTTCTTCTTTCATCTTTGTAATAAGAAATAATGACAAAGTCTAACACTCGCGAAAGCACAAACACTTATATGTACGTTATTAGTCATGCATGAAGGCGTTTTAGAGATACGAGATACGACATTTAAATCGTCCAACCATTTGTACCACTGAAGAAAAAAAATGTACTTTAGCTTAAAATTCATGTTGCTGATGGTTGTAACTTCTTGTCATTTCAATTTAAAAAAGTGAAACTTTTAATTCGAGATGTTTAAAATTCGAAAAGTTTTTCGAAATTGAGGAATCCTAGAATTAAATTAAAAATTAAAAATTTTAATATGAATATCCCACAAAATTTCACTTCTTCAATAAATTTAAAATGGAGGGATTAAACATTTTTTCTGCTGCCTCTGTTCAATACCAGAAATGAACAAAAATAAAATACATAATTAACTTTTTGTCTAAATCGATATTAAAAATATTAATGCAATTGTGTTTCAAGATAAAAATGAGCATAAAGAATTCCGATTAGGGATTAATTCAAGTATTGGGTTTATTTTAGGTAAAAACAAAGTGATGCACACGTTTCATGTGGATGCATTATGATAATGTTGGACCTGCATTCATACATGCACTCTAAGGCCGTTACTTTCCCCTTAAATTAAGACGGACTCCTCTTTTAATAATCTTTTTTTTTTGTCATATAATTAATTGTTTAGGGATTAAATAAGCCGTACTTGAATCAAACTATTTTCATTTGAATCAAGAAAATCCGTACTTGCTGTATTTTGACACCGGTTGGGAGTGCTTTAGGTACGTTTAGGATGGTTTTTTTTTCTGTGTATATGAAAGAATACATCGCACGGGAAGATTTTGATTCCAATAAAGTTTAATACGGCATTTAACGAGTTGCTATTAAGTTTAAGCAGCAGCAAGACCAAAAATGGAGTCATCTCAGGCTTATGAAAAATTCAATAATGTGCCAACCTCCTGATATTTTTGATCTTTACAAAAAGATTTTTAAAGTATTAAATATTAATGATCGAATAATCCCTTAATTTATGGACTAATTTTCATGTTGGCAGCTTGGTCCCCTTATTTTTTGCAAAATCGGGGCATCATCATCAGTTGAGATGCATAAATTATTGACCGATTTTAAAATTGCATTTTGTTTGATCGGATTTTCTTGCAGTTTGGTCCCATAATATTTTTTATCGGTCACCGAAATATTGGTACCATAGAAATGTGAAATATCGATTAATATGTAAATAAAACCGCTATTGTATATGGCCAGCTTAATATTTTGTTTTAGTTCAAGGCAGTATTTAATGGGTCGATTATATGAAGTACAAATAAATTTAATCGGGTTTTAAGATTTTGCACAATTGCGTCGATTTCGTAATTTGTTCGATTGGCTTTTTGTATTGAAGACGGTTTCTTTTTGCCAGAATTGTTTATGTATAAATGTTTTTCCATATAATTTGGCCTTGGAAACTGTGCTCTTTTGGAATTGTACTATTCATTTTTTCTCAATTTTTGCTTTAAGTATGTACCAACATTAGTAATTGGTACCAACTTGTTTTTCACCTGACATATGCAAATAGTTCTTGTCATCCTACGACTTAATTCATGTACATATATTTTATTAGTATTTGTTTGTATGTGAGTGTTTATATGTAGTTGTTTTTATTTTCGAAAATTTTATATTCTGGTTGTGGTTGACTTCTTCCTAACGAAAATTGTTATCAACTCTCCCTGATGGGTTACTGCATAAATTTATATAAATTTACTAAGAACTGTTTTTTTTTTAGTTTTAATACTTGCGACAGGCCTGGTTAACTTAGTTGCATTTATTTTTCATTTAGTTGTCTTTTAACTGCTATTTTGATCCAATCGAAGTACTTGTTATAGAATTTTGAAGATGGCACACACTAGAGATGAGAAGGCGCTCTCAAATTTAAAGTGCGTGCTAGCATTCATGCCCATCGTACGATGCTGAGCTGAATACTTAATTCTGAACATAAAATTCGGGCTCAATTTGTTATTAAAGAAACTACAACATGAAACAAAATTCATAATTAAAGGACATCCCTTTAAGTAATGCAACAACAAACAAACAATCAGCCTTATCGTTTTTGGCGTTTTTCGACTACGCCAAGTACTAGATTAATGAAAAATCTGGCGTTTGTCTTTAATCTAGTACTTGGCGTAGTCGAAAAACGCCAAACACGATAAGGCTGAATATCAAAAGAAAATCGTCGAAACCTAAAAAAAAAACATATACCTACGCCAAAACGGAAAAAAGCAAAAAAATCGTATAACGAAAAATCTTCAAAAACTAAAAAATTGCCCAAAACAACAAAAGTTGCCGAGTCAAAGAAAATTCGAAAGACTGTAAGAATTGTACGAAAACAAAGGCAAAAAAGAAAATCGCCAAAAACGGAAAAAACACAGTTTAAATGAATCATATGCAAAAGTAGTGGTTACGTTCTTTTTTATGAAATATTCCCTAATTGTAAAAGTAGCTTAAGGACTAGAAAGGGATTAAAAATAAAACTATTTTGCTGCATTTAGCTTCAAGTAAACTTAATAAATACGTATTCTACAAACTAAAAATATACTTGTTGCAATTTTAAAATTTACATATTCCGTCTCTGCTATTTGTACTACACACACACATACACATTTATACTACCTACTTATGTATATTGGTTAATAATAAATTTTCATTGCAACAGCATTATTTATA
Source organism: Lypha dubia (assembly GCA_947311025.1). NCBI lineage: Eukaryota > Metazoa > Arthropoda > Insecta > Diptera > Tachinidae > Lypha > Lypha dubia. The sequence continues at coordinate 95,296,746 of OX371263.1, read as the reverse complement.
CATGGAACGTACTTTTATTAGTTAAATTGTAAACATGTGTTTTTGCAATGGCGCCACTCGATTTTTTTATTGAATTTCTTCTATTAAATTAACCAAATAACAGGTATTTTTAGGTTCACATAATACCGAATGTCATAATTCTTAAAGACATATTAAAGTTTTTAGGCGGTCTAATATACTTCTATGCAAACTATGCGGCTATTTTGAAGTTTATAGTGGGGCTGTGATCCCAAAAATAATGCTACGATTATTAAAGTATATATGCAAAGGTGATGAAGCACCCAAAAGTTATCGTTTATTGCACAACTCTTCCATTTATAGTCCTATTTTCATATTGTGTTTGATGTGGTTTTCTTGTAGTTTGATCGTATATAATCGAAATATTGACTACTGTATAAACAAACATATATGGGCCATCTTATTTTTTTTTACTTCAGATGGGCTGCTTGTGGTGCGGTGCTATATATTTTTTTTTTTTTTGGCGAGCTTTAGAGAAACAAGTTGCCCTTCGATATATTGATTTTCTCCTAACTCCTACATATGTATATGGATTTTTGTAACGGTAACGCTGAACGCAATCTACCCAACAAACACATACAACATTGTTGCCTTCCCAGTGAACATTTGTTGTCGACATGTCTGATGATGATGGCGCACTAATTGTAATATTCGGAGAAATTGTGGTAGAAACGCAATTTCTAAATTATTATTTTAATGGATTAATTTAAGCACATTCTGGAAAAAAATCCTGCAGAATTCAGGCTGCCAGAAAAGCACTAACAATAACAGATCTTCCCAAGCCATGTTTCGGCCATTTAGCCCTTGAGATTTTATAATCCTCTCTATTCCTCCAGGAATGAATAATGTTATTCTTCATTTAATTACTGATTTTCCTATATTAGTGACCGATTAGTACAATAATATAACCGATCTGTCCCCAACTTTCTCATTTAGTACTATAACATACTCTTTCAAGCTCATCGACAATTTTATTTCCCTCAATATTGCAGTCGGCAGGAATCCAATATAGTCTTAAGATTTTATTTATCCATTGAGTGCCTCCACTCGGTGACGATTTTATAATGTGTCCCTTTCACCGGCGCCTGTCTGCCAATGTAGAAGTTTTCTTCCAAACCTTCAGTTACATTTTGGTCCACCGATTCCGTGACATTAACAATCGCTAGCATTTTAGAATGAAAAACTTTATTACCGAACGAATAGTTTAAAAGAGGTCTTGGGCTACCTGGTAGCTAAAAATGATCTCATTTAAGTCTGCTGTATGTTCTGTTTATCACTTCGTCAACAAATTCTCTTCTAAAAGCTGACTATGAAAACTTCTTGCTGCCGTTATCATCACAATGTACTCTATGGAAAGTGGGTGAATAATGACATAAGAGCACCTGTGATACCTACCTTTGGATCTTAGCAAGTAATCTCCTATGACTCTCTCCTCCTCCTTAATGCATCCCACTATACCGTCAAAAAAATCACCCCACTGCCTTTCGAACTAATAAATATTTTTAGAATTTTTTTTAGTGGACCATTAATATTTTTACCAAATTTTTTTTGCTACTGTACTTTTGATATGTTCTTTTCTATAAATGACATGAATATGTTTAAAATCTGTGACAACGAAAAATATAGGTTTTCTACAGTAAAAATCGATTATGATCCACCGTGTGGCCGGACAACCGATGTGTAAATCTATTTTATAATCACAGTTCTTTCTATGCATGTTCCTACATGCTCAGTAGACATTGAGCTCGTTCCTAAGCCTTTTTACTTGTTAATTTTCAGCAAAAGTTTACTACATATTTAAAGCAAACATACAAGAGTATTTGACGTTCTTAATTTAACTTAAAGTGCAGCCATGAATTCTTGCTTAGTACAAGGCATTATTTGCTAATATTTTCGTGTACTCAATACGCAAAACTAGTTACTCCATACCTTTAGAGTTGTATCGATATGCAACTCTGTGGTAAATTATCTACAACTTTGCTTTGCTTAATGAAAATCGTGAATTTTAAAAATGTTGATTAGTAAATTTTACATTTATTTGAGCATGTACTCAAGGTATTTATGTTTTAAATTTTATTTATTTGTTGCGGGTTAGCAATATCTAGATATATATTTCTTTGGTAGCTATACCAATTCATCAGTAGATTTTTTACCCTTTATCTTTAAAAAATTCTAAAGCTCATCTATTTATACAAAAACTCACAAAAACTCGCAACAAATAAATAAAATTTTAAAAAAATGTTGATTTGTATTGAGTAATTAAAAGTAACGGCAATTGCCAGCACTATTCCCGATTTAAACAAAAGGGCCCTAAAAAATAATTTCCATGTATTTTTGTTTTTGTTTTTATTTTTATTTATTTATATATAATAATAATTTTATTTACTTTGAAATTAAATAATGCAACCATAAATAAATTGTTTATAATCATCTAGATTTTTGTTTTTTATCATTTTGTTTAAATTTTTTTACACCATTTTTGTTTTTGTTTTTTCGAGTTTTCACTATTAAGTATGTAATAATAATAATAATTATAATATTGTATGTATGTAGTAATAATTCCCATTTTGTTTATAAGTTTATAAGATTTACTTTCATTGTTTTATTATTAAATTAAATTTAAAGGATTATGTTTTCTTTTGGATTCAAGTTTTATATTCCGAAATACAGTATTTTGTTTCCTTTTGTTTCTAAAAGTGTTTTAAGTGATTATTTATTTATTTTTTAATTATCCTTTTCGCCATATAATTTCTTGCATATTATTTAAAACTTAGTTAGTGTTGTTGTTATTATTATTTTTATGATTAATATTATAATTATTATTTGCATTATTTTCCATTATTTGTTAAGTATATTTTGTCTCTCTTTTTAGTTTTTCAGTTTTCGTGTTATCCTTCCTTCTTTGGTTTTTTTTAGTTTTTGGTTATTTATTTGAGGTTATGTGTCTGTCTGTTATGTGTTTTGTTTCTTCTGTATTCTGCTTTAAGTTGTTGTGTTTTTTTTTATAAGTATGTATGTAGTAGTGAGTAAATATTAATTATGTGTTATTTATTTTTATATTTCTTTGTTTTTTTCCAAAAAAATTATTTATTTTAATAATTTTGTTGTTGTTGTTATTTTATTATTATTTTTATTATTTTAAGCAATTTAAACACTGTTCTTGTTTTTTGAAAAATACAAAGTTTACAAAGTTGCGCCACCATGTCCTTGCGACTTATCATCGCCAGCCAATGATGATGTGCCACCAGATGCCGCTTGTGGTGGTGGCTGCTGTTGGGGTGGTGGTGGTGGCATATAATATTGTGGTGGATATTGGGGCTGTGGTTCGCCACCTATTAAGCCAAGTTTATCTAAGATTTTGAAAAGAATATAAAAAAGAGTGTGTATTAATGTTTTTTTTTTTCTAAATTAAAAAAATCGTTTTAGAACACATTTATTTTCAATAGACAAATATAATAAATTACTCGGTTTATTTATTATTATAAAAAAGCTTTACAATATCTACAATGTTACACATTATAAAAGCATTATTACAGTCAGTTTAAGTTTGTTTTAGCGTTTGTTTTTTTTTTGTTTTGAATTAAATGGAGATTTCGATTATTTGAAAATCCCTTGCAAGTTGCTGTTTTTCTGCTGGAATTTTTTTTTTTACATATTGGCATCGTTAATGAGAAACCAATCAACAGAAAAATATTTACATTTTTAAATAAAATAATTATTTTGTATTAAACTATTTGTATCAGTTTCAGGTGTGAGGGTTTGAGTTGAAAAATTTGTTCTTTTCTAATCATACCCTCAGAATTTAAGCTGAACAAATAATTAAAACAAAAATATATTTAATATTAATATATTTAATAATCTTCAAAAGTTTATGTTTTTAAAAATTAATTTATTTGTTATGGATTAGCTAATCTATATGCTGGATTTTGTTGGTTGCTACCGCCAACTCATCAGTAGATCTTTGTTTACCTGTTTCAAAACTTTTCAAGCATGATAAAAATCTACTGATAAATTGGTATTAGCGACCAACGAAATGCAACTTATAAATTAGCTAACCCAGAAAAAATAAATAAATAAAGTTTTGAAAACATTTTGAAATTATTTATGTTTTTCTGTAAAAGTATATCTGTGGGCTTTTGACAAAAACAACTCAAGTATAATGTTCAAAATTTTCAATAAAGGAAAAATACTGTTAAAAATGCTGCATTAAAAACTTTTTGTGAACGCTCTTATTTATTTCTGTAACTAATTACACTGTACAACACAAAAAAAAAGAGAAAAAAAGTCGCGACTTTAACTGTTGAGGGTGGTAGAGCGTGTAAATAATTCGTGCTACGATGTTTTGAAGTTTTTAATCTGAATCGGCATTTGTTGTCCCTACTTTTTAAGTACAAGATGTGTTAGCACTTTTATGTAAAACGCTACAAGGAATATCTTTATGAAACATCCTAATCCTTTATGTCTTTTCCATATGATTAATTTTGTTCTTTTCACGAAAAAGAAAATAATAAACAGCGAAACCGCGGAGTGAAATATCCTGCAGCAATCTATTCGCGATATAGTCTATTCGCTATAAGTCTTCAAAAACACAATTGTGCTGTTTTCACATGACAAGCAAGTGATTTGAGTGCAAAATTTGTATGAAAAGCACTAAAAAAAACAGCACATAAAGTTCAAATGCAACTTGAAGGCCACGAATAAGGACCCGATTATTGTTTACAGCACTCTCTCTTTTTAATTATGCTTTAAAACTTCTAGTTGTTGTGTATGTAGACAACAGATTTTATTATATTAATGGTTTGGAAATTCACTATTTTCTCTTCTTATTCAGCCTTATTGTGTTTAGTGTAGTCGAAAAACGCCAATCATGATAAGGCCTATTATTTAATTGAGCTTTTCTACATTCGAACCCGTAGTGTATCGGCAACTGATGAAAGAAAAACAAAGCTCAATTAAATTATAATAGAAGAAAATAGTGAATATCCAAACCATTAATATGGAAAAAAATCTGTTGATAAAACTTTCAAATGAACCAGCAGAATTAATTAATGATAAATGATATACAACTACTTGATTGCAGCTGCCTCAGTCGGCAGTGAGGTCTCAGAGGTAATCAACTCTTTAGTATTTTTTGAAACTTACAGTAGATTTTATATCAAATATATTACAAGAGACAAAAAAAACTAGTGTAACATTTTGTTTTTTAAAGAAAGGAAAGAAAAGACCCAAACCGTAAAGAGTTAGAGGATTAATATATTTTACAAAAATGTTCCAAGAGTACAATTGTATGCCGATTCACTGTAACAATTTGCCAGGTTTAAAATTTCAAAAAGTCAAAACAAGTACATCCTCGTACATATACTTTTTTATATTCTACTCCAAAATCATTCCATGGAATCTTGCTGTTTTAAATTTTGATTTTGTTGCACAGTGTTGTAGTCAAAACATACCGATTACACCAAAATGTGTGTCTTAATGTATTTTATTATATGTTAATAAAAAAAAAAAAAAATCTCAAGTCTACTTAAGTGCTTTTGCCCAAAAGTCCTCAGATATTAAATAATAAGCAGTTCTCAAAAAAAAAAAAAGAAAATTAGTAATAAAGAATTGTAAGTGTAAATATTTTTCACAAGTTCATCATATTGTAAAATTATTTACATTTTTAAATACATTTTTGTTTGTTTTACAATTTACAATAACATTTATGTGGACGATCCTCAACACTTTCGAGTGCCGTTAAACAAATTAAAAATAAATTTTCAAAGTGCCAAAGTGTCAGACACAGTGAAATAGTGCTAGAAAAGTATTGAATATTTAGAACCCGACACTTTTTCGAGCTGCACTTTATTTTTGTATATAAATTGAAGAGAAATTTAACGGCCAACTTATTCTGTCAGTCTGATTTCTTTGGGTTGTCAAATATTGAACAGCAAACTTTATATGATTGAAGTTATTGAGTGAATAAAATTAGAAAATGAAAATTATTTAGTTAAAAAATTGAGAAAAGTAATGAAAGTAAAATCAGGCCACTCGAATTATTCGAAAATAAAAACTATTGAAAACCGGTTAAATACATGAAAAGTAAAAAAAAAAATGGTTAAACGGGTGATCTATATTTTGATTTAGTAAATGTTTACATCTTCTACTATGAATTCCTTATAGTTTTGTGATTGGACGACCTTCGAAGGATATAAATTTAGTACCATTATTTTGGAGATCGATCGGCACCACTGTGGGACAGTACATTAACAAAAATTGGGCAGTAAAGGGGGTTTTTATAGAGTGTCACACCTTTGAGTTGGCATCACTTTTTTATTTGAGCACCCATTTAACAGCTGACAATCGCTTTTCGTTAAGTTTACTTTGAAATTTCATTATGAATTGACTTACACCAGAGCAACGTGTGCAAATTGGTAAAATTTTAATAAAAAAATAATTTTTCTATTCGTTAAACTCATCGTGCAGTGGGCGCTACAATTGATTTATTCAAAGAAACTTTTGATGAAAAAATAATTTAACGTAATGGCCCAATTAATTGGCCACCAAGATCGTGTCATTAAACCCCATTAGATAATTTTGCTTACGCAAAAAGTATATTGTGCATATCTAGAGAAAAATATCTTTCAAATCATATATGTTTCATCTATATTTTTGCCCAATAACATACTTAAGTGTGCACAACAAGAAATCGTATCGTGTAGGTGGCCTATTTCTATATAAACATACGAGTATAGATATAATTAACTAATTTTATAAATATATATTATAAAATTAGCAAAATATCAAAACATAAGTCTATGGGAGTTACCCGATACGCGTCGAAGTCTGTTCTTTTACTAGTACATACATTCATACATTTTTTAGTATTCAAGATTTTTTTAAATGATTTTTGTCCAATTTGTTTTAAGTGCTGTGCAAAAAAAATAATTTTGAATTATAAACCAAAATTAAAATATTATTGTTTATATACAAAATAAAAAAAAATAAAAGAAAAGCATGCATTCATTTTGATATTTCTTTTATATATTAGGCATAAAACCGAGTAGTTCTTGTTCATTAACTGGGAGATACGACAAAAAAAAAATAAAAATAAAAATTAATTATTAAAAGTAAAAAATAGTCCAATACGTTTTTAATGGGAGGATTGTATGATAATTAGAAATTTATCTTTACTAGTAGAGCCAACGCACGAGAAAATCGTCCGTATTCTAGAAGTAAATAATTTTTTTAAATCTTATTTTAATTGGAGAAAAACACATTTATGTTTTGTTACTTAATAAATTTATTTTAACTTGCAGGCTAGAGTAATACGTATGCATGTATTCGTAGTAACCTTAAACCAGAGGTCTCAATACCTCAAACTGTATTTGTAAACATGCTTATTAGTGTTAGTGAGGCGATCGAACTACCCACTAAACACAAAGTCAAGCATTTATGGCATGATGCTGTATTACATATTATTATGGTGTTTTCTTTTCTACTAAAAAATGGTACATCTCCATGCAGAAAAAGTACTTATGTACTTTGGTGTTTGTTTCTTAAAAAATGTTTTCCTCTCCAAAAGGGCAGTGTGTTTGATTCTAAAAACAATCGCCCTCACTAATGGTGGAAGGCATTGCACTTTTTGCCCCGTAAAAATTGACAGTGTTGATAGTGCCCTGTAAAACTTAGCTGTCAGCTGTTAAAAACAGGGCGTTGCACTTTTTCATAACAAGCTGCATTATTACAGGGTTGGCAAGACATTTTATATATGTACCTTTCAATAAGGTGCCATTTTGTGTGTAGAAAAGAAAACACAATTAGGTTATTTATATGCACACGTTTCACATATACGAAGTAAAACAGTTAATAAAATGCCTGCTAATTCAGCTTAACAAAGTTAATGCGTCTACTTAACACCGGAGGCATCTCAACATCCTCTATAAAAATTAACATAACGCGCAAAACAGAGTTTTAAAAGAGTTAATCTTTCTAAATTTTCAACACTTATCTTCTCTACCCTATCCCTGTCCCTGATTTCCTGTACAATATACTACATGCGACCCAGACGTACTGGTCCTAATTAAAAAAAAAAAAAATACATAAATTTATTGTTTGCAGAAAAAAAGAAAAATAAGATTCAATACATACTTCTTAGCTCAATAGAAGAAATTCAATTAAATGAGTATAATTTACTTTAAAATATCAATGTCACATTCTCAGAAAATTTATGAAAATTTGGCAAATCATCATAAATTTTATATGAAACAAATTTGTTTGCTAAATAAGTATTGTTGAAAAATATGTATACAAAAGAATATATAAGCATACGTAAATAAAATAGGGTAAGACCATGTGTGAAAAGCTCTCAGCACAATTGTGCCATGAAATGGGCACTTATGTTGTAAACGCATATAGCTCCCAAAATACTGAACCGATTTTAACATACAATATCCTCTTCAATTCTTTGAACAAACATATTTAGTGTGGTGTAGTTTTTGTCAAAATCCTTTGTCTTATGTGTTCACAAACTTCATAACAAAAAACGGTCTTGCTTATTAATTGTATACATGAAAAAAAAAAATAGGAAATTTTGTTTTTGTTTTCAACCTAAAATAAGCGAAAATAAAATTCATTGCGAAAGAAATCTGTAAATATTAAATAAAATATTTAATTGTAAAAATTTATACATATTTTGCAAGTCCTCCCATTACAAGAAGATATACTCAGATTTATACCTTTAATTACATCAAAAAATAAAAATGGAATTATTTCAAATTGAAAATTTAAAAGCGTGCTTACAATTTTGTGTGAAATACTTTTTTGTTTAAAGAAATGTCTGATTATTGGGTATTTTTTTTTTTTTAATTTTTGATTTTTATTCTGAAGTGGATGCTTTTGTGTCTGGCTGTAATTCATTCGCGGTGGGTGTTTTTTGTAAAGTGTGTTCGGGTAATTCATGATGTTCTTGCTCATGGGGCTCAGGCACCGATTTCAATACCTGACCCCTATTTCCATGGCCAACAATTACATTACTGGTAGATGGTTGTTGTGCTGATGATGATAGTTGTGGTATTGGACCACTGGTATCAGGGCCATTTGAAAACCAAGAGTCTAAATAAACGAAATTTTTTTTTGTTTGGATATGGATAATGTGTGATCGAATTAATTTCTCGCATTTTGTAGTTTTTAATGAATGATTTTAAGTATTTCATAAAAATGTAGAAAGTGATTTAAAATAAGTATGTGGTAACAAAATAAAAATAATAAAAATATCTTTAGATAAAAAGTGCTCCTACAATGTCGCATATATTTACTGCTATTTATTACTCGTGATGAAAATTTATTTAGCAATACTTTTGATAAGTATATTTTAATTGCTAAAAATAATCATCATTGTTTACCTTCACAATTATAGAATTTTAAAAAGATTAATTTATTTTTTTTTTGTTTTAATTTTAATATGTTTTACATCTTCGGTTTAATCTTCATCTTTCTCTGTAAAATTATTTAAGTTGAAAAATTTTATTTTATTAATGTTTAATTTTAGTATTTTTATGATCGTTTTGTGAACTTTTTTGAAAAGTGAAAATGATGACTTGAAAAAATTTCTTTATCGTATGATTGTATTGTGTTATCATTCCTAATTGTAATGCCTCCTTAAAAATGTGTTACTAAAATCTCATTCTATACTTTATATCATTAATTAAAATGTTAAACTGCATGACTTTAAAAAAAATTTATATGTATAATACGTATTCAATAACACCTTCCCTTTAAACTTTGTTGTTTTAAAAAATAATATTTCATTCAGAGTTTTCCTTCAGCTGTAAAACTAAATAATTCTGCCAACAAAAAAAAAAAAAATAAACCAAGTTCAATATAAAAATTCAATTGAACAGGTTACAATATCATGCACTTTCTGCATCGGTATATAAATAATGAACCTCCCCCCTTTCAAATATAAAAAGAAGTTAGAAAAAAAGCAATATATCGAGGGAGCAACTTGTTCCTCTCAATTTCCAAAAAACTAAAATATAAAGAACCCGAATACAAGCAACCCCAGACAAAGAAAAAGAAAAATTACTTATGCCCCCTAAATGTTATTTATACGTTAAACAATATTTCGGGGAGACAACTTGACCTTTCGATTTTCGATCAAACCCGATCAAAAAAAAAAAAAAAAAATTACAAATTCGGTCCATAAGTGAAGGAGTTATGCGATAATCAATATTTTTGAGGGGGCACAACTTCCCCCGATTAAGAAAAATACTTGACCAAACTGCTGGCAAACGTTTTAAAAGAAAAAAATAAAGAAATTTAAAAATCGGACCAAAAATGGAGGAGTTATGCAAAAAACAATATGATGGAAAGGTTGAAAATTGCAGCACCAAATAAATATAAAAAAAAAAAATGGGATAGGACGATAAAAGGAGGATTTTTGCGACAAACATTACTTTGGATGAAGGGGACATCTTCCTTCCGATTAACAAAAAAAAAAAAAAAAAAATAGAAAAACTTATAAAACCCAACTGCAAGCAAACAAAAATAGAATTTTGAAAACCGGTTCATAAATTATGCGAGCACCCTCTAACTCATAAACTCCTTCTTTTTTGGACGTCGGTTAAAAAAGTGCACTAAATTACATTATTTATGAGTATACCGGGGCATAAACTAACTGTGCAATCATCAATCAATCTCTGAACGTGTAAGTTGCACCTAACACTGGACCGGAAACAATACCATCCATTGTCATGGATGTTATGTTGTGTTCTGCAGTGTGGGTTGGAATTAATTAACATTAATTATTTTCCATTTTTCTTGCAAGTATGTATAACAGATGTGAAATTTATTCTAAATAAAATTATATGGACTTTTGGCTATTTAAGAAAAAATTTGATTCTATCCCAATGTTTGGAAAAGAGGGTGGATCACAACTCCCTCACTTGATTTAAATTTGCAAATCGTACAACTGATGGTGCACTTAACTACATTATTTATGAGTATAATTGTTGCTAATTAATAATTCAGTTGTTGGGAAAATTGAAAAGCAAAAATTATAAATCGCTTGTATATTGACAAATTAGTTGCGTGCGACTGACAAAAGTGACAAGTAAAAATCATGTGATGTACTAAATACATTTTAATAATTGCATCATATCACTAGACTGGAATCGAGTAATATATATTTGTGCAATTATAAATAAATATATTATTCAAAATATGAAAATAAAATGTGTGGAATCTGCATATTTGCAGAATTCCAAAATAGTGGCTTATTGCAAATGCAAATCTTTATTAATATTAAAATAAATTTGTGGACTAGAATTATAATGGGTTGTTGTGAGTGAGGGAGTATCTGAAGTTGCATATATACACATACATATATATATTTTTGTTTTACTTTGGTGTGGGTGGAATAGATAATATAAAAATTTTTATGGGATTTTCATAAACTGTTTCCTTTTTTTTGGTTTGGTGGATGTTGAAGGTCTGAAGGCAATGCAAATTCATAACAGGTAGTATCGACAGCTCAGGTGAATATTCTCGACCTGTTTTGTCCTTTGTATTTATTAAGGCGAATTCATACCAGGCGGCTTTATTAGCCTACGTCATCATCAGCTGTTCAACCTTGAACTGTCAAAAATTGAAAAGTTAGGTAGTTTTCTTTATATATTTCTATAAGAACATGTTTGCATTTGCTTTGATAATTGGAGGAAAATTTAGCGGCGAATGTTATTGATGTAGATAAATATAAGGCTACCTGGTATGAATTCGCCTTGGTATTTATGATCTAGTTGCGATATCAAATCCTTTGTTGACAAATTGTTCCGAACATTTTTTGACATCGGAATTATATATCCAATTTTACAACGAATTGAGGCGAATCTACCTGTTATAAATATACCTTGGTCTTAAGGTAAAAAGTCTTTTTGTGACCATTAAAAATAAACTAACATCGAACTACAAATAAAAGAATGCGTTAAATTGTTACTAAATTAGATTGCAAACCATTAAACTAATTATGCAATTGTAAGTTTAGTGGAGTTGGGGTGGTTGGTTTAAACGAAACTTAGCTCTAGTGATACATGTCGGTTAAATATACTACTCATACGTATGTATTTATTACCAATTGCCAAAGTTAATTTTTATTCAACACTAATTAAAAATTTCTTTGTTTTGAACAAAAACAAAATTCGAACTAACAAACCATTAATAAAGGGAAATAGTACAACAAAAATTTAAATTACAAACAATTGGACAAACAAACACAAAAATAATTGATAATAAACCATGGTACATTCACTTACAAGGTAGTGTTATTTTTGTTTCTGTTTGCTTTTGTCAAAAAATGCTATGCATTTGGTTCGAATTGGACAGCAGCAGGCAAAAATGAATGAAATCAGCTGTGCTATCAACACTACACTGTAAGTAAGTGTACCTTGAAAAAAAAACAGTTGTTTTTTTTTTCAAATTCCAAACTATATATAAAAAAATAAACATAAATTAAATTTAAATAAATTTTTTAATTAAAAATACATTCTATACTAAACCTTTATTGAGGACAACTTATTATAAGTGCTCTTTTTATATTGTTCAGATTAGTTAATTATTAATTTTTTTTTTCATTAGTTTGAGTTAATCTCAGATTTTGAAACGATGATCATAATGATGATTGATAGTAGTTATGAGCTGATTAAATCCAATTTTGAAGGGTATTAAAGCATTAGCAGTTGAGTTTGAGTGATATACATACATACATATATTGTATAAATTTCTTTTCTTAACTTAATGGTTTTGAAATAAATGATTTAACGCAATCGTTGATGGATTTTGCAACCAAATTTCGTTAATTGGGTTTGTTTTTAACAATTTTAATTAATTATTTGCTATTTTTTTAACTAGCAATCTACATAAAATTACCTAAAAAAAATAATTTGAAAAGAAATAAATAAATAAATCAATTTCGTTAACAATAGTAATGGAATATTAAAGTATGTATTACAATGTCATATTCAGCAAAAATATATTTGATAAAATTAATTTTCGTACAAAAATATATTTTATAAATTGAAAATATTTTTTTTGTGAATACGGCAATTGTATAAATTTTTGTTGTTGTAACAAAATATATAGCAACAAAGCGAAAATTTGAATTTGAAATCGCTAGTTCTAGAATGCATATATGTATAAGAGGAAATGCATACTTATTTTATAATTATCTAATATGGAATAACAGCCTAATTAAACTATATTTTTATTTATAAATTTAGCTATTGGCCTACCGTATTTTATGTAAATACAAGTAAAATTAAATTAAAATTTAAAATATTAAAATTAAATTATTAAAATATTATATTTCAAATTTTAATATCTTTGCCATAGTGGGCAGAAACATGTGTTTGTAAATCAAATGAATCGAAGTATAAATGGAGTACATTTTCAAAACCCAATTTAAAAATTTCTCTACAAAACTCTAAAATATGATTTAAACACTTTTTCGTTATTGCCACAGATATGAAAGGGTATTACGTTTTCAGCTAGCTTTATTATAAGTTTTTAGAAAGAGTTCTGTGTTTATTCAGCGCCCTGAATATGATTTTCAAGCAAATTTTGTTAGTATGTATTAATAAAAGAAACCTAGATATGAATAAATGAATGAATTAAGCAACTAAACAGAACATTAATAGCGGCCAATATTTCAGTTCCTATTCAAATACTCATTTAGCTTATTTTCATTTAAATTTAAGTTGTATTTAAATGCTTCTTCTGTTTTTTACTTGTACTATATAATTGTTCTAATTTCAAATTGTGCTAAAAATATGTTAGCACTACGTAATAAAAAAAAAATTCCCACAAATTTCCGAAAAACAACAGCAGATTAGAACAAATAAAGAAAAATTCCAAAAAGACATAGAATTTTGAAAATTAGCGAAATGAGTATTTAAATAACAAGTCATTTATTGGCCATTAAAGCGATCAAACAGTTTTAAAGCTGCCTCTGTTCAATTCCAGAAATGGACAAAAAATAATAAAAAAAAATTTCTGGATTTTATTATTCCCATGCGAATGAGTTGTCCAAGGCGATGTGTTATAAACATCAAATTGAATTTAAAGAATTATTAAAAATATTAATTACATAAATTGTGTTCCAGGATAAAAATTTGCATAAATAAACTGATTAGGGATTGATTCAGGTATGCCACAAAATTCATTTTAGGTAAAATAAATGACTACGGATTTCAATTGTATGCGTGATAATGTTGAAACGTGGATTCATGCACCCAATCAATCTAAACTGTTTAATTTCGCCTTAAATTATGGCGTACGCTTTTTTGAACTAATCATTTTAGTTTTTTGGAATTGAATAATTCGTACTCGAATCACTCGATTCTTGTTGGAAGGAAATCAGTATTTACTCATCGCTTGGAATTGATTTAAGTACGTTTGGGATTATTGTTTTTTGTGTTTTGTTTACATTGAATATCCAAACATAAACGAAATAAAAAAATATTGTAATACATCAAAATTATTCAGGGTTTCTCATGTATAGAATGAGAATAGCTTTGGTTTTTCTGAAACGGATATCAACGAGTTTATTTTTAAGGAACTAGAGTATCTACATATGTATATACGAAAGCCCTATAGGAAAGCCCTAATTCCAATAATATGGTGAAGGGTATAAAAATATGCAGCTGACTAAATGTAATGGCAATTTCCCATAATCCTACCCATAGGGCAATTCACATATCACGTAAAGCTGCAAGGGCGGTGTTAAAGATATTTTATGATGTGGAAAATTGTGTAAAAACGTTACAAGAGTAGAGATGGTTGGTGTAAAAAATCTCCGAAAACACTGTCGTGTGAATAGCCTCCATAAACTATTGTATTGTTACTTAAGGCGAATTTACTATCAATAAAAAAAATATATCGTAAATATTAGTCAAAAAATAAGAATGGTTTTGGTTGAACCGTTTCTAATTAGATGACATCAAATGCAGAAAATGTAACAAAATTTAAATAATTGGCAACGTTGGTCAGACTTTATAAAGGGTGTCTCAGTAAAGAATTCAGTTTTTCATTTTAAAATAAAATTAAATAAGTTTTCACAATTATACCGAGTTGTTATTTTGTACAGCGCTCAGTTTTTAATAATCGGAATAAACATATTTCAGAGTTGCCAATGTTAAATTATCTGGCACCAAAAAAAAAAGATACAAAATTTAGACATTCATTCTTACTGAGACGCTATTTTGACAGCAAATGGAGGAAAAGGCAGAAGGCAAAAAAAAAGCTTCAGTTAAAATATTTTTATTTTTGAAAAAGACATGTCCACTTTGAAGGCCAAGTCAGATAAAACTTTTGCTTCCCGTTGCGTTGAAGATTCGCTTTGACATCTGAGATAAAATGTACATACTTATATGAGCCGTTTATTTTGAAAGTGGCATAAGTCACTTTTTCAAAAAAAAAATCGGCAACACTAAATAAAATTGAACAGTATCTTTTCATTTGTAGAACATTTGCAATCAACAAAAAAAGTGACTTATGCCACTTTCAAAATAAAGTTAGGCAACTCTCATCTTTTTGTGCGCTTGGACAATTAAATGTATATACTACCTACTAAAGTGACTGTTGTCAAAGTTTTTATTGTGGCATACACCATTAGCTTTTCGCTTTTTCATTAAAGTTAGAAACGTCACGCAAAGCGGCGAAGTTGTATCTGTTCTTAGCATTCTTAAAGTATACTTTGCATATGACACTACAATTATGGGCCAAGATCCATAACGTTTCTATAGATCAATTTACATTCATATGTATGTATGTAGTTGACTATATCAAATAATTATCGTCTTTATAAATATGTAGATGCCAGTTTATGAATTTAATAGATTGAATATATGCACCCTAGAACTAGTACCGATTTTGTTGGACATATTTTTTTTTTGTTTTAATATGAAATGTCATTAGTAGATGAATGAAATTAATGGATATGCGTTTTTAGTTATAATTAAAAAAAAATTAATTAAAATGAATTTGATAAATGTAATAATAGTTTTGAATGTGTGTATGTGTGCGTAACGTTTTTATTTAACACTAAAATGTTAAATTATTTGTCAGTATTCCGTATATGTTTTCATATTATTTGATGGAAAATTATAAACTTTACTTACTTGCAATAATAGCCACAATAACCAGACCAATTACGCCCATAATAATCATCATCTGAATTAGAAAATATTTAAAAATTTTGATCATGTGTTTAAATAAAATCAAAATGTCAATAGCGAGAATACCTTTAAATTTTGCAACCAGAATTTTCGTTTCAATTTGCCAGCTTGCTGTTCAAATTGTGAAGCACCCTGTTGCAAGGCGTCAGCACGATCATCCAGTTCCGACAGTTTTTGATCTCTTTCGAGCACTTTCTCAACATTTGTTCGCATAATATCAACAACCTGAAAATGAAGAAAATTATTGCGTTAAAACTAATTTAAAAGTTTGAAAAAAAAATATGGCCACAAAAAGGAAATTTTCAAGTAAAAAAGGGGCATCTTAAAAAACAAGAAAAATATATTAATTTTATGGAAAAATATGGATATTAAAAATAAAAAAATAGTTCATGGTAACAATTGAGGCTCAATGAAAAATGGGACCAAAGTTTGGTATTGAAAACAAAAACATAAACTTTTGTGCACTTTTTTTCATAAATTTCAAGGTAATTTTTCATTTTTAAGTTTGACGACATTTTCATTCATACAATAAAAAATTACCTTAAAATGGCCTTAAAAATAAGAAAAATTGTCCCAAAGTAAAAATTAATATTGTTAATTCTTTCTAAGGACTTCCTGCCTAGCCGATCTTTCGCCAGGCTTAAGGATTTTCTCCGGATTACTAAATATTTTCT
Source organism: Lypha dubia (assembly GCA_947311025.1). Classification (NCBI taxonomy): domain Eukaryota; kingdom Metazoa; phylum Arthropoda; class Insecta; order Diptera; family Tachinidae; genus Lypha; species Lypha dubia. The sequence continues at coordinate 95,279,846 of OX371263.1, read as the reverse complement.
GCCTTCCATTAGGTACTCAGTTCATTGCGACCTAACACTCCAATGCAATGCAGAAACTCCTTAGTAAGAAAATCCTTAAGTTTGGCTGAAGGCTGGCTTTTCAAGGACTCTTTAGTAAGCAGTGCAGTTTTTGGTTATTAATTAAAACTTTTAAGATATTTTTTTATTCACCAAATATTCTTAAAATTAATTGAAATGGCACCAAAATAGGAAAAATTACATCAAACTTAAAAATAAAAAAACAAATAAAAATGGCCCCAAAATAAAAAAATAAAAATGGCAGCAAAAAATGGAGTTGTTCTTTTGAATAAATATATTTTGAGGCTATTTTCCAGTTTTGGTCCATTTTCATTGAGCCGTTCTTTTGAATCGAAATTTTTTGGCCTCAATCTGAAACAAATATTTGCGGGACCATTTTTTCTATTTCGATGCCATTTTTTAAATTTTAGTTATATCAGGGTCTCAGGCAATAAAAATGACGTAAACTACCCTACTTTAAAACGTGAGACAACAATATGTCAAATTGCAAAGTAGACTAAAACGGACTATAAGTCTTTGTTGAAAAATTCGTAATGACAAATTAGAAGCGGTGAATTTCAAACTAACCAAAAATTATTTGAATATGTAAAAATTAAATAAAAGAGAAATTACAAAAATTTTTGAACCTTATTTCGCTAAAAATTGAGTTAACAGTGGATATTTATTCTCAATTAGTATCCACCTTAAAAAGTATACTGATACGTTCTGGTAAAATAAAATTTCGTAAAAATCTTGTGCGTGTACATTGAGTCAAAGTGTTTCCCAAACACTTAATGAAACTATGTTCGGCCACTAAAATATCAGAATAATGTTTTAAAATAACACTTATGAAATCTTACCTCATCGACTTGTGCCTGAGTTTGTTGCAAACGCTTTTGTGCCGCTATTTGTTGAGGATTGCGTGGCCCTCCAACAATCTCGCCATCACCACCCTCTCCGGCAGGCGCTCCCTCACCTGCTGGTGCTCCATCTCCGGCTGGTGCTGGATCCGCCCTATATTCAAATTATAACGAAATTAGTATTCAATTTATAGCATTATTAGTATTAAAGGTGCATTAGAAAATAAACTTATTTAAAAAATAGTATAACCGAAGAGTTAGAAAAAAACTAAGTTTTTACTAAAAATAAAAAAATAACAATAAAAATTAATTCAAAGTATATTATTTAAGTATATTTTGTATTGATATGTATAATAAATTGTATATAAATTTAAGTAAGTTCTATAGTTTTATATATTTATGTATGTATGTTTTAATCTTTAGCAATAACAGTTACTTAAACTAGAAGTTTTTATTTATTTTAGCCTTTCTAGAAAATAGAACATAATCATAATTTAAATATCATAACAAAGCATTTTTGACACATATTTTTGTTCTTTTTGCTTATAATAAATTATAAAAAGAAAGTCTTTAACTTACTCTTCCTTCTTTTTATCTTTCTTGCCCATTTTTTAAGTTTTGATTTAGTAAAAGTCAAATAAATTATGTCTGATAAAGTAAAAATTAGAAATAATTTAATAATAGAAACAAAATTTAAAAAAATATAATAATAATTAAAAATAAGTAAATAGTATACCTAAAAGATTTTTCTTGCAATATTGAAATATTATAAATGTATGGCCGACTTCCAAAAAGTTTCAATACAAAATTTGTATACAGTTGTAGCTGCAAATTGAATTCAATTCGCCTTGATCCTCTACACATGCAAAGTTGCTAATCATTGTATCAGTTTTGAAACCGCTGCCTTAATTATTTTTTGCGGCGTTGCTAATACTCGTCGACGATGCGACGTTTAGAAAAGTTATGCATTGCCATCACTATAAAACACTATACTTTGTTCGAATACAAAGCAATTGATATTTTAGAAGTCATCCAATACTGCAAGGAGTAAAATTTCTGGGGCTGGGTCAAAAGATTACTCAGTGCTGAGTTCGATATTTTATTTTATGCATGACATTTTATAGAATTAAGCATGAAATACTGAACACAATACCAGGCTTAACGCGAAAACTGCTAAATGGATTTATATGGAATTTGCTAGACGGTTAGCATATGATGCAGATTAAAATAAAATGTACTTTGTAAGGGGTAAAATGGGGACAAATTGGTAGATAGTTTTGGTACTTTTTATTTTTGAACTAATGTTTTATAAATTAACACATGAAATGAGAAAAAACCAATGCTTTTGGTACTGTTTTTCCTTTTGCTACTTTTTTACTTATGGCACTTTATTTCTTCTGGTGTATTTTTTTACTTTTGGTACCTTTTCTTTTGAGAAATTCTCTTAAAGGGTTTGGATGAAATTTGGTAGACGGTTAGTATATGATGCAGATTAAAATGAAATGCACTTTGTAAGGGGGAAAATAGTGACAAATTGGTAGATAGTTTTGGTACTTTTTATTTCTGAACTAATGTTTTATAAATGCTAACTAATGCTTTTGGTACTTTTTTCCTTTCGTTACTTTTTTACTTATGGCACTTTTTTATATTTGGTGTTTTTTTTACTTTTGGTACATTTTCTCTTGAGAAATACTCTCATAGGGAACTTTGTAAGGGGTAAAAAAAGGGACAAATGATAAAATTAGATAAAATTAGTTTTTAATAGTGCACAAATCAGTTGTTTTTATCTAGAAATCCAGTTAACTTGAACTCTCGACATTGTGCGACAAACCGGTTCTACGATTCCGTACGAAAGCTGTTTTGCCTTTCATAAGCGGGCGGGGATGCAGAGCAGGGCAAATGAAATAATTTTTCTGATTTCTATTGCGTTTCCTAAAAAAAATATTTTGTATATATTTTTTTGCTCCATTTTAAATTTTGCCCCTTTAACCTGAGGCCAAATAATAACATTCGAAATTTCAGTACAATTTAAATAAAAAATTAGAACGATATCGAATGCCGTAATTTGGGTCCTGTTCTAAAAAACTTAATATTGTCGATAATAGAAATTATGTATTTATTTATTGATAAAAATTAAGCTGAAAAATTATAAAAATTGTCATGCAAAATATAGTTATTAATATAAATTAATACATAACAATATATGTACATATGAATGTATTTGAAAGTATGTAATTGTACATAAATTTTATCATTGGTAATTAAATTACTATCTATTAAGGCATTATTATAAATAATGATTTTTAACATTCGATTTTTTGCAAAATTAAAAAATTATAGCTGAATATTTTTGTAAAATAAATCAGGCAGTTACTTTTTTAAAAATAAACGAAGTTCACTCTTTGCAAAAATCTCTAACAGAGAAAGTGAATCTTCTATAAATATATTGGGCCTTACTACGGTTCTCGAATCGACTTCGACTGTTGTACTAGATTAAAGGAACACACAACATTTTTCTTTAATCTATTACAGCAGTCTAAGTCGAATCGAGAACCGTAGTAAGGCCCATTATTATTTGTACATATTTGTATCTAATAACATATTTTTTTATTTATATATTATATATAAGAGAAAAATAACTATGTATATAATTGAGTCGTTAATGTCAATAATAGACGTTTGGTCGATACTCACTGAGGCTCACTTTCCTTTCCTTCTTTGGCTTCACCTTCCATTTTCTGGACAATAGGTATTAAGCGCGGTAAAGGACCTGAAGGCTACTTTCAATCCAAAAATCTTAGATTATTTATATTTCAAAACACATAATTCATAATTCTTTAAGTGTTTTGACGGGCTTTAAAATGTATGGATGTAAGTTTGACGTACGTATGTATGTATGTAATTCTAATTAAATAAAAACATCAATTCTCTTTTGACCAATAGAATTCAACCATTAATACCCCGAAATTTGATATTGTTGAAACGGATTTAAAATATGTATGTATGTATGTACGTATGTACATATATTACATACATATATATTGTAGGTAATTTAGAACACATTTAGTTTTTCTAAACTCTTTTCTAATTTTTGTGTTAGGCAGCAATAATCCTGCAGGATCAAATGAAAAGTTATAATACAAGTAGCGAAACAGAAAAACTTTTAAAAGTATGTTTGAAAAAACGTTGCTTAACTGATATTTTAGTTACATAGATTATGTCTTAAAATGCTCAAAAATGTACATTTTCAACTGCGCAAATGATAGATTATGTAATAATTGTATTAGATTATTGTTTATTAATATCCTGGCTCGTTTATTTGCACGTGTAGTATGTATGTATGTAATTTATGGTTAAAGTGTATTTCTGTATGTAGTATATGTATATGCAAATACAAGGTCCGAATCCTGCGGAGGGAAAAGAGGGATATTTTCCCTTCCAAAATAAATAACTTGTACCTCATTTATATTGAGGTACTAAGAGAAATTTAAAAAAATGGTATACAAGGTATTTTATTAATAGCTTCTCTCCCACAAACTTAAAATGGATCCGCGCCTGGTAGTATACATATGTATATACAGGGTGTCCCGTAAATAGCGGTCCAAACGAATTGTGACGATAGACGAGATCATACCCTATCACAATAACCCAACATAGGGTAAAAGTGTTACTGTCTTAAACTTAAATGGAAAAATGATGTAGGATCTCAATTGCGACTTTCTGGTTGCTTCCTCGAAAAATTGAGATTGTTTTGTAAAATTGAAGCATACGACGCATTGGACATCTAATCAGGTGCAAGAATACAAAAAGAAATTTTACTTACGACAATTCCCCTGGCAACGGCTTAAAGAAATCTGAGCAAGGGGCTGCATTTTCTAAATTGCGAATATCTCGAAAACCGTAACACTTTTACAGACCTATGTTGGGTTATTCTGATAGGGTATGATCTCGTCTATCGACACAATTCGTTTGGACCACTATTTACGGGACACCCTGTATGTAAGTTTGTTCAATGTAAATGCATGTCTGTGCTTGTTTTATGCATATACATAATTGATATTTCTTCGTTTATCATAATTTTTGTGTAAAATCGATTTCCTTGCAATTTTAAATAGATCACATTAATATCTCGAAAATAGTAAAGCAGGTCATAACGAAAATTGATTATGCTTGTATATACATACTAGTATTTATATATATTTATTTTCGTTAAAAAATTCTTTAAAAACTAATTGTGCTGGTGCATGCATAGGCTGTAACAAAGATAAAATATCTTGGCAAAATCTGTAATATTGCACTTTAAATTACAGTATATCCTGGCTAAGCGCAACTATTTTCGCTCTTCAATACTCGAGTCAAAAATTTTATTTATCAACATTGTTATTTTTATAATATGGACAATTTTAACTGGCATAGATGTGAGGTAGTAAACACAAACTGTTCGGGTAAAGTATGAATTTTCTCTATTATTCTTAGTGCTATTCACTTGAGAATCTTCGCTCTCTCCTGTACGCGGCCGAGTAACAGCCAATTTAAACGATGATTTTTAAGACACTTTTTCAATTTATCTTTTGGTTTTTATACCCCTATAAGGTCTTTTTACGTCTTTCTTCAGCAAACTAAAAAAATCTTATGAATTAGGAGTCACTTCAAAAATTACTCTGAACCTAAAGTACTTGTCCTGTGTTGTTTTCTTGAATAATAGTAAAATTATTGGAATTTTAACATGTATGAGGGTGAAGGTGTGTCCAGTCATAGGACAAGTACGTTAAAGATAATTTTGATAATAAATTTCCCGCAGGTCAAAAAGTCACATCGGAATTTTAACAGAACACAAATAATGATCAGACATATGGATGTGACACATGAAAAATACTGTAGCAGCCATGTATGTAAGTGGAACACTTGCTATGTTACATGTAAAAATCATTGGTAGAAGCAAGTAGTTTTTGTTTTGAAGAGTATCAAAATAGGCTTTAAGTTAATTGACTGTGACTTAAAACTTTGAACCAAACATGAAAACAAAAAATGCTGACGTCATTCATTATTTTTTTCAAGCATTGATGGCTATCTTTTGATTTTTTTAATCTTTAGTGAAATGGGTTATGTGCTGTGTTAAATTTTGGGCGTTGCAATAAGGGAGGATTTGCCTTAGCCGAAGCCGCATTGTACTTAGAATAATTTTCTTCTTTTAACTTCAATTGCTATTTGCTCACACACATTCATACATAAGTACATACATACGCATAAAAAAGTCATTTTAATATTTGGAAATCGTTCACACTTGACAAATATTTGGCCAAAAAAACGTAACCATTACTTTTGCTTAGTGTCATTTAGACTGGATTGAATAGTTGAATAGATACAATAAAATAAAATTGTGCACTTGTAAAAAAAAATGTTATTTTTAAATAGAATTTTATGAGAGCCAATTCACATTTGAAAAAATATTGGAGTTAAAGGAAATAAAATTTAAATTTGTCCGTTAGTCACGCTTATTTTCAGCAAATATTTGATAAGTGTGAACGTAGCTTAAGTAATAAGAATTTTGTTATTTGTAATCAGTGTTTACATATGTGATCAAAATATTTCTCTTTTAACTTCCTTCATATGAAATGGCTGTTAAGACCTTTTTGTTTTGCAATTAAAATATTTTTGTGTGTTTTTGGCTTTTGTAAAAGTATAAAAATGTTTTATAATTTGTAAAAAAAAATCACTTCCAAATCAAAAGAGACACAAAAGGAATGTTAAAAAGAAAAATTTCAATTAAAATAATTTAACTGAATTAAAAAAATTTTAATCAAGTGCAGATTTAGTTATGGTAAGTTCATTTGATTAGAGAAGAAGAGGAAAGTGAAAAATCAATAGTTTTACTTACATGTTATTTGTTGTTGTTGGTGTTCTGCTTTTAGATTGTGTGCTGAAAGTGTTTGAGGAGCAGTTAGAGGAGCTGTTGAAAACTGCTGTTCTTCTTGTACCGAAATCTGTTTATAAAGAACTTTCCTTTTTAGTAGTGCTGCTGCTGTTAATTTGCCAATTTTTCTAATGTTATATTTGGTCAACTATGTAGTATGTGACGACAATTGACATGTAAGGCAAGTTGCTAGTTCTTTGCTGGCTAGCTTAAGTAGTGTAGGGTGGTAGTAAATATAACGGTCAATATGGTGGATGCAAAAAAGAGAAAGAGACTATTGTACTCTTCGTTGTTAAACAGGGTTGTCTCTTATGGGTTTTGTTGACGTTGCTTTTTAAGGGTTTCCTTTTAATATTTTGTTATTTCTTATGCCTAGGTGTTGTATTATTTTCATTCAATAAAATCTAAATTGTTGTTGTTTTCTTGTGGGTTTTGTTTTACTAAAACCCAAAGCGCAAATACATGCGTGAGAGTCCTTTAACCAGCAAAAGCTGAAAGCTTTTTTAATTTTCTTATACTGGCCGTAAAAGTTTTATACACTGGAATGCTGAAAGGAAAATTTTTATAAAATTTTTTAATAAAATTTTTTTATATATATATACATATATGTATGTACATACATTTTAACATATGTATGTACATATGTGTAATATTTTATAAATTTTAGCATATTTAGCGACTATTAAAAACAACTTGACATACAGAATGTGTTCTTGCGAAGTAATGAACTATTTAATTTTATTTTAAATATGTACATATGTAGTTAGTAAAATAATTTTTATAAAATTTTTTATTTACATAGTATATAAAAGTGGCGTATACATACTACACATGTATGTATGTACATATATTTGTTTATGGTATACTTTTTTTTAACTAAAAAACGAATTCAAGAATTATGTGGTAATATTTTTATAGATATTTTAATTTTATGCAAGATTAGTTAGTAGCAGAAAAAAATCAATGAAAATTTTCACTTAAACGTCATCAGGAAAAATATATGTACATATGTATGTATGTATTTGAATTAGAAATTTCATAACTTTCTACGGATATGCTACTTGTTTTACAATTTTTCGTTTTTAAGGTTTTGTTCAGTTATAACGAATATTAAAAATTTAGCAATAATTTAAATTCGGAATGCTTTAATTATTACTAATTTTATTTTTGTAATTTTTTTTTTGCTGCTCAGCTCAACTAAATTCACTATTTCAGTTTCTTAGCACTTACAATGAAATTTTCCAACTGTAATTCGTTTCTAAGTTTTATCTGCGAAAAGCTCGGTAGTACCGTTATAGGCAAGTTTTTCTCACTGCTTTTGTATGTGTCTTCTATAACACTTTTTGTCTTTTTCTAACATATGACCAATAACTTAGTGTGATAGTAACAGACTTATAATCTTAATGAACATTGTAGGACAGAGTTTGCGTAAAGAATAATGAAAGGGTGAGTCTAAAATATAAATAATATGATTTTATTAGGCCGATTTATAAACGCAAAGTTTATTTTTAAATTACTTTTAGAAATGCAAAAATGTAGTACAAACCGATGAAAGTGCTAAAATATCATTTCTACAAAATAGTGATTATTGTATTATGTTCGATTTCCGGGCTTTCTTTACATGTGATGACATGTTGTTGTTAACAATTTATTTATTTATTGATGTATACATACGTAATATGTAATAAAACCACATTTTTAGAAGGTAGTAGGTAGGACTTCCATAAGGCCTTCTTGAGAAGGTAAGCGAGCATGAGTACAGAATCTAAAAGAAGCTATAGACAGGCCTCCAAACACCCGCTGGGGTTTTTTATGATTTATACATAAGTATGTATGTATGATCTATACATATTTACGTATACATATGTATATACCTATGTATATATAAATACAACTATATACGACGATAGAGAAACAATGAGAAAATTGGGAGGACAAACTTTGAAGTCAATTTCTTTCCCCCCTCTCGGCAATAAACTCAAAACTTTGCAAAGTAAAATTTGCGTATATAAATGCGATTTTATTAGATGATTATTTCGTTGGCCATAGCCAATGCCGATTTTTACAGAAATTTTGTAAAACTAATGAAGTATTTACTAAATATTATGACGTTTTCTTTTCTGAAAAAAGTGTTGCATTTATGCTACATTCTTTAATTTTCGTGATCCATTCTAAAAAATATGTAACATATTTAAAAGCGATTTCGTTCCTTTCTAATTATGTTGCATATTTTGCCCTCTACTATCAAGTCGGGGTGATATACTGCCCATTTTTACAACTTTTTTTAGTATATTTTTATACAAGTAAGAACTTGTATTTTTGTCATTCTACTTACTTAAGCGAAAAAAACTTATAATTAAAACGATAATTAATTAATTAATGTTAAGTAATTTTAAGCCTCAAATATTTTGTACCATTGTGGCAATAAAAAATTTACTTCTTAAAGGTAGGTGCAAACTGTAAAAAGTGTTACAGATTGAAAGGTCAACATTTTTGTTCAGAAAAGAAAACACCATTAGTTTAGTGTTTGTCCAAAAATTTTTAAAATCATGGTGTGAATTGGGTGTACTGAAATGTGATAGTACTTCAACATCTTCAGCGTATTCTTCAATGGAAAATTGTAGCATATTTGAAAACCATAACGTAACAGCATTAGAAATTTATACTGAACTTTTTGCTTTACGCACTTGAAGATTTGGAAAAAAATACTACTGCAAATAAAGAACTTGTGCAACCAGTATTAACAATATTGGTTAAATGTGTATGCAGCAATTCAATAATGCGTCACTATGTTCGAAGCATAGTCCTACCACCCTTAAAGGAAGTTTATAAACGTCCCGAAGAAGGCAATGAACTGAGAAATTATCTCTGTCGCTTGCTTATGAATCCCAACATGGTTGTCCGGAATTTATCTTAGAACTGTTGCTTGTTTGCTGCAAGTCCAAGCCGTTTGATAAAACATTTTGGGTACGGCAATATGGCTGGATTATTTGCTAATACTGGTCTTTTGAATTGCCATAAGCCAGATACAAGTGAGTTTTCTTCGGACAGTGAAGACAGCGATACCGAAGAATATAAACGCATAAAAAATTCAGTTAATCCAGTTTTAGGCTGTTATATGCCACCAACACCCAATCCCTTAGATGGAATGTCCGATGAACAGAAGGAATATGAGGCAGAAAAATTGGCTCAATTAGTGGATAAACTCCATCGTGGTGGTATAATACAGCCTTGTCGCATTAATGAAGAGGGCAAACCAGAACCAGTTGATCATATACTAGAATTACAGCAGGAATTACCGCAACAACAAATACATATGTACATCAAAAAGGCAAAGATTAAAATATACTTCATGTACAATTTCTATTAAGTATTAATTAAGCAATTACACGGAGTAATTGATGTTACTCCAATTTTCGAGTTTTAAAAATTTTCTGCAACAAAAATAAAACATTTGCTATATTTAAAAATATGACGATGAAAAAATATTTTTAAATACGCGAGTGTCTAATATCATGTTATAGTTATGATAATAATCATATTAAATATGTAGTTTAATTATTCCTTTGCAATATGAACTATTTATGAAAAACATATATGTAACTGGTCTTTTGCAAAATGAAAAAGTGCATTTTCAAAAATATTGTAAGCTTTACCAAATAAATAATCGCATTAGAATTACGAATACATAACAATTTACATAAAGGCATTAATAAGAAATTAGATAATGTCAATCAAGATAAATAGATATGTACGTATACACAAGGCGAATTAAATTAATTTAATTCGCCTTGCGTATACAAATGCTTATTTTCGTTTTTTAAATCAATTTCAAATTGGTTTGGCTTAGACGTGACCAAAATCTATATATATAAAAATGTAGAGCATTGTGTTTGGCATTGATGTTCTCTGTAATGCCTGAACCGATTTCAATTCTGTAAACTTCTCATGAAAGGTGACGTCAATACCAAGGTTTTTATGTATATACGGTTTTTGTGTGTGGATTGGTTTATGAGTTATAGTCGCTTCAGTAAGCCCACTTTTTCCAATAGTATATATAATTCTACTGTACGTGCGTTGTAACTGAACTCCTCCTAAACGGCTGGACCGATTTGCATAAATTTTTTTGTATGCGTTTGGGTGGCGCCCCGGGTGGTTTAGATTTACAACTCGGTCCAATTGGACAAAGGGGCGTGGTACCTCTCATACAAACCACAAATTAAAAATCTATTATTTCTGCTCCTGATAACGGTATTTGAACAAAATTTGGTACGTCGGTTTGGTGTGCATTTCTTAAGTGCTGCTGCAAATATAGGCGGGATAGGACAAAGGGGCGTGGTACCTCTCATACAAACCACAAATTAAAAATATATTATTTCTGCTCCTGATAACGGTATTTGAACAAAATTTGGTACGTCGGTTTGGTGTGCATTTTTTAAGTGCTGCTGCAAATATGGGCGGGATTGGACAAAGGGGCGTGGTACCTCTCATACAAACCACAAATTAAAAATATATTATTTCTGCTCCTGATAACGGTATTTAAACAAAATTTGGTATGTCGGTTTGATGTAAATTTCTTAAGTGCTGCTGCAAATATGGGCGGGATTGGGCAAAGAGGCTTGGCACCACCCATATAACCCAAAAATTTAAATCGCCATATTTTGGGCATTTTTCGACCTACGTCGATGATATTTGGTACATATGGTATTGGCATAATTTGGAATACGTACCGGGAGAAAAGTGGATGGGACCACGCTCCTTTTTAGGAAAATTAAAAATCGTAATATAGTCTTAACTACTGGACCGATCGTCACAATAGGATATATAAATACTTTTAATTTTATTTTATAACGAGCGGGGTAGCGAAGTACACCGGGATCAGCTAGTCATTTATAAAAAAATTTCTATAAAGAAATACATATTATGTACATACATATATATTTTATAAATAATAAAAATTAAAAAAAGATGTAATACCAAAGCTTTGGTACATAGACGTCTTCTACCCCAACACCACTCCTTTTGCTATTAGCAACTGTGCGACTTTCTTTTATATATTGGCCCCTCAGTGCATTTTTTTTAACATCTTCCACTGTAATGTCTTTATTTATCAATTTGAGCTCTTGGCAAATTGAAAATAAAGAGTTAGACCGCTTCATCCGGTCTATATAAATAGGGCTTAGCACATTGTATAAATTATCGTGCTCTTGATATTTGCTAATGAGAGATTCTATGAGCTCTTTGTTCCACATTGCAATTTTTTTTGTAATAAACTTTTTATTTAATTTATTTCTATAAATATTATTACACACTTGTTAACTCGTTGAAATTAGAAAAAGAATAAAAGCAAATACGAAAATGAATGTAAAGAGAAATAAAAAGAATTCATGAAAAACAGAAAATGTGATTATTTTTCTACCCCTCTTTCTTCTCTACACCGCTCGCCTACCAAAAAAAAGTCATGATATTTAGTCATGACTAAAAATCACCGTGTAAATTGGTGCAATGCATTTTTTGTATTTCCTTTAACTTTTGTTTCGGTTTTTGTTATTATGTTTTATTCTTTTTCTACTTTCAAAGAAGATTGAGCGATTATACGCTAAGAACTCAACCATTCAAGAGAAATTAAGCATGCTTAAAAATCATAGTATAAATGCAAGAGGATTTAAGAAGATACTTTCAAAAATAAGATGAAAAAATTCATGAATTTTTAATCACAGTGTAAATCGTATAGATTTATGCGGTGATTTTTAGTCACAGACACAACAAAAAAAAAAAAAAAAAACTACTGGTAGCACTCCGGGAGTGCCGACAGAAGTGAAAAATTGACGAGTGCGCCCTCTTTGGTGCACCAAAAAATGAGTGTTTTTCTCATATATGGCAGCATCACGCTCGCTTCACTTTGAGCGTAAAAATTTAGGTGTTGGGCCTTACTACGGTTTTCGATTCGACTTCGCTTGCTGTAATTGCTGTAATAGATTACATAAAAAAGTTTGTGTGTTCCTTTAATCTAGTACAACAGTCGAAGTCGATTCGAGAACCGTAGTAAGGCCCAACACCTAAATTTTTTCGCTTAAAATGAAGCGAGCGTAATGTCAAAAACTATGACGGTGTTGCGAAATCAGATATTTTAGCCCACCCAAAACCTCCGTACCGCGCCAATAGAAGTTTTCACTTCAAAAAGTTATAATTTCGTCATCTGCCGTGGGGTTTTGAAAGCGTTTTTATAAAACTTCATCTGGGCCTCGAACTGATGAATTTCGACTTAGTAGATAGCCACTCTAATTACCACTTTATTACACCTTGTTACCTCTCAGTAGCCACTACACAGAAGTACTTAATTCTTTCTTACATTAAAAAAATATATTTTTTTAAAACTACTAAAGCTACATATGTACGTTCACCATTATCAAATCTTTGTCGAAAAAAACGTAACCGCTAGTTTTGCTTGGGGATAGTATCACATAGCTGGGTTTTTGTATTAGAAAATAAAATTATTTATTCTATAAAAAGTATTTTTATACAATTTTTAGAAAATGCGAACCCAAATTTAAAAAAATATTGGAATTAAAGGAAATAAATTATTAGTATTCTTCTTGGTTACGTTTTTTCTACAAATATTTGATGAATGTGGACGTATGTATATTTTTTAAAAACATGAAAACTTTTTTCTTAAAATTTTGAAAAAATTTCCAATATACATACATATGCTTTAAATTTGTTAGTGTATTTTGATCTAAAGCGAGTACTTTACACTAACAAAATACATGTTGTTTTTTGGATTATTGTAGTTGTGTCGAACTGCGCATACCTGTTAGTTTTACCATGGTCCAAATTAAAATAAAACAGGGATGGTATACAACATATGATTACTCATTGCCGCCTGTTACTAAATTAAAGGCGGTGAAAAGGCTTAATTGTCACTCAACAAAAATTTAAGAATATTGTGTATAAAAGTCGCTCTCCTGACAATTAGGCCATTACTCGCAGTCTACATGTTTGACTTTTTTCTGGTTTTCATTTATTTATACATTTGATTTTTAATTTTTTTATTCTATTTGCCCATAAAAAACAATTTTCATAGAAATCACAATTGAATTTGACAGCATGTGTTCAGAGATAATTGCTCAGCAATATCTTCTAGCAATTGTTGCTAAACATGTGTTTGAACACATATTCGTGCGTTCCACACGCAAATATATTGTGTCGGCAATCAATTTGACGGTTGCCACTGCAATAATTGCCAAACTTATTGCTCGTGTGGACGGGTAGTTTTTCCAGACCAGCAGTTTCATGTGTCTTAATACAAGCAATAACGTCGGCAGAATTAAGTCGTCAAATTGCTTTTGTTTGTTGTTAATTATACAGCACACATTGCTTAAATTGTAAACGTTTCCTTGATTTTATCATGGTCCTATCATAAGGTCTGTGCAGTAACACAACAAAAATTCCATAAAGCTGAAGATGTCAAACAAACTTCATACATAAAAAAATGGGTTCGATTATTTTTTATATAAAGTTTGACATCTTTACCATTGTTCAACGGTCAAACATAGCCCTACAAGACAAATATGGCTATTTGACCAGTGATTTTATTTGGACTGTTTTTTATTAATATTTTGTTGTTGTTTTCGGTTTCTCTTGTTTCATTCTGACAGCCGCCTAAAATAACGGCGTTTAGACTTTTACTAACTTTGTACACTAATAGACACATCGACGTGTCAAAATACGACGTTGTTTGGGAAGAAAAAAAAAATCATTTCGAAAATATCTATGTAAAAAGTGATAAAAGTTAACGTGAATATAAATCAATAGTTTGAAAAATTTATAAAGATAGAACTTTACATTAAGTGTTTGAGATAAAAAGACGGCTTTAAGATGGTTTTAGCAGATTTGGGTAGAAAAATTACCACTGCATTACATTCGTTGAGCAAAGCAACCGTAATTAATGAGGAAGCCTTAAATTCCATGCTGAAGGAAATTTGTGCCGCCCTTTTGGAAGCCGATGTAAATATTCGTTTGGTTAAACAGTTACGTGAAAATGTTAAGGCCGTTATTGATTTCGATGAAATGGGCGGTGGACTAAACAAAAGACGAATGATACAAAGTGCCGTTTTTAAAGAACTCATTAAATTAGTTGACCCTGGTGTCAAGCCATATCAACCCATTAAAGGCAAACCAAATGTGATTATGTTTGTTGGCCTACAAGGTTCGGGTAAAACAACTACTTGTACCAAGTTGGCTTATCACTATCAAAAACGTAATTGGAAATCTTGTTTAGTATGTGCTGATACCTTTCGTGCTGGTGCTTACGATCAAGTTAAACAAAATGCTACAAAAGCCCGTATACCTTTCTATGGTAGCTATACGGAAATTGACCCAGTAGTGATAGCTCAAGAGGGTGTGGACATGTTCAAAAAAGAAGGTTTCGAAATGATTATTGTCGATACTTCAGGTCGACACAAGCAAGAAGAGTCCTTGTTCGAAGAAATGTTGGCTGTTGCGAATGCCGTTAAACCAGATAATATAATTTTCGTAATGGATGCAACAATTGGACAAGCTTGTGAAGCTCAAGCTAAAGCTTTTAAGGAAAAAGTAGACATTGGTTCAGTGATTATTACAAAATTGGACGGTCATGCTAAAGGTGGGGGTGCTTTATCTGCGGTTGCCGCAACAAATTCACCAATTATTTTCATTGGCACTGGAGAACACATCGATGATTTAGAACCGTTTAAGACAAAACCATTTGTAAGCAAACTTTTGGGTATGGGTGATATTGAAGGACTGATTGATAAGGTAAGCTTAAATATAATATTAAATACATAATTAAAAAAGTCTCTTTAATTCATAAAAACCCGTTACATCTTAACTTTACCAATCCATAGTCGACAGTTATTCTTTTTGTGAAAGTTATTTAGCATTAATTATTTTAAATTCGAATTGTAAAATGTGACTGGTTCTTGGTGCAAAGTTTTCGGTAGAAATTTAAAATGGTTGTACCTACCAACAATCAACATGTTTACCAATATAAGTTTAATGGTGGAAGAAAATAATATCATTATTTATTTACTTGAAGATTTGAAACGTCTAGAGTTTTGAAATGGAACTGTGGTCTTAGCTTATGTGTAGAACAATGTTGATTTACAAAAATATTGGGCCTTACTACGGTTCTCGAATCGACTTCGACTGTTGTACTAGATTAAAGAAACACACAACATTTTTCTTTAATCTATTACAGCAGTCGAATCGAGAATCGAGAACCGTAGTAAACCCCATTATCAGAGTAGATAGATCTGTTACAAGATATACCCTTAACTTGAAATTGAATTTAACGTCTTTCTGTGTACCAATTTAGCTTATTACATTTACAGTTATTTTCTTCATAAAGTTCCTAGACCAAATTTTTAACTAAAAAAAATTATTGGGGTTTATTACGGTTCTCGATTCGACTTCGACTGCTGTAATAGATTAAAGAAAAATGTTGGGCCTTACTACAGTTCTCGAATCCACTTCGACTGTTGTACTAGATTAAAGAAACACACAACATTTGTCTTTAATCTATTACACCAGTCGAAGTCGAATCGAGAACCGTAATAAACCCCGTTGTGTGTTTCTTTAATCTAGTACAACAGTCTAAGTCGATTCGAGAACCGTAGTAAGGCATCAATATTTTTTTTAACTGAATTTTAAAAGATTTTCTTTTAAATCATACACAATATATTAATTTTTTTTTACCATTTGCGCTTGTTTTACAGGTCAACGAACTAAAATTGGATGGCAATGAAGAACTTTTAGAAAAAATAAAGCATGGACAGTTTACTATACGCGATATGTATGAACAATTCCAAAACATAATGAAAATGGGGCCTTTCTCACAGATCATGGGCATGATTCCGGGATTTTCTCAAGATTTTATGACAAAAGGTGGCGAGCAAGAATCAATGGCACGAATTAAACGCATGATGACCATGATGGATAGTATGTGTGATGGTGAACTCGATAATCGTGATGGTGCCAAATTGTTTAGTAAACAGCCGTCACGTGTTATACGTGTCGCTGAAGGTTCCGGTGTGATTGAGCGTGAAGTTAAAGAACTAATATCCCATTACACAAAATTTGCTGCCGTTGTTAAGAAAATGGGTGGAGTTAAAGGTCTTTTTAAACAGGGTGATATGACGAAAAATGTCAATCCAAATCAAATGGCTAAATTAAATCAACAAATGGCTAAAATGATTGATCCACGCATGCTGCAACATATGGGCGGTGTTGGCGGTCTACAAAATATGATGCGTCAATTGCAACAAGGAGCAGCTGGGGGTATGGGAGGCTTAGGGAATCTTATGGGCTTTGGTGGAAAGTGAAGCCTTTGATGCCAATTAGAAAAACTGCTTTCCTAGATTGTTTGTTTTTTCTTCTAGTTTTTATTTTTTTTAGCAATATTTTTGTTTTTTTCGTTTGTTTTGTTAAGGGAAAGGATCATCTTCTAAACTTCTTCCTTTGTATTTTATACCCGCCCTGATAAAACGTGTATGTTATTAGTTTTAATATTAAATTTATTGTGTATTAAAACTGCAAGTTTGTTATACGTATATGCTAATTTGATTAAGTTAAGTACCTAACGAGTTTTAAAATAAAACACCAACAAACATCATTCAATACATAAGTTTGCACGTTTCATCTCAAACAATAAAAAATAAACATAAATAATATTAATAAAGAACCAATGCGTTTTGTAAAAAATAAGAAATTACATTGATTGTTTAACTCTTTTAAGAAATAAATTGTGGCCTTATAAATATATCTACTCTATATTTTACGTAATACATGCATTCATACATATGTACATGAATAAGTTGATGTCTTTTACGATTCTGACGCACTGGCAACTAAAGATAAGCCATTTTGAGCAAAGTATTCGCTAGAGATTTTTATTAACTGTCACCAGTGTTGTAAGTTATGAATTTTTGTCACCAAATGTATCAGTAAAAATCCTTTTTCGTGATGAAAATTTTGGAATAGCGATTGGCGATATTGACTACTTTACCATGGACGTTGCAACAAAACCTTACGCCTCTCTGATCGATTATTTTAGTATCGCACGCAATAATTTCGATCAGTATGACACGGCAGCTAAAGAAAAAAATGAAAAAGCTGAATATGAAGGAAAGTCTGAGAGAACAAGATTTCGCAGCACATACATCACTTTTTGAGAAGGACCATCAGAAAATTGATAAAAATTTTAGTTTTCTTTCAAAAAATGCGAAAAATTTGCAGAATTGTATCCCGAAGACATTAATGCTTATGATTTCAAATCCGAATGTTTTCATTTGATGCAGTACTGAAAGACTATAGCAAAGGAATCATACTAACATAAACTAATAAATTTTCATAAACTAGAGTAAACTTTTCCAAATGTTGAAGTTGCTATAAGAATATTAATTTTCCAATAAAATTAATTTGATTTGTATCAATTAACATATGAAATCGTAAAATAAAATTTATATAATTAAGTTGTGAATTTTTTATTCGAACTGAGTGATATTCAACCCTCCGCGCAGTCTAATTTGTCTTTGCCTGTTCAAATATTAAGAGCCACTAGATTTTTCTTTCTAATTTAAATAATAATTTAATTTATAACAAAATTATATTTAGAGAAAACGAACTTAAGCCTGAAAAATTAAAAATTTCTTTGATTAAATAAAATTTATATATATTTTTTCTTTTCACTAGTTTTTTTTATTTTCAGTGGGCCCGAGGGCCGCGGTATACCCAAAGGCGGCCCTGCGTTCTTAATATGTTGACTTTTCTGTAATGAATTTTTTTAAAACTAAATTGAGAAATAAAATGTAATATGTACTTCTCATTTCTTTACTTTACTCAAATTTTTGTTCTCATTTTGAACAAAGGCTATATAGTGAAATTTGCAGGATATGGCAAAAATCGTACTTTTTGAATTTTCTGCTTGAAAAGTTTTCAAACTACTTTTCTTGTACACAAACTGCCAAGTAAGAAATGAGAATTAGTAAATTTCTGAAATTCGAACTAAGATTTGCCAATGCAAGCTAGACTTTTAAAATTTAATTTTATTTCGAAATTTCTAAAAAATTTTTAAAATACGAATGGAATTTCGAAGCTCCAAACTTCTCTCCTAGCGCTTCAGCTTTAAAATAAACATTAACTATGCGATATACATAGATATGTATGTATGTACATATCGCACTTGATCAACAAGAGGGTATTAACTCTCAAAATTTTTAAAATTTATTTTTTTTTTTGCAAGAAATTGATGTACAGTGGTCATATCTACCCACTGTAAAAATATTACACAATTTCCTCCACTCTCACCAAAAAAAAAAAAAAAAACAGTTGTATCTCTCTTTGTGATAGAAGAGTATTATTAAAAAAACATGTTTGCCTCTACTGAAAATTTTAAAATTTTGTGTTAATAGCCTCTTGTTGATCAAGTGCGATATGTATGTATTTATTATTATTTCATTATTTTTATTGTTTAATATTTATGCAAAAAATAAATACCGGCTATTCGAGTATAAATGAGAAGTAACGGAAACCAAAAACGTACTTGTGCTTAAAATTTAAAAAAACTTAAATACAACTCTAAAAATATAATTGAACCAGCCAGTTTTTTCATGTCTTCTGATATTTTTGATGCCGCACCGAATGGCACATTTTTCCCATAATAAGCATCATCATCATTAGCATCCACCAATGGTATCGCTTCATAGGATTTATTTGGTTTAGGTGAAAAAGTCACCAATGGACCATTGGGTCGAACGAAAATTCTAAATTGCTTCATTAGCGTCCGTCCTGAAGAGGTTTGCAAAAGCTCAAATTCTTTTATCTGAAATATTACATTCCGTTTTAAAAGCAAAATAAAAAAAAAAAAAATACTGAAGAAAAGTATAAAACAATTTCTTACAACTTCCGGTTCTATAGGGATGTGTGATACAAAGTCCACCCATAATACTAGAGCTTTACAATCATAAAATGGAAAGTAACCGTCATACATGAGATACGTTTGCATTAATGATGGCAGCCAAATATTCAAGGGACGATTTTCAATAGCAGTTTTAGTTAAACCACTCGGAACAGATTTTATTGTTTTATTAAAACTCGACAATTTACTCGTAGTTATCGGTGCGAACTTAAGCTGGGAAATTTGTTTGTAAAATTGTAAAGATGAAATTCAATTATTGTTTAAGATTTTCAATACATATTTTAGTTTTACCTCGAAATTAAAGGCCAAAATGACAATCGTATTTTTTCCATTCAACAAGGCCTCTTGAAATTCCTTAAATTTCACACTATAAAATACAGCATGTAATTCGAAGGGTGGTGATGTTGTTGTTGCTGAACTTTCATACCACTGATAATATAAGAATTCGAAACGATAAGTGTCTAGATCAGCAGAAGCACCAAAATTAATTGTTGGCACTTTGCCAGTATTGTTGTACTTCATGTTAATGACTAATGTCTGGTCATTATTTTCCAAAATCGTTTCAATCGGCAGCGAATTAAAGTTTGTAATTTTTATGGGCTCTTCAACCTCTTTAGTGAGCTTGTAATTGTAAAAATCATCAAATGGTATTTGATGTTTGCCAATGCACTGTTCGGATTCGGGCCATTTATTGGAAGTTGAACAAGCTGATGATAATAATTTTGACTCTTATTAAAAATTATTTTTAATAAAAAAAAATCATATAACATTTTATTCGAGCAAATACTCAAGAATTTAAATTAATGAGCAGCCGCCATTTTGTTACCTGTAATTAAATTTAATATTAGTATTTGCTTCCATAACATTTTAATTTATTTTGAATAAATAATTTTTTATTTTTAAATTGAAATGATGTGAAATGTTTGAGTGTGTTTCAACTGGAAAAAGCTACTGAACGATACAAAAAAACTTCATTATAGAGTTTGGAGTTGTTGTGGTTTTTAATATACACAAATAAAGTACATTTGTATATGTAAATATTTGGGGTATTCACACTGTAGTCATAAAGTCATATGTCATAAAATAATAACACAACATGACAACTGTGACCACCCCGTGATACAGGTATGTGATAAAAATCGATTCGATATGAAATGAAATTGATGACATAAATCGAATCAAATATTTTTAAGTGTGATGGAAATCGGATCGAATCTATTTACATAAATATTTTTGTGTGACCTCCGTCCGCTGGAAAATTCCTGCTAATTTTTGTTTGTTTTTTTTTTTGCGGCAGGAGTAATTTTTTCAAAGCTCTTACTTTCCAGCATTTTCTCTCAAATCTTTTAGGTTAGGTTAGTTTAGGAAGGGTAGTGTGAAATACACATCCACTCGGAGACCCAATTGGATCCATTGTGATTCTCTTCATTTATAATTTATTGACTAATTAGTCTCCTTACTGTCCAAGGAGAAACAAAGAGCCGTTATCATCCATCATTCAGCCATTTAATTCCCATGATAAAGTCCCTGATATCCTCAAGTTTGCACTTCGCGATATCACTAATTCCCTCATGGAAACGTCTGCTCAGCTATCTTTGCCTATGGCGTTGCAGCTTTGGGCAATGACAGATGATATGCTCTATAGTTTCTGGCTCCTCTTCATCCCCACACATCCTACAGAAATCCGGAGTTCCATTTTCCCATATGCTGGTCCTCGCTCTAACCGAGCAATGGCCAGTCAAGGCGCCTACTAAGACTCAAAACCTTTCTATTCATACCCAGCAGTAGATCAGATTTATCTGAGTCTAGTTCTGTCCATATGGACCTCGAGACTCTATAATCTTCTCTATTCCTCCAGGAATGGTTAGTTCTGCTAATTACCCAATTAGTGAGTTCCCTATAGTAGTGACCGATTGGAGGTTTAACCGACCTGTCACTAACTGCCACATCTAATCTTTTAAATTTTAGCAATTTTTTTTATTTTGGCGATTTTCAATGCCTTTTTTGCATTTCTCAAAGTTTTGGCAATTTTTAATCAAAATTATGGCGAATGGTGCAATTCTGGCGAAGTTTTTGGTTTTTTAGATTTTTCGGAACTTTTAATAGACATTGCGTTCTATAATATTTTACATTTACCCATGATTTTGCGATTTTTTGCCATTTTCGTGATTTCTACAATTTGTTTTATATTCGTTAAAATTTTAGCGATTTTTAATCATAATTATAATATCTTTAAAATTTTTTCAATTTTTCACAATGTGAGTAATTTTTGCAAAGTTTTTGGCATTCTTACTTCTTTAGGGACATTTAGGACAATATGACTGATATGACTGTAGTGTGAACACCCCAATTATATTATTAAAGTTATTCGAGTCCCTAGATATTTTAAGTATTTTAAACAAATTGTATTAAGTTGTCGCAAAACAGTTTAATTCTTGATGACCACAAATTATTTATAAGCAGACAGGCAGGCATTAGTATGCAATTAACTTTTACGGGGTTTTGCTAATTTCAAATACCGCCAAAAAAGCTTTCTATACCAACAAAGAAAAACTAGGTCGAACAACGAATTTCGTTGATCAGGTCGAATTGGTTGTTTAAATTTTGCCGAACTAATATGGTATTCTCAATAAAAACAGGTATACATATTTTGAAACCAGAGTTTCGATTACCAAAAATTAACAAAAACGTGTTTAGTCCTAAACCACCAATTTAGATATAAAATTTAACTTCGGTGCTGTTTCCGCATGTCGGGCGAATGACTAAAATTCCTATGGAAATCGCTCAAAAAAACTTAGTGCTTTTCATACAAATTTTACACTCAAATCATTCGTGCGTTATGTAAAAACAGCAACTTAATCCCTAATCTCGTTCTTATAAAGAAGAGAAGAGAGTGTTAAAAATTTAAGGTGTAATTCATAAACGATTCATAAAGTTAATGTGCACATTAAAACCGGTTTTCTCATACAAAATTCGTACATTAACGTCACAATAGCTTTAATAATCATTTATGAATTACACCTTTAGATTTTAATCAACGAAAAAATATTTGACTTGCAAAAGGATTTGACTTTCTTATCAGCAAAACAGGTTCTCGATACTAAACTTTTTTCCTGATACGAACATCTTTAGAAAAGCTTCACATGTAAAAGGTTTTCCAATAAGAGTGATATGATTTCTTTAAAAAAAACACACTTATTTTTAAGGAAATTCAAAAGTTTTTTATTTAATGTGAAGTACAATCGATACAATTAAGTTCTGAATAAAACGTCATTCAAATGGCCTCCACGACTTCTTCTGCAGGAACGAATTCGATGAACCCAATTCTTGAGCACTTTTTCCACTAAATCAAGTCGTATGTCATGAATGGCACGTTCAGTATTGACTTTTAAAGCTTGAAGAGAGTCTGGTTTATTTCGAAAGACCAACGACTTCAAATAACCCCACAAGAAATAGTCTAATGGTGTTAAATCACAACTTCTTGGAGGCCATTCAATATCACAATTTCTTGAAATAATCGAATCTCCAAACTTTTCTCGCAATAATTTATTTGTTGCATTTGCTGTGTCCACGTCTCATTGGAACCAAATGTTGTCAAGATCAACTTCTTCCAATTTCGGCTATAAAAAGTTGTTTATCATCGATCGATTGTTGTTTGAGACAGTCCCAATTGTTGAGAACGTATTGGAATCGACAAATTGCTGTCTTCAGCAACAGTTGCCTAAACGGCAACAATATTTGCATTACTGCGAGTGATGTTTTGTCTTATTGGCACTTGAACGTTATGTAAAGAAAATGTAAGCTAAAAATTTTCCACAATTCGACGAATAGCGAGCGCACTCGGACGATTATTACGACCATAAAATGGTAAAAGCGCACGAAAATTTGCAATTGGAGAACGATTGTTTTGATAATAAAACTGAATAATTTGTAAACGTTGTTCTTGCGTATATCTCTCCATGATGAAATTGTAAACACTACTGAATACAATGAAAAACAAATGAAAGATCGTGACATATTACAAATGGCCGAAACGTCACTTCAAAATCATATCATCCCTATTGGGAAACCTTTTTCCTTTTAAATCTTCTTGGTGTTAATAAGCGGTAGAAAAAATGTTTTTTCAATATTACAAAGAATGTTCATATGAAAAGTAATATTATCAGGCTCAAGTTCAGTTTTATTGAATTAATGAAAATTCAAAATTACTAAAGGTACGGTCACACTTGGCAAACATTTGCCCAAAAATAATAAATGCGAACCCATATTTAAAAATATATTGGAATTAAAGAAAATGCAAATTTAGCTTGTCTGGTGGTCACTTTTTTTCGGCAAATATTTGGCAAGTGTGACAGTACCTTAAGAGTTTTTTATGTTGAAAAATATTATTATTTACAGTGAATTCGCGGTAATGTGAAGTAATAAAAACCAAGGTTGTTCACTTTATTGAATTTGTTCATATTTTCGATTGCAATAATTTGTACCACAATTACTATTTTATTTAGTATAATACAAAAGGCCACAAAGAAAAGAAATGCCAGGTTGGTAAAATAACATAAAATTTATTTTAAACTTACAAATTTTCATATATTCGCTTTTAGTTTAATTCGAAATATCAAAAACATAATGGGAGATCATAAAAAACTATAAAAGAATAACTTGAAGAGTTTATAAAACATTTGAGAGTAACACATACCAACAAAAATTTTCGGTTTTAAACGCCTGTCATGTGTTACAGGAGCTTATTTAACTGTTGCGAGTTGGTTTTCTGCCTAAAATTGTCGTTCACTATTTAGAGCCATCACACTTTGTTCACAAATTAGAGAGTTCATATAAGAAAATGAGTGTTCACAATAGTGGATAGTTCACTATTGTGGAAGTTCACATTACCGCGAGTTCACTGTATATCCAATCAGTTTTTAGCAGAACGTATCAGTACTGATTTCAAGGCCGCTACAGCGTTCAATTGTCCATCTTTACAATTTTCGTAAAGTGGATACTCATTGAGAAGAATATCAGAGATTTAACCAGTTTTCAACAGAAATAGAATACGAGAATTAATTTTTAATTCATTTTTATTCTACATTGAAACAGTGCTGGTTAGTACGAAATTCCCTCATTACTGTTTGGAACTAATAATCAACACAAACTCATAGTCCGTTATCATCAAAGTATTCTACTTTGTAATTTAACCTTTTTGGTGTTTTTACTCTATATTAGGGAAATTCACATATTACTGTAACCCTTGTTATTAGGGTATTTATAGCTCGTGCCCAAGCGGAAGTATAATTTTTATATTATTATTATTACGAATAAACGTAATTATTATTCGAACTTATATTGATGTACACTTAAAAAAAAAGAAAAAAAAAATTCATTTTGTAATTTTCAAGAAAGCCCAATGTCAAATATATTCAAATCTCTTTTATCAATTTTATTAACGTATTTTAATATTGTTAAGAGAATGAGTTTCGAAAAGTGACTCAACTCACACTGCTTTAACAGTAATGCTTTTAATCAGTGTCCGAAGGACAAGGCAAAGAAAGTTGTAGAAAACATTAGAAGCTAATAACCCTTCCAAATTTCTCATTAAATAAAATAATATAAAACTACGTATAGGTATACAACCTCCGGCCCGCTTGATTAGACTTTGAATAATTAAATTGAGTTTTATTTCTATAACAATATAATATTACATATATGTTGTATTGCAATACCACATAATTCAAATTCAGCAAATATTTTAAGTTTAACGGCACTTTCCATATATTTACTACCTTTAGTATACAAATTTCTTTAAATAAAAAGGTTGCGTTGCCCCACTGAAATATGAATAATTGCTCCGATTCTCGCTGAGGTTGAAAATTGAACATTATCCCAGTGAATATGAAAATGGCAAATAAGTAGACCATATATGGCTCTATGAGCTCGGTTAATTTCTAATATATTTAAATAAATAAAAATGAATAAAATCTACATCAAAGAAAGACATATCGAATGTTAAATAGTAGAAGCGCACAATTTGGTGGTGAAAACCAAACACAAATGCAATATTTTTGCGTGTGTTATGCTAAATTTTGCAACTTTTCGTAAGTTTTTGATCTTTTCGCAAATTGTTTTATTATAAATTATTTGAAATAATGCCAATGAAAAAGTCCCATGTATGAAGGACACGTATAAACACAGGCAATCATAGAGGGAGCATGACTAAATTTCAATTTAATTTAATATAAAATAGTATAGCATGGCTAAAACACCTATTTGTTTTATATTTAATAGAGTAGCAGCACTATTTTCCTTTTCTTCGAACGATAGCGGCGGCATAGGTGCATTGAGAGCTAAAATATTGGTAAATACTTTCCCCTCGGGCTTAAGGGTTTCATTGTTTGCCTTCATTAAAGGTTGGTTTTCGTATCCTTTTAGCATTTGAAAGTCCATAACCTAAAAATAAAGTTCAATTTTGAAATGATTTCAAATAAAAAAATATCAACAATATTTTACATACAAGTTCTGGTGTTATTGTTAAGGCATCAGGGAAGTCCACCCATATAACCGTTCCGATGGTACAGAACTGCAAGATTGATCCTTCGTAAACGTTAAATTTGTTCATGTCATTTTTAAGCCAATATTTTAGGTTACGATTTTCAATTGATGTCCTGTCATCTACATGTTCAACGTATTTAAGATTTTCTTGCAAGACATCAAAACTATCTGTTTGCATTGGATCAATCTAAAAAAAAAAACTTTGGTTCAGTTAAACATAAATAAAATTTGAGGTCTTCCTTACCTTTATACCAAATGCTAAAATAACCAAACCCTTCTCTAATTGAAGAGCTCGGTAGTATTCTTTTAGATTTACATCATAAAAAACAGCATGAAGTTCGGCTGGAAATGTTAAATTTTCATAAGCGAATGCCTGTGGCGTCTGCTTAAACCACTGAAATTGTAAAAATTGCAAACGGAATGTACCCTCCACATTCAAAGAAGGCTTAAAATTTACTTGAATTGTTGGTGCAGTCTCATTATAATTTAATTCAATTAGCAATAAATGTGCATTGTTGTTTACAATCGATTCAATGGGAATTTTTTCGAAATCAAAAAACTTGATTGGTTCGAATTCCTGGAATAGAATATCAAAACCAGTATTAAGGCCCACTTGATGTTTACCAACACATGGTTGTTGTTTCGAAAATGTTAATGCCAGGACTGAAAGAATTTTCCAATTAATTTGTTTTTGTTTTGGTTTTTCTTAACAAACATTTAATAAAATTATACCCTTTAAATTGGTTGTAGTGAAAAATATTTGTTCAAAAATAAACAATTTTATAATTAGTAGTACCGCCACGAATTTTGCCATATTCCTGTTGTTAGTAAGAGCTTTAATTTGTTACTAAATTTATTCGTTCAGCTCATGGCTTTATTTGTAACTGATAAAGATTAAAAAATAAGTGCTATTATTTTCACAGCTAACTGATCACTATCAGTTAAATGCATAAAGACTAATGTGTTGGCATTAACAAATTCAATATCCTTAAGTACAATAGGTAAGGGTCAGACAAAGTAAATATTTGATGATATAAGTTCAACTGTTAATAAGCTAAAGCTAAAAAACAATTTCTCAAATATTTTGTTCAAAAACACGTAACCACTAGTTTTGCTTACTGATAGTGTCATTTAACTTGGTTTTAATTATTTTACACAATTGGGTGGAAAGAGTAAATTGTTTTAGCTCAATGGAAGTTATTTTGTTTTTGCATTTAACCGTTCTTTTTTTATTTTTGTGAATTCATATAAATGTATCATTAAATAATTGTAGTTTTGGTTTTTGTATGACTGAGAGATTTTTTATGATGACTAGAACACTGTCGATTGGGTCGACCGTTGGTACACACTAGTTTATTTAATATATTAAAACTATATTTAATTAAATTATGTTAACGAAAAAATTCAAACGCAAGAACGAATATTCCGTATTTGGTTTTAATATTACAAAATAAAAAAAGTATTTTTATACCGTTTTTAATAAATGCGAACCCATATTTAAAAACAATATTGGAATTATTAGTTCCTTTCTTAGTTACGTTTTCTTTTTATCGACAAATACTTGATAAACGTGAACGTAGCTTAAGAATAGTGAATAATTCAGTAAATAAGTTTTTAATAACGAACTGAATACATTTTCTTCATAAATTCAATGAATATCGACATTAATGCAATTAAAAACTTAGTAAAACCCAATCAACGTCAAGTTTCATTGAATTAATCAAACAAGTTTTGATAAAATTCTTTTAAAGAAAACCTCAGCGAATATGTATACGAAATGGAGAGTTTAATAATTTTAATGAAATCATTTCATAATATTAATGAATAGTTTTGTGAAATTATTTAAGGGGTATTATGGCTTTAATTTAATAAAATTATTTCCAAATTTTAGAGAAATAATTTTATCCGCACAAAAACACAAATGTGAAAATAAGGCCAAGTTCCTATCCAAAATATTTCGGCCGTAAAAAGTACTGAGATCAAAATAAGGACCAAGTTCTTGATAGGTACAATTCCATATCATTTCTAGGCAACCTATTGTTTTTGTATAAATATTTATATGTATTGCTTATCAGGGCTTACCTGTGTACGAAATTTCAACTTTCTAGCTGGAAGTGCCCTATACAAAGAAGGGGCACAATAGTCGCCCTAGATGAAAAGTGCCCTTTTAAAAATCATTTTCGTTAATTTCTCATCAGGACCTATCTGTGTACCAAATTTCAGCTTTCTAGCTTTACTGGAAGTGCTGCCCAATAATATTGATAAGTGAGTGAGTGAATATGTACTAAAATATGGGCTTTTCACACCTTAATATCTCGGGAGGCTTTTACGGTAGAACTTTAAAATTTAACCTGCGAGGTCAACTCTGTGGGTAGACCTTATGTTTCAAGTTTCATTCTATTATGATCAAGAGGAGCAAAGTTATGAGGAGGGTAAAAACAGCTTGAATGGTTTCGTGTAAATATACACACTGTGTGGCCGAACTTGATAATTGTCATGAAATTATTTTAGAAACTAAAATAGTTTTAGTGAAATAACGAAATACATAATTTCATCGAAAATAATGAAATAGTTTCTCAGAAGCTATGAAAATATTTTATTGTATCAATGAAACTTTTTCGTGCATTTTCTAAAGCCTTCATTAAAATAATTTCAATGAAAAATATTTAATTAATATAACGAAGCATAACGATAATCATTAAATACAATGAAGTTTTTCCTAATTCACAGCATTAATAAATGAAGAAACTTTAATTCTTTTTAGCAAAGTGTTTGTGTGTGTGTTTTTTTATTTTTTATAAACAAACACAACCCGCGAAGCGATCAGCTGGTCTGCAAAAAATAACCAGGGTCTTTGGCCGGAATCGAACCGACGACCTCCGGACTATTACGCTAGCATTGCAAATTATCATCCACGATGGCACGTTGTTGGTTAGGCGAACCATGTACAAGAAATTTAAATCGGATTATACCTTGCAAGTCAAGCATGTGCCTTCATAATTATCATGTGAAAGTTCGTAAACACTCAGATTGAATACCTCGTCCTTTTTATGTCTGCAAAGCAATGCATTCATTTATCATAAAAAAATATAAAAACTTAATTTCATTATTTAAGTTTTCTGGCGCGTTATGCGAAAGCTTTTAATGGAAAAATTATTTTACACTGGTTGCTTTCATGTTTATGACCATTAAAACAATGACAAATGGCTCTTATTGCAGGATTTGAAAAAAAGTACACACCAAAAGGACTCTTTACAATTGTCATTTGGATTTAGTGTCACTTTCATAATTTTATTGTATTACCCAAAATAAAAATAATAGAAATTATGACCAAAGATATGCCCACTCTTTGGGTCGAAATTATTTTATTATATTTAATTATTGATTAACCCTTTAGAGGTGTGAGAAGTTTTTTTTTATAATTTTCATCTTTTGTTTGCAGTTTCAGCAGCATAATTCTTTCTTTTCATGTTTAGTTTATAAATGTCATAAAAACTCACAAATTCTTTTTAAATATCTTTACGTTATTCCCTTTTTAACTTGTAAAAAAAGGTCAAAAGGATTTTTTACACAAAAGCAAAGTAGTAACAAATCGCAGTGATTGATTGTGGTATTATTATTGATGCTAAACAAACTGAGATATACTCGTGTGTGTATGTGCTCTCAAAAAAAGCAATAAAACCAAGAAGAAGGTTGTACATATTCGAATTTAACGAATATTTATACACTCTTCACATAAATACATACATACTCGTACACTATATAAGAAGTAAAAACTAAAAGAAAAGCCTAAAATATGCTTCTACTTATCCTGTCGACTCTTGCATGTTTTGTACAAAAATATAAGTGAGAGTGCTATATTCGGTTGTGCTGAATCTTATATACCCTGCACACCATATAGCTTGGGATGAACATATATAAATATTTTATTTATATTATCGGGGCGCCTTCAGTGTTTAGGGTGGCCGGCATTTTGAATTCAGAGTGATTACGAATTTGTTATATGTTGTCTTGTCAGGAAACCCTTTCGGGAAAAAAATGTTTACTGCATAATTTTGGGCACCAGTGTTTGTTGTAGCTGAAAAAACAAACTAATACTTTAATTCAATTATACTATTCATTTCAAATTCCAAACAAAATTTTCCATTTTCCATTCCTGGCCGCTTCAATCGCTGAATTAAAATGGGAAGAAGAAGCCGATGATTTAAGATTCAATACTGGGTTACTGCCACCTATTAATAAATTAATATCCGGAATAGTTATATACATACATACATTCATACATGTATGTATATTTAAGAAAATATCGAAAACGATATTTGAATTTTACTGATTTCTTTACCCATCAGTACAGACAGACAAACATTGCTCATTCAACTTTCCCATATACATATAAAGATCCAGAATAAATATGTATGTATGTATGTATACTTTATGGGATGCCATATTAATATTGTGGAAATTACAGACGGAATGACAAAATAAATAAATAAATAAACTTAACATTTTTGGTGAAGGGTATAAAAAAGAAAATTAGAATCTGCAAATTCACAGCCTCTTACTTTATATAAGAAGCGATAGTCAGTTGCTTTTGTTTAAAACTCGAAATCGATTTGTAAGCCTGCATTATTGATAATCTATATAATTAATGGACAATTGCTTTTATTGTGCTGCCCTTCATGCACCTAATATACAAACGATTTTTAAAAGACTTCTACCAAATTTTTTCACAGAAGCGAACGAGGTATTGTGGGTTTTTGTGGGTTCAGTATTTTGGGAGCTATAACCGTTTAAAGTTCCTAATACTACATTCACACGTATTACTCATGTAAGTTAAAGCCAAAAAAACAAACAAACAAACAAACAAACAAACAACACACAGCGTTACCGTTGACAATTTTCAAAAAGGGGATTTTCCAAAAAAAAAAGGGTCACAAAAAGGGGATTTCTATGAAAAAAAGAAAAAATAAAGCAAATTAACACGTTTCATTTCTAAAAACAAAGGTTAACAAACATTTTCATTAAAAGTATTTTTATAAAATATATGTATGTACATATAACGAAAAACAAGCAAGAGAAAACAAAATTTCTCATATAAAAATAAATATAAAATTCGAAAATATATGTATTCATTTTATGAAAAAAAAATATACTTAATTTTTCTAAAGGATAAGACACATACTCGTATACCTAAATTTATTCTCTTAGAGGAAAAGCATTCAGTGTTGATAACAAATGAAACATACGATTTGCAAGAGAAAGACAATTGTGTAAATTAAAAGATATAAGCAAATTAAAATATATGTATAGTCATATAATTTTGCACTCAATACCTATTTTTTTGAAACTGCTCTTCTGTATTTTTGAATAAGTTCATCACTAGGAATCCAATCTTCCAAGTCACATTGAAACAAATTTAAAGAGCATAGCATGGACTGACAAGTGTCTACTTTCAGTCTATTTGTTAATTTATTTTTTAGTAATGCTAACTTCGAAAAAACACATTCAGTAGAAGCACTACTATGTGGCAAAGTAAATATATATGACGCAAATTTATACAAGTTTGGATATAATTTGTCGTCCAAACAGTTTTTTAAATTTCCTATTTCATGCCAAATGGTTTCCGGCTTAGATATTTTTAAAAATGCTTCATAGCTTTTGACATTCGCTTTGCTTTCTAATAGCTTGAACTCAGTTACAAATTCGTCTGGTTATGTCACTAAAAACAGAAACAATTTCAAAGTAGTCAATGTCCTCAACTGATTTGATAAAAACTGGATCTAAATACTTCAATACACACTGTCTTTTTTCTCTAATATTAATTCTTGATAAAATTTCCCTACACAATTTTTGGTAAAAAAACAATATTTTGCTTTTAATATTCATAATATCACTCCTTATGATCTCGTTAGTATTTATTTCTAGCTCGGCTTCATGGCCAATATATATACTAAATTATATTAAAAGTATCTTTAATGTGTAAAACATTAAAATAAATCAGTATTTTCTATGCTTATTTCTAAAATGTATTCTTTTTTGTTCAAAAAGGGGCACAAAATAAATCATATTGATCCAAAAGGGGATCTAAATTAAAGGTGCCCAAAAAGGGGCTTTGCAGTCATACATGTGTTTTACACATTTGGGTGGAAAGAGAAAAATAACAGCAAGACGCAGTGTAGCCATGTGTGGCGATTTCTCTCCAAATTGGGGATTTTGGCTGGTTTTTGCGGACAGATTATCGTGCTTTATTTTACCATTATCTTTCATACATATATTTACATACATATATGTTTATGTATCTTGGCGTTTTTCTTCTCCATATTTCGATTATTTGAAGGCGATGGTATTGAGGATGTTTTATAACAATTTGTTCAAAATTTTTAAAACCAGAATTTATTGAATTCGATATTGCCAAAATGGATGTAGTAATTGACAATAAGGAAGGTAATTTGGTTGTTGCTAAAATTGATGTTGGGGATAGAATGTTCAAAGGAATTAGAAGCAAAAGGAGTTCAAACAAATTTTTTTAGATTATTTAACTGTACTAGCAAAATAAATGCTTAAAATATTCACTGAGCGTGTGGAAAATTTTGAGTTATTTATAAATTTACAACTCGAAAGCATAGAAAAAAGAATAAATTTTATTCCGTGTATGGAATTTTAAAATATTCTATGGATTCAAAAGTTCCATTTAGCACAAACCCATGCATTAACTTAAATAAATGTATGTATGTAATAAAATTAATAATAAAATTTACTGGGCACAAAATTGGGGATTTCCAGTTTTTAAATGGGGATTTTTGGGGACAACACTCTTTAATTTGGGGACATTAGACAATATTTACCTCGCTAAAGAGGCAAAACGTACTAAGAGGTGGGAGAATTGTAGGAAAAAATATGGAAGATTTGAGTAAATTGATTTAGCTCAATGGAAGGTATTTTGTTTTTGCATTTAACCGTTTATTTTTTATTTTTAATTTTTGTGAATTCATACAAATGTATCATTAAATAATTGTAGTTTTAGTTGTAGTACAACTGTTTTATAAGTGATTTTTTATGATATTTCCTTCTATGTTTCGAACACGGTCTATTGGGTCGACCGTTGGTACACACTAGTTTATTTAATATATTAAAACTATGTATATACATACATATAATTAAATTATTCTGTTTATGAAAAATTGCAAACGCAATTACAATCAAATATTCCGTATTTGGTGAACGAGAGCAAAAATTTTTTTTTTTTCGTTTCACACGAAAACTTTTTTATATTGAGAACTTTATTTTATTACACTCCACCAGAGGGTTATTTAATTAAATATCTTCTTTACAGTCAATACACTTTAAAATTATAATTACTAGTAAAGTCCAGCCAAAAATATTTATGCATGAAAACCTCCAAAAAAAAAATATAATTAAAAATTTATATTGTTTGTGTCCAATCCGTCATGATTAGCCCGTTGTTTCTCTGTTGTACTTCGCTATTGCGGAAAGGAAATTCCTTTTTTGCTAAATTCTTAGAAAGTCAAAAAATTAATGAAACATTTCAGTTAAGATTAACCACATTTTTGGAGTTTTTTGTTTCAAACCTTTTTCAATCAACTTTCCAACTTTATTGCGCGAATATAAAATAACAAAATTCTTATTTTGACACATTCCAATGCGACCCCGAGTAATAAAGATTAGTTGAATATTAATTTATAAACCCTTTTGATATTTAATTGCTCATAAGCATTAATTAAAAAAGTTGCTAAACTTAATTTTTTCTACATAAAAAAAATGTTTGCGTATCATGAGTGAAAATTGAATTTGAACGCATCCTTACACTTCTTTCTAAAGAGAAAATAAATTTAAAATTAAAAAGTTTGAGAAAAAATAATGTTTACAGCAAAAAGAGTGTTGTTTTTTTATAAATTTATCTTATTGCTTAGCACTTTTCGCTAATAAAATATTAACAAAAAAAAAGTTTAGTTCTATTTTATAATGCACTGTGGTCCTCATAACAAATATATATATATGGTAAATTAAATTTTGTGTTTTAGGCTGAAATGTTTTTTTTTTTTAATTGAAACGTATAATATTTATGTTTATTCCAATACCAGTTGAGACTCTGAAAAATTTACGAACAAACTGTAACGATTTAATCTCATATCACGCAACCCCATTTCCTATTTTTCCTCTTCAATTTCCCTACGTAACGTTTTTATTTTGTGCTTCTGAAATTTCTTGTTAAAATAAAAATTATTTAATTTCAAATTTAAATTAAAA
Organism: Lypha dubia; assembly: GCA_947311025.1. Classification (NCBI taxonomy): domain Eukaryota; kingdom Metazoa; phylum Arthropoda; class Insecta; order Diptera; family Tachinidae; genus Lypha; species Lypha dubia. The sequence continues at coordinate 95,245,288 of OX371263.1, read as the reverse complement.
CAAATTTAATCCTCTTGAATTTGAACCAGAGTAAAAACTATAAGATTTCAATCGAAACCGTTTTTAAACGACTTCAAAAAGGACGAGGTTATCGATTCGCATGTATGTGTTTTGTAATGTTGGTAACCGCATAAGTGACTAACTACTTATGAACCGATTTTCAAAGTTCTTTTTTTGGTTGGAAAGGGTTTGCCTACAGTTTGGTCCCATACATTTTCTTGTGCAAATAGGGGGTAAAGGTGTTCTCCTAAAATATTGGTTATTGATTTCCATAATTCCGTTTTTGTTTATTGTATTTTTCTAGCAGTTTCATCCCATAAATATTTTCTTTGGAAAATTGGGGCCACTTGTTTCCGCCCTCAAAAATAAAAATAGATAATCCCGTAACTCTTGAATTCAATAAATGCTTCTCAAAATTCCATTTTTTTTAATCAGAGACGCAAGTTGCTTCCTGCAAATGTTTGTTCCATAGAAATATAAATACCTCTAACAGTGATGCCAAGTAGAAAAACATTACCTCTATCGAAATTGTTCTCAGAATGTAACCAAAATCTACCATTTCGCTGGAATTTATTATGGTACTTTTTATGAGCAATTTTCGAATTTATAATACGAATTGTGTTGTTTTTATAGAGGTGTAGAACTTTGAAATGGAATATAACAAAAATGAATTTTGTTAATTGACATGAAATTTACTACCTGGCCCACGATGTCGAACGAATTTTTCTTTTAAAAATTTTGTTGTTGTTTTAAATGTAAATTGTACGAAAGAAAAATTCGTTTGACATCGTGGGTCAGGCAGTTACTTTATTCGAAAGGTAATCTTCTTGGTTAATCTGGCATTATAATTTAAATATGACTTCTGACATATGACCGTCACGAACAGAACCATGATTTTTAAAATAATTTTGCACAAAAGCGTTGTTCAGGCGTCAGTCTATTCATATTGAAATGCCAAACAGAACTAAACAAAAATCACTTAAGAGCTGACAAAATACCTCTATAAAAAACATCCTTTATATTTGTTTAAATATTATATTAAGTTAAAACTACTTTTACTATCAGCCCCATTGTGCCGACTGTGCTGATTGCTTTTTTCATGCATTAAAATTTCATTTGTCCTTTTCTTCGTCTTGTTTTGTAATTCCATTTGTAATTTTCAAGATTTATGTAAATAAAAATGAGGTTAAAAAAAATAATTTAAATATTTGCATAATCGCTTTAAAATTTAATATTTATGTAAATATTTTTGCTGAGCTTTTTTTTGGCGCTAACGGAAATTGTTTATGTGTCATAGTGTGGTCACTGCTTGAAGCGTTTTTCCTTTGAGATTTAATGGTCATCTTATTATACGGGTATAACAAAGATTTAGTAGCGTTATCACCATCATAATCATCATCATCATCATCATCATCATCATCATCATTATCATGATTGAAAAATTATCTGCTATTTACTTAACAACAAAAGTATAGCAGTCGCTTCTACTAAAATGTTGCTAGAAAAGTGTAAAAATAAACAATGGAAATGCCCATAAGACATTTTTAAAGCGATTACACTAGACAACAGAAAAACTAACCACTTTACCTTACCTTCCACTGTAAAGAAACGGGAAGTTATTGAATTTACGCCAGGCATGCCAAATCGAGATTGGTTTTGTGAATCCCTGGATTCTGGATTTTGAAACCCCGGGATTCCCGGATGTGGCAATTAGCTCGAAAAAAAAATTAGTCGAATTGCGTTCGATTGAATTCATGCATTAATATAAAATATTTAACTTGTTTTTTTTTTATCAAATTAATCGATTAATACAAAATTTGAATAAATGTTGTGGCTTTCTTCAGAAGCTGCCTCTTAAATAAATATGTTATGAGATTTTTTGCGTGTGTATGTATGTGTATTCATAGCTAAAGGTGCCCACACACGATTGATTTGTGCTTGTGATTTGTTCGTGCTCGACGTCTTGTTACAAGTTAATGGGGCTGTGCGCGCACAAATCATAAGTAATTGAAAATTTTCAATTTCTTGTGATTTGTTGGATTGTTAGTGGACTTGTGCGCGAACATTTTAAAATTTTTCATTTATTTTAATTTAATTAATAGGTTATTGTGATTTGTTCGTCGTTTGTGGAGAAATGGTACGCGAAAAAATCACACGCACAAATCACTCGTGTGTGGGCAGCTTAACGCATAGTAATTCCATTCACCGACAGATTGCATTTATTCTTTTCAAAAAACCTAAATAAATATACTTATTTGTAAGTTCACTTTTAAATGTTTTTAACAAAATTACACAGTTCTGCTAAATGCGGATTAAAATAAATTAAATATTTGTATTGTTAATTGTCTATTTATCCTAAAAAAAAAGTGGCATCTGTATTGAAATGACCTCCGTTGAATATAAAAAACTAAAAATGTTTAAAGCAATATTTTATATTCCTCTATTTATGCAGGCAACATTATTATGCCAGCTGTTCTTAATTAAAATAAAAGTTCAAGTTACCGTGTAAGATTTAATTACGCAATTATTGTAGACGCATTTCGTTTAGCGGTCGGTCGGTAATCATTAACGATTAAGCGATTAGGCTAAAAGCTTATTTAAGTCATGCACTTTTTATCCAGCAGTTTTGCCACTCGTTTGTTTATAAATACTCTCATGTTAAACATTCTCTTTTTTCCATTTCAATTATGTCAAATTGAATCACAAAAAAAATCAAATATAATTTATTTCTTCCTGCTGGAAGTCTTGTTAAAAAATAAGGCCTTGAAAGTTTTCCTATACAAACGGAAAGTTTGTAATAAAAGGCCAAGTTTATAAGAGTTCGTTCGCTCTTAAAGTTCGAGATTAGATAAATCTAACTAAAACTAATACATGTCATATTCATTTGTTAAAAGTGACAAAGAACTTTCCACATGCTATGAGTATTTATAAATTACATAAAAAAGAAAAGAAAACTTTCTATTGATTCTTGGATGAAAAAAAATATGGAAAATATGAAAAGTGTTTGTCTAGCTGACTGTCAATATATTAAACTGCTGACATGCATACATACATACATACCAGAGCTGTAAGAGAATGATTCTTTTCTGAATGAAACTGAGAATCATTCATTCATTGAATTAAAACTTTTTTAATGCATTCATTGTGCCAAAAAATTAATTGACTTAAAGTATAAATGCATTCATCATGAAAAACAAAATTTTAATTTAATTAATTTCAAATAAATAAAAAAATTTAATTAAAATTTGAATGCATTATCGATGATTTAAGGGAAATGAATTATAATTCATTTTATCATTCATATCTTTAAAATAAATTATAATAAAAATTCCCAAAAATTAAATCTGCATCTCATACGCTGTTGATTGTTTTTTTAAACATGCATTTTGACATCATTCCGCGTGGAATACTGAACAGAATAATGGGCGTTAGATTGAGTTTGTTGACACATAATAGCAATTGATAATAGCAATTGGATACATACCTTTGGACAAGTTTTTAAATCGTACAACAGTTTTTGTTTAATGTATACAAATTTATTTATTTTACTCATAATTCGGTTTTAGCTGGAAAATCCCATAAAGACTTTCATGCTTTTAAGTACTTACGTGCCTTTCTTTGACTCTACACTTGACTCAACGTTTTCCATTTTTTTGGTTTATATTTCGGTTTGTTAAGCCGACTTGTTATTTTGAATGGCAAAATAAAAGTACGTACAATAAATTTTATAAGGCTTTAATAAAAGAAATAATATACTCCCAAAATATTTTTATTAACATTTATGACAGTCATTTTTGATGAACACTAATTGCCTGATAAAAGCAACGTTTATGTGCGTGTCATTAAATTAAAGTCTCACTGCTGCAAAAAGCCACTTTAGTTTTACAAAAGAAACCAACCATTTAACGAAATGATGGCACACATTTGCTATTTGGTGCATTTAAATAAAAACATATTTATAATTTTATTTAATATATGTGCACACATACATGTATATATACATATATACTCGTATATGGAATTTATACATAGAAGCAAGTTCCATTCTCTCTTTATTATTTTTAATAATGTTTTTGAAAGTTTCTTTTTAGAGTAAAATATAAAAATAAAGAAATCCACAACTAGAATTAAAAAAAAATTATGTAATCGATTTGAATCAGAGGTATACTCGTATGTGGATTTAATTTAAAGAAATCAACAGTGAACAGAATTAAGCGATTTTCATTATTCATTACAATCTTGTTAAAAGCTTTATTTTTTAATTTTGGATCTATTTGAATGAGATTTATAAAAGGCAGTTTTTCAAAATTTCAATAAAGTTTACATAGTTGACATGAATATGATCTCAGTCATGATGCCCTGGTTCGATTTAGGTGAAACATTAACCAATGCACGATCCGTGCTTTTAAGGCTTTTTAAATTGTTATTTGCCGCACTTTAATAATGACGAATTTATTTGAATTAAGGAAAGCGTTAAACATGAATTTACTTCTTGTAATGAATTAAAAAGTCGTGAAAATTGTAAAAATTTAATGTTTATGATTGATTATAAGCAAATAAGCCAAACGCTTAGGGTAGCAGACTGGTGTTGTTAATATCATTAAACACCATGAAGACTTGTGACGACAAAAGTCCTAAAGTCGTTTTTGCCACACTGGTTTTAATAACATAAACACAATTACTTGACTTTTGTAAATGAATTTCTTTATTTTATTATTTTTATGAATTAGATAATTTTTATTAATGAATACAAATACTATTTTATGAACTAATTAGAAATAATACTCGATATGGTAGTATTAAGATAATTATATTTAATCATTTGAACTTAACGGAAAAATTAACTACCATCACTGGTAGTCATGATATAAATAGTAACTTACGTTTATACACAGCGCTGAACAAAACAATCATCGAACAACTGATCACGTACACAACTCGTGCACAACGTATGGGTGCGGTTGTGTGTGTATCTTGTGTGTGCCAGCAATTTGCTATAAAAGGCGACACATTCGTTGATTGAGTGGAGTTGGTTGGCAGCTGCTAATGTGGTAAGAGCTCTTATTAAACTTGTTTACTAAGAGGGATTAATACATTTTTGTATAGACTAAGAATTCTATTGTGGTGGGTCTGAGCACGGCCACAATTGGATTTCTAGTAGAAGGAGGTTGACTAGCGGTGTGGGTCTGAGTACGGCATCGGTAGGCAACATCCTTCGATACAACCGGTTGTAATTAACTCTAAGAGAAATACCGTGCTCTATTGTGGTGTGTCTGAGTACGGCTACAATAGAGATTTCGTCATATTTCTCTTTCATCGAACGTGCTCTATTGTGGTGGGTCTGAGTACGGCTACAATAGGGATTTCGTTACCTAATCAAGAGACGTCTCCAGAGATAAAGAGAACGACTACAAACAACTCTCAGAGAGAATAACCACATACCAAAGCAGAATCTATATATACATATATACAGAAACAGAAGAGTAAATAAAGTGATAAGATTTATAACGTATTCTAAAGAATTCCGAAGCCTTTTTATTACTCTTACTAAAAAACTGGATAAAATACAATCTAGTAACGACCCTGGACAACGCTGAGCCTACCCCAGCTTCAAAGCGAGAAAACGTGTCGTTACAGTGGCGCCCGAGCAGGGACTTTGCATTGTCCAATCAACATCGACTTTGCATCGTCAAGAAGAAAAAAAAATAAAACCTTATAAAAACTAAACAACCAAAACAACAAACAAAAAAAAAAAAAACATTATTGAAAAAAAATATATATACAACAGTCAACGAAAACTTTTTGCCGAGACTGTACCTACAGAAGTCATAAAAAAAAACCAATCATTGTGTTGAAGAGAAAAATTTTCCGCTACAACTGTATGCTGCCCACAACAAATTGATATTTGTCAGCGACGCAGTTTGTCACGCAACAACGAAAAAAAAAAAAAAAACAACAACAACAAAATATTTTAAAGAAGTAATAAACCAGCCTGACTGCTTTTGCTTGAAGTCAAACGGTAAAACTTTTGATTCACGAACAAAAGTAAAACACTGTATTTGTAATTGTCAGCGACGCAGTTTAACAAACAACAACAACGACAAAGACAACCAAATATTTTAAAGAAGAAATTTAAAATAAACCAGCCTGACTGCTTTTGCTTGAAGTCAAACGGTACAACTTTTGAGTATGTACACAAGTAAAACATTGTATGAATAAAAAAATCGACAACGTAGTTTTGATTCAACTGTACACCGCTACAAGAATTTACAACGGTACACAAAAATATTTTTATTTACCTACGTGTACAAACCAACTGCTATATATACATAGATATATATAGATAAAGACACAGCTATACATCAGCAAAGCAGTATAATAGCAAAAACAATATAATACATATCGGTATATAGATATATATATATATATATACATATACCTAAATAAACTACATTTTTGATAATCATCGAAAAATCAACTTACAACAACGAATAAAATAAATTATATATATATATAATTATATTTATATATATACATATATATAAAATCAAACTCATTTTTTTGGACAAAATACCAGCAAGAAAAATTTTTATTATAATCACCATGTTAAAGACGTCGTGGATTTACTCCCTCAAGAAGGATGAACTGGTACAATACCTGACCCAGTTTGAACTCGAGATAACAGGCACAGTCGAAGAGTTGAGAAAACGCTTCGCCAAGTTTGTTTCATCAGACCACGAGGATGCTCAACGCACAACTTTACTGGCACTGCAAAATAAACACGATTGTGGCACTACTTCATCAACTAAGCTACAATTACCCGAGGGTGCGACGGATAATACACCAGATTCACCAGCTAAATGCGAACGACCTGGGTCATCCCGCCAAAACACACCCCACGATTTTCCCCAGAAGACAACCGTAGAACATCGGATTATGGTCATTGATACCATCAGAAGATGGGGTCTGAAATACGATGGAGGTAAGAATCCCTTAGAATTCGTCGAACGAGTGGAAGAACTAGCGGGTACGTATCAAATAAATTTACGTGATGTTTTAAAAGTAATCATTGAGTTTCTTCGAGATAAATCATTGTTGTGGTATAGGAACAATAATAAAAACTGGACAGAGTGGGAAGCGTTTAAACACGATCTGTGTGATTTCTTTTTACCGCCACGCTACTTTGAAAAACTAGAAGACGAAGTCCGAAAGCGAGTCCAGCGGCCTCGTGAGCCGTTCAAAGAGTATGTCTTGGCATTGCAAAATTTAATGCGCCCCACAAACCTCACGGTTGAACAACGTGTGGAACGCATTTTCCGCAATGCCCAACCCGACTACCAACGGTACATTCGCAGAATTGATTTTTCAACACTCGAAGAGTTAATACGACTGGCCACAGATTTTGAAAGCATCCCCACGAACTCTGCTCCACCCCGCAACGAACATAACCGTATGGTTCTCCACCACTCGACAACAAATCCACATATTGAACCCGAAGCTCCGTCTCGAAGAAATGGGACGTCAATACGATGGGAAGATGACAAAGTAAAAGCCACCATTTGTCTTGACAAAAACTTAGTCACCGCCATAATTGATACGGGTGCAACCCGAAGCTTCATCAGACCAGCATGTATCAGACTGGTAAAGAAGCCAATATATTTACAGGTTGACATCGACGTTACTTTGGCCGACGGCTCTAAAAGGATGGTATCACGCGCAGTGAAGTGCCCTATAACCCTGGGAAATCGGACTGCCTTCCACGAACTTCTCATCTTACCTGGGGCGACTGAACATATTTTGTTGGGGCTAGATTTTCTGAAAAATTTCGAGACCAGCATATCCTGTGCCGGTTTAACCGCTACCTCCAAACTTTGTGCGACGGTAAACTGGTGTCAGGGTAATTCAGATGACCAGTTAAGCCCTACTGACATGGTTACTCCACCAGCGGAAATCACAACCCCGATCAACAAGCAGACTATACTGCAGCAACAGATCGATGATTTTCTCGCACACGAGTTACCAAAATTTCAACAACTTAAAGGCTTATCTACGGCAGCATCACATTCAATCGTTACAAAGGACGGCATAAAAACTGATCCAGAGAAAATTCAGGCCGTGGCACAGATGACCCCCCCTACCAACGTAAAAGACGTCAGACGCTTCTTAGGAATTACGTCTTGGTATCGTCGTTTTGTGCCCGATTTCTCCACCATATCTCGACCACTCACTGACTTACTAAAAAAAGGCAAACACTGGAAGTGGGGAAGTGAACAACAAAAGGCATTCGAAACTCTCCGCAATAAATTGACAGAAGCACCAGTACTGGCGTGTCCAGATTTTTCCAAACCGTTTGTGCTACAAACCGATGCTAGTGACTTCGGATTAGGAGCAGTCCTCACTCAGGAACTAGAGGGGACTGAACATGTAATCGCCTACGCTAGCCGCCATCTAAACGCCGCCGAGAAAAACTACTCAGCCACTGAAAAAGAGTGTCTGGCCATCGTATGGGGCATTCGGAAAATGCGTCCATACCTGGAGGGGTACCACTTTAAAGTTATCACCGACCATCTAGCCCTCAAGTGGCTGAATACAATTGACAACCCTATGGGCCGGCTTGCCAGATGGGCGTTAGAATTGCAACAGTTTAATTTTGAAATTATTTACAGAAAAGGCCAACTCAACAAGGTTGCGGATGCACTTTCCCGACAACCACAGGCTGAAGTTAACAGCGCTAATACGAAAGACAACAACACTTGCCGATGGCTCCAAAGCTTACTCGAGGGGGTGCGTCAACGCCCTGAAGAATTTCCTGACTACAGCATTATCAATCACCAACTCTACAGACATTTTGCCAGAGAATTGAATAATGAAGATAGTTACCCCTGGAAATTATGCGTGGCCACACCCCAGCGTCAACAAGTACTCCAAGAAAACCACGATCGGCCTACTGGAGGCCATCTCGGCATAAGGAAAACACTACACAAGATAGCACAACGGTATTACTGGCCAGGTATGGCCCGTGACGTCAGCCGTTATGTGCGGAATTGTGTCAGCTGTCAACAGTATAAAGTGTCACAACAACAACCGGCAGGTAAGATGCTTACACGTGTACCCGATGAACCGTGGTCACTTGTATGTGCCGATTTTGTCGGACCCTTACCCCGTACTCGTCACGGAAACACTACATTACTAGTGTTCTTCGACTATTTTTCGAAATGGTGTGAATTAATCCCCATGAGGAAAGCCACGGCCGAAGGGGCTGTGAAGGCTTTCCGTGAGAGGATCCTCGCCCGATATGGCGTGCCTAAAGCCATCATCACGGACAACGGTACTCAATTCACATCACGCGTTTTTCAAAAATATCTACACGACGTAGGTATTATTCAGCAGTTTACGGCCCCCTACACTCCCCAGGAGAATCCTACGGAGAGGGCCAACCGCACTATAAAAACAATCATCGCACAGTTCGCCGGAAAACAACATGCTTCATGGGATGATCTCTTACCCGAAATCATGCTCGCCATCAATACAAGCATGACTGAATCCACAGGATACAGTCCGGCGTACCTTACACAAGGGAGGCAACCACGGTTACCAAATACGCTGTACGACCAAGTCACGGTCGGTACAGGAGCTCATCAGCTGTCGCCCGAAGAACGGGCCACAGAACTAAAAGAAATTTTCGACATTGTTCGAAACAACCTATCCAAAGCGACTAATAAACAACGCCACCACTACAATCTGCGCCGCCGCAACTGGCAACCTCAGATTGGAGAGTATGTTTTAGTTAAACAGCATCCGTTGTCCAAGGCTATAGACAACTTTGCAGCCAAATTAGCACCAAAATATGGGGGGCCATGGGTGATTGAAAAATTCACCTCCCCCGTAATATTAGAAATTCGCAGTATAGAAACTAACAATCGGCGCACCGCGCACATTAGCGAATTAAAGCCATTTCATAAACAAATATAGTAACTAATTGTTTTCTCTTCGTAGATTTCACCGGCAATCAACACACTCAATAAACGTGCCGAATCAATGACATCATCATCATCTGCAACAACTTCATCAGCCTCCTCGTCTACATCGACAACATCCACAGCCAAGTCATCAGTATTTTCAGCGCAATCGAAGGACAGTGTAGGGCTGCCGGAAGCATCATCGCGACCGACAACACAACCCCTACCGACAAAACCCATCACCATAACGCGCCATCAACTCCCAGAAGTCCTGCAGAGGGAGCTGAATGAAAGGATGTCTTGACCACTGCGGCCTACAAGAGAGAAGTTATGTCGATGCATCCACAACCAATGCTTCCGGATAACCTTATTCCGTGATAGGCGTTGTCAGATTTGGTGGACCCTGGACGCCGAGAGGGGAGAGGCAGTGTGACGACAAAAGTCCTAAAGTCGTTTTTGCCACACTGGTTTTAATAACATAAACACAATTACTTGACTTTTGTAAATGAATTTCTTTATTTTATTATTTTTATGAATTAGATAATTTTTATTAATGAATACAAATACTATTTTATGAACTAATTAGAAATAATACTCGATATGGTAGTATTAAGATAATTATATTTAATCATTTGAACTTAACGGAAAAATTAACTACCATCACTGGTAGTCATGATATAAATAGTAACTTACGTTTATACACAGCGCTGAACAAAACAATCATCGAACAACTGATCACGTACACAACTCGTGCACAACGTATGGGTGCGGTTGTGTGTGTATCTTGTGTGTGCCAGCAATTTGCTATAAAAGGCGACACATTCGTTGATTGAGTGGAGTTGGTTGGCAGCTGCTAATGTGGTAAGAGCTCTTATTAAACTTGTTTACTAAGAGGGATTAATACATTTTTGTATAGACTAAGAATTCTATTGTGGTGGGTCTGAGCACGGCCACAATTGGATTTCTAGTAGAAGGAGGTTGACTAGCGGTGTGGGTCTGAGTACGGCATCGGTAGGCAACATCCTTCGATACAACCGGTTGTAATTAACTCTAAGAGAAATACCGTGCTCTATTGTGGTGTGTCTGAGTACGGCTACAATAGAGATTTCGTCATATTTCTCTTTCATCGAACGTGCTCTATTGTGGTGGGTCTGAGTACGGCTACAATAGGGATTTCGTTACCTAATCAAGAGACGTCTCCAGAGATAAAGAGAACGACTACAAACAACTCTCAGAGAGAATAACCACATACCAAAGCAGAATCTATATATACATATATACAGAAACAGAAGAGTAAATAAAGTGATAAGATTTATAACGTATTCTAAAGAATTCCGAAGCCTTTTTATTACTCTTACTAAAAAACTGGATAAAATACAATCTAGTAACGACCCTGGACAACGCTGAGCCTACCCCAGCTTCAAAGCGAGAAAACGTGTCGTTACAGACTATATTATGTAAAATATCCCTTAGCTTGTGATAACACCTTTCCAACTTTATCCAATAGACTTTGCATAGACAAAACAAATTCATGTAATTAATTATAAGTTTTGTCTACTTTTCGTTCGCTAAACATCTTTTTGCCATTCAACTCATTTTCCAAATAAAAAAAACGGTAGCATTCAGGTGCAAAAAGAAAAAAACAAACGAAAAAAAATCATGAATGAAATCAAAAGCCTGCACTTTGACGCTCTCTCTCTCTGACATTCAAACGCAAATAAATTGCGCAGCATCCTGTGAGAGCATATATAGGAAAAATCCCTTTAGTGTAAATAAAATTAAGACTTTGTGTGTGAAATAAATAGAGTGACCTTGTCACTAAGAAACAACAGTTGAAACTTGACCGTGAAATTGTCAACATGTTGTCAAGAAATGTCAAAAAGCAAAAAAATACATAATTATTATTCGAAAAAAATATTGTCGGTGACTCACAAGAAAATTTAATGAAATGGCAGTTACATTTAAATAATCATAAACTTTGTTGCAAAACCGACAGACGGCAATAAATGCGAGTGGCGACGGTTTGTAAAAAATAATAATAATATTTTACATCAATGTATCTGTTTAAAAAATCTTACACCATGTGTGTATGTGCATAAGTATGTATGTACATACATATGTGCAATTATAAAATGAATTAAAAAAATAAAGCTTAATAGCTTTTTAGTTTACAAAAAAAAAATGAAGAAATTGTTTAGTTTACAAAAATTTGTGTAAAATATATGCTATATCTAGTATTTAAAGTTACCTCCTAACGGTATGCTTTGAAATATCATCAAAAGTGGTTATGCATGTGACAAAAATAGCCACAAGTACAGAAAACGTTTGAAAACAGGTAAATAAGTTACTCGCAAATATTTTACTTACTGCCTGTTTCACGATGTCGAAAGAATTCATTCTTTCGTACAATTATAGTTACAATAAAAAGAAACTCTGAAATGATTTTTGAACACAGCAAATGGAAAAACTAATTTTGAAAGTATCCAAAGAATTTGAAATTATTCTGCCTTAAATTATAAACTCCGGTGGTATTCGAAAACACAAAGAAAAATTTGTGAGATCTAAATTAATTCAATTAGACTGAGTCCTTTTTGTAAGTGTTATTCAGACGAATTGATTAAGGTTCAAGAAAATTCAAAGATTTAATTTTACTCAAAATAATTAAGAATTATTTATTTAGTGTGAAACGGCCCTAAGTAATACAATACAACGATACAAGGTATATGTGAATTCAGGTCATAGAAAATTATCAAAGTGTTAAACTTCAACATGAAATGGCAATTCAGACAAAAATATAAAAAGTATTTATTAAAGTTTTTGAAAATGGCAAATCTATAAATAAACTTACCATTTTTGGTGAAGGGTATAAAAAGTTAAACAAAGTTTTAAAACTAGCAATCCTATGCAACAAGAAGAAGAAGGAATGCCTGGTATAAATCACAGACGAGAAGTGATTGATAAGAATGATTGTCGTTAGATATCAGACTGCAGCTGAAAATCGCGAAATTCAACAGCAAATATGAAAGTGAGTGATCGTAGGGTACTGCAGAATAACGTTTTATTGCATCAGTATATACTGGTGGTATTTGTGTTATTGGTGGCGTTGTTGGCTTCAGTCTTGATACTATTTTTAAATTCATATTTCAGTGGCATTTTCACTTTGAACTTTCTATATTCGTTTTTGCAACACTCTGCATTGACTGCTGCTGTGGCGGTAGCATGTGTCGTTGAGGCTGTCACAACGGTGGCCACTGTGCTGCTGCATGCTTTTTGGGAATGGGCAATAACAGTTTCTTTGGGAGCGATGGCTTTTTTGGAACAATCCAAAACGTAATTATGTTCACTTTCGGTGTCACTATCATCACCACCGGATGGCGTCAATCTATCCTCATGATATTCATTGCTGTGATAGCCCTCACCAGAGCGTACTGAACGTACGCTGCCATCGTTTGGTTTCAGCTGATGTTCATATTGAGCTTCTTTGTGCGACATGGGTGAACCTCCAACATTTTTATTGTTATTGTGCTCTTTCGAATTAACACACTCTTGTTCCATGGCCAAGTGGTGATGAACCTGCACTATCACCGAGGATGGTTCTTGCTTTAGATGCAAAACAGTTTGATGTGTCGCATGAAGCGTTGAGTGGCGGATCAGTGATCTGGACTGATGGCCGCTTTTTGAATGACTGTGTTGGATATGCGGGTGTGTGTTTTGTGTTTGATTGACATTTGGTGGGGAGGGACTAGGTGTAGGCGAACGTCTGTCGTTCCGTGTGATCGATGATGTAAGAGGCGGCGGTAGGTGTAGACCCATTACGTAGGTTATATGATTGTAGGCTACTTCGGGAGGAATTTCAGGAGCAGGCATATCATATGACGAACAAGATCTTTTCTTGGGACACACATATTCCTCTTCGTTTTCTCGATCACGTTCCTCTTCCGGCTCCAGCTCACCCTCATCCTCTTCGCCCGACTCTTTGCAAGCCCCGAATAACGTGCGCTCCGGATCTACGTCGTAACCCAAACGTTTGGCAAAATCTTTGCAATACCACACCATTAACTCCTCATTGGGCATGATATCACGTGTAGTATAGAAATAGATATTCTCCTGATGCTGGCAGGCTACCAAATTCCTGGTGTCTAGACTATAAGCGGAGGCAACATAACGCATCCAATTGGACTGAGAACGATCTGAACCATCCAAATAAAAATAATCATCATCTTTGAATATCTGAGAATAGACAGAGAAGAAAAAAGAAATTCGAAATGAAACGATATTCGCTGAAATGCCAGGGAGGGAATTAAAAGTAAATTTCACACTTTTAATTGTATTAATAAATTTTAACAAACCGAAGTAATCAATGATATTTTTTTTGCCTTTTTTTGATTCTCTTGTATTGTTAGTCGATAGTCCTAAGGAAAAGCTGAGTTCAGACCAAAAATTAACAACCATTTTTAGAACTGGCTCACGTGTGTACATTTTTCCAAAATATTGGAGTCTAATTTTCTTTCACAGCAACCTGCTAACCTAAATATGTTAGTGATCTGTGTGGACGCACTCTGTGTCTGCCTCCCTCTTGAATCCTATTCATCTTCTGTCTTTTTTTTTTTTTTTGACAGCTTTCAGCATTCTAGAAAACAAGCAAAAAATAAATTAGTTACTTAGAAATTTTTCTTAAATTTCTTTACAAATTCTGCCGCAAGTGCGGATACGAATATTTCCAAAGAACAACGGACAGTTGAAATGAACACAATTATCGTGGGCAATCATTGTCATAATTACAGCAGTTTTAACAAATTGCAAAAATTAAAAAAAAAGTAACAAGACAAAGAAGAATTATGTGTTCTTTAAAGTAAAACAAAATCATTTACGATTCAATTGTCGTTGTTTGTGCCATAAATATTTTTGCTCAAACCCAGTGTCCGACGACCCCCCCCCTCCCGCATTTCCTTGGAAATAAATAGTTTTTCAAATTTATGAAAAACAAATGTTAAAACATACATACATATATACATACATATGTACATTGTATTTGAGTCAATACAATTTATAAATTTGCATAAACTTTTCCGTTGCTAAGAGCAGTTGATAAAAAACATAAGTATATAAATATGTATGTACATATTTATATAAGAAAATTTAAAAAAAGGCAAATATTTTCAACGACTTGATATTGAATAACAATTTAATAGGCTGTCTCGTGTATCGTCAATTTGATTGAAGTACGTTCTTGGAAGCAAACCATGGTAATTTTTTTACAGCGGGCCGGACGGCTTTACCTGTTTTTATTACACCGTGGAAGCAAACTATACTCTTTAAAAAATATTTCCAATGAAATGAGTTTCACTTTTAATAGAAATTTGGAAAAATATCACAATGTTCATTCAGTTTAATTAAAAAAAAATATATCATTTAAACCACGTTTAAAGTGGCCCATACATATACTTTGATTATAATTGTGCAATTTTTCATAATGGTTGCACAATTTATAGCACAACCATTCGCAACATTGTTCAATATCTAAACATGTAGTAATTTTTTCGAAATTACTAGTTAAGACTATTTAAGACTAATTGCAGTTTTTTAATCGGAAGGTTTCTAATATTCTCTAAAAATTCACATTTGAGGCACAAAAAACGATTTTAATAAAAAATATTTTGAAGGAAGTTAGGTGATGATCATCTATATTTATTTATATAGGGGCATCCTTTTCCCCCGTCCTATCGACTTAACATTTTTCCTTAAATTGTATTTACTTCTATTAGTAACCCACAGCAAATTTCAAGACTATCAGCCATGTCATAGAGATCTATCCACATTTAAATAAATAAAATAATTCTGTTTGTAAATTTAAAAATGGTTTTCTTAAGAATCAAAATACAGATTGAATTCCGTTTCCGAATGGAATATATCTCTGTGACATGGCTAATTGACTATGTACGCAGATAAGTTTGTATGGGGGCTACCTTTCTCCACTGTAATGTTTAAAAAATACGGCCTATTTGAATTTCGTGGTCATCAGCGAAACGGTTCCAAAATTTGAAGACGATCGCTCTTCAACCGGTTGGTTGATCAACGGCGGCGGAACTACTCTGACCAAAATATGTAATATTCTGCTCAACACATTTTATCATGTATTTTTCCACTTAAAAAAAGTTTACTTAAATGATTTTGGAATAAAAAAAAAACCATATGATAGTCATTGCACTGCCCACTTTTCGCTTTGTAATATTGTATTGCTCCGTTACCCTAATGAGTGTCTAAAATTTTATAAGAACTGGTGAAATAGAATTATTAAAAAAACTTTCACACTGTCCACTTTTCTAATCATAATACTGTATCGCCACGAGAACTCAATGAGTGCTGTAGAACGATTTATAAGAATCTGTGAAAAATATTTATGTAAAAAGAAATTTTCGTAATTTCTGGGCGCGGTAGTGCCTACTATTCTAATTATAATATTTCATTGTCACAATAACTAAATGTGCGTGTAAAGTTTAAAAGTCATCGCATTAGCAGAAGGTTTTTTTACTTTGCAGAGACGTGCCGTGCCAATCCCCACTTTTTTTGTATTAAAATGTTTTATTTTAAAGGATACACAAAAAAAAAAACGCAGCAGGCTGTTCCACCAAATAAAGAAAAAGTTCGGAAATCGGTTTATAAATGGCGAATTTATAAGGAAGCTCATTAAAAAAATATATAAACACTTCACAACCTTCAATTTCTTTCTTTTTGGAAATCGGTTAAAAAATCAAGAAGAAATCATTAATTTTCCACTTTTATATCACGAAAAACTTAACTGAAAACATAAAAGCACATAAAAACTTCTTCCATGAAATACGAGAAGTTTTTTTCTTTCATATAAACACATACAAACATCTTAAATTTAAAATTAAAGTTCAAATAAAGAAATAAAAGTTCATGTTTCACTTCTTTCTTCATTGGAAATTTGTAAAATCTGTTAAACGGAAAACAAGTAAAAAACAAAAGTTGCTATTCTAAGATTTTTTTCTCCTTAGCCTTGCCGCCAGTCAATGAAGCTGCAAAGATTTTTTATAAATAGTTCACAGTGAGAAACAAATCAAATTATTTGATGTTTGTTGCAAGGAGTCCTTCTTGGTTGGGGATATTGAACAGTAACATTGAGTATTATTTATACAGTTTTTCCAAAACAATTACAAAAGCAACAGGTGCTTTTCTGTAATTTAATATACAAGGACTGTTCGTATATTAAACTAGCTGATCCCGGTGTACTTCGCTACCCCCCTCGTTATAAAATAAAATTAAAAGTATTTATATATCCTATTGTGAAAATTTAATGACCATCGGTCCAATAGTTAAGACTATATTAAGATTTTTTATTTTCCTATAAAGGGGCGTGGTCCCACTCACTTTTCTCCTAGTACGTATTCCTAATTATGTCAATACTATATGTACCAAATATCATCGGCGTAGGTCAAAAAATGCCCAAAATATGGCGATTTCAATTTTTGGGTTATATGGGAGCTACCACGTCCACTTGTCCGATAACGCCCATTTTTGTCCTGATTACTCACATTAGTAACATATGAACTATTGCAATGTTTCAAAACTCTTGCTATCACAATAGTCAAGATATATGATGTTATTCAATTTATGTGGGAGGGGCTACGCCCACTTGAAATATTAAAAGCCTAAAACCATCCTCTATAAATTCCCTTTTGAATGACACCAGTTTGGGTCAAATCGGTTGGATAGTTTCCGAGTCTATAGCGAACATGGGTACAAACATTTTTTGTATTTTATACATATAGATAACACTCTTGTGTGATACGACATAAGGATTTGTTACGAAGTTGGCAAAAAAAAAAAATAAATTTTTGCACTTCAAATTTGACTTAATTAGAAGAAAATATGAGAAAAATTATTTTTAGAAAAAATAAACTTGCGATTTGTTGCGATAAATATTAGACGTTAGGGGCTGTACACATATTACGTAACGCTGTTTTCAGAGTTTTTTGCTGCCATTTGCAGCTAAACCATAGGTAGGGCAAAAAATAGTCAGATGCCGTAGCGCTGCCACCTGGTTTACTACGCCTTTAACTTTAAACTTTTATCTTAAATTTTTTAAATAGGAAAAAAAATAATATCTACTTTAAATGAAAAGTGAAAATCAAAAGAAACCAGCCAAGCAAGTCCAGCTTCACAATTTAGTCCAAAATGCTTTTCGTTTTAAAATTTTAAATTGAAATCGTAACCTTTATTATAAATAGAAAACAAGAAAATTGAAATTGTTAAACAACAAAAAGTTAAATAATAATTTAATCAAAACTAGTATCTAGTCTAACAACAACTCAGTAGTGACTAGAGTTATTAGATGAAGTCCGAAAGTTGTCATCACTACTCCCAACAACAGCAATAGCAATGCCATTGTTTTTGTAGCTTTATACTTGTGTGTGTGCGAGTGATAACGTCTTGTTATAAAATAAATAAGGCAGAAGTATGGATAACATTGAAATTCTTTAACAAACACTTTAAATAAAGCTCATTTTTCTTCTTGCTATTTAATAAGTGATCAAACAAAAAGGCACCCAGAAAATATTTATCCCTTTTTATTTTATTTTGCAAAATTTTTAACTAATAATTTATTAGAATAAGGGAATATTTTATTCAGTTGTTGGCACAAAGTTTATAAATGATTTTACTTTTTTAACAAGATGAATTTTTGATGGCACAGACATTTTGTAAGAAGTAATTTATTTGTGTTTGTATTTCGTCAGTAGATGAATTTTTGAGAACTTTTTATATTGTATACATACTCGTAAATATGTATGTGTGTACATATTTTACTCGTTGACATATCCGACATCTTTACAGAAAGTATTGTTGCAAAAATAATGTTTGTTTGAAATAAAATGAAATTTTCCCTAAATAAATATTTATTAAATTCATTATTTGAAATATTCTCTAAGTTTCATGATTAAATAACTTAATCGAAGTCTACTGATGATTTGGTAAAGTTCCAATGAAATGTATATCGACATTGTTCAACCATCAACTAATATGTACATTAGACCGTATCGCCTTATAGGCAAAAAAAGTTCGCCGTACACCATCGAAAAAAAATTTTTTTTCGTTATATCTTCAGCATTTACAGTCGGATCGATGTTTTTGTCTCGAGGAGACCAATATGTTGCTTTAATAGTCATTTACTTCTAATATCCCGTTCTATTATTTACCCACCAGATCTCACTTCCTACCACCCTAATCATAATATCAGAAAATTGAAGCTCGCAAAAAGTCATTAAACTTTTGCTAAGGAAGTACATATTACGATAATTCCAGCAGAACTATTTAAAAAAAAATATGATTTTTTTTGCAGAGCGTAGGAGTTGCCCTTTTAAACCGAGTGAAATCAATAGTTTAATCATTAATCAAAAATGCATTGTAAAAATTATTTATGAGTGACATTCGTTAGTCTAGTTTCATTAATTTTATGCAAAAATACCCCAATATATATATATATATATATATATTTTACATTCAAGGTAAATACGAAAATTATTTGACGTTAAATGTAATACTACACGCAGAGAAAAGACATGATTGCAAAATGTTCATGTCAAGTATATCTGCCACAATCAAATAATTATTCTTTGAAGCAAATATGGTTTGATCAAACATTCTTCCATTATTCAAATAAAATAATCATTCTAGGTTTCGTCCCATAAAAATTGAATTTATCAAAAAAAGTATTTTCGCTGCTACAAGAGTATCTTTTGCAAATGAAAATAACAAAAGTTTATTTTAAATAAAGTGCACATATTGCGACCATACATTGTTTGTGTTCTGAAGAGAAACAAAATAGCTGTCAATCGTATGTAACTTCAGTCCTTCATAGAATTTAATAAGACGAGGAGATGTGAAGTGAAAAAATTAATGTTAAAATTATAATTATATGATGAAACTTATTTAATTTTACAACAAAATTAAAGTGCACCTGAAATCTTCAACATCAGTGGTTTAAGGTACATATATGAGTACATAATATTATATATATGGAGTAAATTAAATATACGAATGTATGTATGTGTCCTAGCAGAATGACGAAAAAATACTAATTATTTTGAATTTTATTAAATTTAATTTAATAAAAATATTTATCAAAAATATAATTTGATTTAATTTAATTTAATAAGTATTTGGGTGTGCATTTTTCTTTCATTTAAGCAAGTTGTTTACATAAACCATTTTCATAGTTACTATAATGCGCTCAAATTTCTTAGCATTTTCAGAGAATACGAGTACTATGTTCATACAATGATATTGTCAAAGGGAGATTTATGAAGAACATATTATGTTCCTTAGATGACAAATGCAATATATAGAGCTGTAATCATTAATCTGAACATGAAATGATAGTTTGCAACCATGTTTTTTCTTTGCGTGTATAAATACATGCATGTACACATGTACTTACATACATACATTCCGTTAAAATCTTTTCCTGTATAATTAATTGATTTTTTTATGTACGAGTATAATACTTTTTTTATTAAATTGCGTTTCCGGTCGAATTCGAAATCCATCATGTATGTTTGTGTGTTCACCTTTAAACATCTAATCAATTTTTATGTTACCATCACTCAGTCAGTCATAAATTTTAATATGGAACACTAAAAATAAAATTGAAATAAAAATGTTAAATGGTAACAACTTAAACCAAATCATTTGTAATATTTATTGATTTTCACTCTCAGCAGTTCTCTGACAACGTTGAGGAAATGTAACTTTTTCAAGAATCAACTTGAATATTTAATCTGATGCAGAATTTACGTTTGTACGATTAGTTTAAGTGTTTAATGTTTTTCCTTTTTTCTTCTCAACAATGAATGCTACAAAAGTCAGTAGTTGTGAGTGAATAAAAATAAAAATGCTTAAATTTTAGTTTTACTTGAAGTGGATTTCTAGTAAAGTATCGAACTAATGAATAAGCAAGTTAGGAGATTACAGTCGGTAAAGGCATTCGTGTTGTACCCAACAGCACTGGTCGAGTATCAGCCATTTAGGGGCTGTGCACATATTACGTAACGCTCCTAGGGTAGGGGGGTTAAAGAGTTGTTACGGATTGGAAATTTTGCACTGAAAAATTATTAAAAAGCGTTACGCGACCAGAGGTGGGGGGGGGGGTATAAAATCTCTGAAAACAGCGTTACGTTATCTGTGCACAGCCCCTTAAATCATACTTCAACCACAGATTTTGGTAGAAACATGACGTGTGCTCTCGAAGGAGACAGAGACAGGACTCTGCACTGTTAAGGGTAATCCGAGGCCCGCCAGCATATCCATCGCTAAGGGTACATTGTATCCATCTGGCAGCACATCGTAAAATGAGTCCAACATAGGAACATGGCTTTTCTATCCCTGCAGTAGGGCTTATCGTCTCCCGGTGGTGTCAGTGTATGGTTACTGGTCGATCTTCGAAAGAGAATCCCCATAAACATTAACTTTCTCTGGACTTTGGTCTTGGACTAGGATAGGTTAACCCACTTCCTCCTGTATTTTATGTGTACATCCGTTGCTCTGTTGTTACATAGATCGCGAAGTGACACATACATACATATGTCTAATGGTCTAATGGCCTCTTCCCCCCAAAAACACAGCACTATGAAGAGGTTAGTCACTAAGATGCATAATCGTGACACCCGGAGGATTCGTAATACGAAAAAATCGTTGGAAAGAAAAAAATCGTCTAAATAAATCTACAAAAACAAAAATAAGAAAAAATCGACCAAACGAAAAACGAATCCGTGTTTGTATGTTTGCTTTTAAGTTCGCTTGTTGATTTCTATGTTCCTTATAAGAAACCCAGCGGTTAGATCGATCATCTTGAAATAGAATTGAAATGTTTTTCTTAATGAAGATCCAGAAATTTAAATCGGATAATTCTTATTTTTTAATATTGGAGGGGGAAAATAAGCTTCCCCCATATAACATAAATAATAATGTTCACTTACCTTCGCAACTAAAACAATGAATATTTTGAAAACATTCCGCTTATAGCCAGAGTTAAAATAAAATTACGAAGAGTAACAGCACCACACATTGTCGAAGTTTACTATTTTCTTTTTGAAAGTTTGTTTATAAACTATTGTGTGCATTTGTTATTTTGTTATTTTTTCACACAAGAACAATACATATTAAAAGAGTATTCAAATTAGGAAAAATTTGATTTTTTTTTTCTAACAATTCAGGCCTTTTCTGTTTTCCATGCGCAATGGAACACTTGATCGAATTTATTAAAATTTTTGTTATTATGAATTAATATTCTAATTTCGCATGGAATACGCAGAAAAGTCTAGAATATGATTATATTTCTCTACAATGTATTGCATTTGTTTACTGACAGCATACGAAATTAATGCATTTTTACACGGTAATTTATACATGACAATCACAATAGTAAAATAGTTTTGCATTTGTTTGTGTGCGTAAGTATAAGTACATATGTGTGTTGGTGGTGATTATTATAAGGAAATTGCAATTTTTCACAATGTCAAAACTTTTGCATTGATTTTAATGAAATATGCCAGTGGTTTCTTTTTAACGTACATATGTATGTATGTATGTATGTATGTATATTGAGTTAAAAGTGTGTGAAACTAAAACGTAGTTTTCTACGATCTTTGGAAAAATCTAAATCTATATAGAAAAAATAAACAGATTCATATCGAATAAAAACTTTTTGTTAAGTTGTTTGTATAAGTTATTTTAAAACTATTTTGTTTGTGCTTTAGTAATTCGCATTTCTTACTTGGGACTTCATGTATGAGTAGATGAGTTTTGAAACTTTTCAAACATAATGTGAAGGATGTACTGATTAGTTGGTATTTAGCTACAAATGAAATGCATATACATATATAGAATAGTCAATCGATAAGTATCAAATAAAAATTTTGAAAACATAAAGTCTTGAGTACTTACTCGAATAAAATGTTGTATTAGTTTCATACGTAGCTTTTCGAAAAAATTTCTGAAAAGATATCAGAGAATCAAATATTATTGGAAACTGTCTAACTTAATAATTATGAGTACGTGTATAAATCAAATATTTGCTAAATGTGACTGTAACTTAGCTGCAAACCACCAAAGCAATTTCATTAGAGTCTTAACAGAAGTAAAACATTTATCATTGTTGGAAAATTGAAATAAATTAAAAAAATACTATGTTTGTAAATCTAAAGAAAATACAAAACAGGAAAAGCAATTAATGAAAATTTGATGTCGTAAGTAGGACATGTCGTATTGGCGAACATTCTGACTTTTCATATACTCAATCATGCAGTAAAAAATACGCAATAAACCATTCCATAAGCAAAATATAACGGAATTATAGAATAAGCTTATCATAATAGATTTCCTACAACTTTTTATAAACATACTTATTATAAGCTTATTTAAGTACAATATCTTTTTATAAATTATTTTTAATGTCTTACAATGTAGTATTTTAATAATACTTGTTATACACTTATTTTAGTTAACAATTTATCAGATATGATTGAAAATAACTTATGCTCGCAATAGTTTTGTAAGTGTTTTTGACGCATGCCAGAATTTCGTGTTAGTATAAAAAGTCAATTGTTTTAGAACGACAAATAGTTCTTGAAACCTGAGTACAAATAGAGCTAAAAGATGTAAAATATTTCATATATTTAATAATTTAATCTTTTAAATGCTGCAATTTTTATTGGATTGGAAGAGTTAAATAGTTGTGATTTAAATACATTTCACACAAATACACATCGTCACAAAAATTTAAGACAACAGTTTCGATTATCTATTTTTCTTCTCCTGTAAAGCTGCAGTTATATGTGTTTGGGCCTTTCTATTTATATGAGAGCAACGATATGTAATTGTAAAAATTAAATAAACTTAATTTACTTTAAACTTAAAAATTATCAAATACTTCTCCAAAGTAAAATTTGTATCTTTAACAAAAAATTTTTACTTATTTTATTTTTAATACTTTCAGTAAATTGCAACACGCCTACTGCATAATCGTACTAAAGAAAATACCAACAACAAAATATTACAAAAAAATTCTTAGAAAAATTTTCTATAAATTGATTATTGTGCACACAATCGCAAATTCAAATTACACGAATGAAACTTTCATTTCTATGGGAACAAGTTGATAGTTTTTTAATTTTTTTTGTTTCTACCACAAACACAAGAAAATTTGATGCAACAATAATCGTGCCATGGATAAACAGCATTCTATTTGCCCAAAATTTTAAAACAAAACAATGACACAAAAACTACAAAAAGAAACGGCAAAACAGCAGCAACATCGTGATATGCAACAAAAACCAAACACGCAAAAGATGTCACAACAACTACAACAACAGCATCTGTCATATTGCCAATTTTCTAGCAATCCATTGAACATATTTAACTTTATGATAAGCTGGTATCACTGGTTACCACCATCGAAAAGAGTTAAAACTTTTTACTCTCATCTCTACCAAAAAAGCTCTCTGTTATATTATGAAATAATTAAATTGAACATTTTTAGGCTTTCATCAATTCTTTTGAGCCTGGCTTCCATGGCAAATGCCTCCTCTTATATAGCAAAGTTTAACATTTTAGAAGACCATCTGTTGGTATGTATACCGGAGAATGTTACAAATTCCTGCATTAAATTCGTCAATTCTTCAATTAATGGTTTAATTGAATTAAACGAAAGGTAAGTAAATCGTATAACTTGTCTCACATTGAAGTATATTAAATTATGTTCTCATTTCTCATTTTTGTTGTTCTATAATTTCACCTTTTTAACCCGCCCCTCCCTCGCAAATTGTTCAGTATGTATCCTGGCTTGAAAGGGTTTCGTGGAACTTATGATTACCAGATGATTGGCCGTATAAATCCTTTTTGGTTGAGATTTGAGCCACCCAGTGATGTGTCTTATTATGTGATGGGTACATTGTATCTGATACTATTTGTTTTTGGTGTTACTGGCAATGGATTGGTCATCTATATGTTTGCAAAGTAAGTTGGTCTAAATTAGTAGCTGCAATTTTTGGGTTTAAAATAACAAGTTTTCCAAAATTTATTTATCTGTTATGGGTTAGCTAATATTTAATAAATAAATAAATTTGACATTTATTCGAGCAAATATTCAAGAATTTATGTTTTTAAAAATTTCATTTATTTGTTGCGGGTTAGCAATATCTAAATGCATAGCAAATGGTATAGCAACCAACGAAATGCATTTAGATATTGCTAACCCGCAACAAATTAATAAAAATTAAAAAAAAAATAATAATAAATAAATTTTTGAAAAAATAAATTCTTTACTATACTCGAATAAAATGTTATATTTTTTTTAATAGTAATCATAAGATGATTTTTTAACAATATTTTCTCAAGTATAACCACGGCAAGACGACTTCGTTTTATACCTCAACTAAGAGTACAGTCTGAATAAAAAATAAAAAGTGAAAAATCTGAGTTCATTAAAATATTTTATATACGCGAGGTGTCCCAGTTGGCAGCCTGGCCTATTGGCGTTATCAGTTTTAGCATCGCAAGCTCTAAATTTGCAATATATTTCTTTAGTATACCGGAGGCGTATGAAAACTAAATAAACAAAATTATAAGTATATTAAGTGTACATCCTACGATATATTAATCCAGTCTTCTGTATGCGTATGAGTAATAAATAGTTGGTTAATAGATATTATTTATTAAGTATACGTCCTCTATAAGTAATATATGTATGGTCTAGTGATAATACGAATATCAATTTTTAGTATTCGCGAGTACGAATGCGAATATGAATATTTGAAACAATATTCGCCAAATACGAATAAGGTTTAGAAAAACTTAATATTTCAAATTTAATCGGAAAAAATCCCTCCCTTTTTAACATTATAGTGACATTGAGATGCCGAATTTGAAGACTTCTACTGACCATTTTTAAATTATTTTATTTACATACTTTCAGATTTAGGTTTTGTTACCCTGTTTGCGCTTTTAGTTACTAATTCAGTGCTGTTTGGGAGATTATATTTTCTCAGATGGCAAAGGATTTTCTTTAAATAAAAAAAAAATAATTGAAAATTAATATATTTTTGTACATTTTATGTACTTTTTTTCTTTGGAAAGAATTTGCAAATTAATCGAGAAATATTCGCTTGCATTTGGCGAATACGAATATCTTGATATAAGCGAATAGTCGAATAAGCGAATACGAATACGAATATTCGTAACATCACTAGTATGTACAAACATAAAAATTCAACTTATTAAACCATCGGACAGACATAAGGGACACACTTTAATGTTGCTCAGTTATTCCTTTTATACTGAACCCGCACCAACGAAAGACAAAACTTTTTCATCTTTTAATCAAAGACACTAATTTGATGCTAACCCACACAAAAAAAAAAAAAAAATAGCCTGCAAGTTTCTGTCTTAGAAGACAAACGGTAATCACACAGCAATGCGTGGCATGGGTTACATCATGAGAAAGTACTGTATTATTCGTTTTAGTATGTTTTCTCTTACTATGTGTGGGTATGTTGTATCAAACGACATGAATTTTCTGCAAGCAATGTTATGGCGCGGTAAGTCAAACATACTTTGTTTTGTTTGATTTGAATTGTCTCATAAGAACTAAAGTTCTGTTGTCGTATATTAAATTTTTAAATTTTCAATTATTTCCATGAAGAATATCTACATTTTTTACGTTGTTTCTTGATAAACAAACACCAGCCGCCAGATAATTCACGGTAAGAAATTAATTTTTTTTTACTGTCAAAAGAAGCTGATTGATCAACCAGACATATTTCTTGTAAATCTTTTTAAAGCGCCAATGCATCTTGCGTACATGTGTACATATGTATTTTTCTCAAATACATTAAAATTTAGTTTTAGCTAACAATTTTTAAATGCCATCTTATTATGTATTTTAAATTATAATTGTATTATAGTTCTAGCTCAAGGATGATCTTACAGACAAGTCTTGTTTTGTTTTGTTATAAGGTGGTATTTTATTTTTCAATATTTCTAACACCATCGGTGTTGTTTTTTAAGTTCATCAGTAACTTAGAGCCTGAAAAACACAATTATAGCTAAAAATGAAATTTTTAGTCATATTTTTTACACTCAATATTCATATCTATACATATAAAAAATTGTTGCAAGTTTGTTGTATCTTTATATCTCACTAACGGTCAAACCGAATTCGGGTTCGTTCATATGGTCGTGTAGATGGTTAATCTAAAGTTTGCACGAAATCGGTCTACGCATTCGTGAGTTATGACTTTTCATGACAACATGTGATTTTGTCCATATAAAAAAACACAACAACAAATATGTAGGCGCCTATGAGCGTGTGCGGTATGTATACTGTGTGCTGACCTCATACACCCCGTAAATACACGTTGTAGCGCATACACTCATACACATTGACAGCTGTCAGTGAGTAAACATTTTAAGTTTAAATCGAAATTCATAAAAGTAAATATCTTCCGTGCGAGGCCGGGGCGTTCAGCTAGTTTACTATAAATATTTCTAAAACATATATTTTTTTAAACATATCTACATACATATGTATATACATATATAAAATTAAGTGCAAAACTTCCTGTGCGCATACTCCTCCTAGACGGCTTCCCCGATTTCAATGAAATTTTCAGGGGTGATTGGGGTCTGTGTGGAGGGTGCACATAAGAAATTTAGTGGGCGTGGACCCTCCCACATAAATTAAATAACATCATATATCTTGACTATTGTGATAGCAAGAGTTTTGAAACAGTACATATGTTACTCATGTGGTAATCAGGACAAAAATGGGCGTGATCGGACAAGTGGGCGTGGCAGCTCCCATACAAAGTAAATATTTAATATCATATATCTACAGTACTATAATAGCCATAGTCTTAGAAATTTGTGCACGTTGATTATATTATGAATAGTCATGGGAAAATTGGGCGGGATCATACCAGTCGGCGTGGCAGCTCCCATACAAAGTGAATATTTAGCTCATAAACAAAATTAATATTAAATATCTAGGGCTCTATATTAGCTATATAGCCTTCAAATTTTGTACGAATCCATCAATCTATATATATAAAAATGAATCACTTTTTCCTTGGTCACGGCATCACGCGTGAATGGCTGGACCCATTTGGACGATTTTTTCTTTCTAATGATCGCCATGGTCCAACTTTTTTCGATTTACCTAAAATCAGAAAACGGCTCCATCGATTTGACTAATTCTTCTTTCATATGTTCGTATTAATTCATTTTAAGTTTTCATCGAACGAAAAATTTGCCACGCCTACTTTTGCGCACGCCCCTTTTTAGGAAAATTAAAATCGTTATTTTGTCTTAACTACTGGACCGATCGTCATTAAATTTTCATAATAGGATATTCTTACGAAATAATAAATGCTTGACTATATAAAGTATTGATTGGGCAAAGGGGCGTGGCACCGCCCATATAACCAAAAAATTAAATCGCCAAACTATGGGCATTTTTTGACATACGTCGATGATACTTGGTACATATGGTATTGGCATAATTTGGAATACGTACAAGGAGAAAAGTGGGTGGGAGTACGCCCCTTTTTAGGAAAATTAAAAATCGTAATTTAGTCTTAACTACTGGACCGATCGTCATTAAATTTTCACAATAGGATATTCTTACGAAATAAAAAATTCTTGACTATATAAAATTTTAATTGGACAAAGGGGCGTACCACCGCCCATATAACTCAAAAATTTAAATCGCCATATTTTGGGCATTTTTTGTCCTACGTCGATGATATTTAGTACATATGGTATTGGCATAATTAGGAAAACGTACAAGGAGAAAAGTGGTTGGGAACACGCCCCTTTTTAGGAAAATTAAATGTTGTAATATAGTCTTAACTACTGGACCGATCGTCATTAACTTTTCACAATAGGATATTCTTACGAAATAATAAATACATGACTATATAAAAACTTTCAGTTTTATTTTATAACGATGGGGGTAGCGAAGCACACGGGTTTTTTCGGATTTTTATTATTGTTTTGCCGCAAGATTGGCAGTCCTGCCTTTTACTAATAAATAAACACAGACAGCAGGCGAATGTTTACAATTATTAAAACACATTGACATCGCAATATTGTGTGTTTTTTCCACATTTAATTCAATCGATTTGCTAAATTTATTCGAAAAGAATACTTCATCGGACTTACATAGTCAATAAGTATGGATCCTTGGCTTTAATTTCTTATTGGTCCAAATGAGTGACAAACATAAATGTGCCCACAAATAGCCAAATTCCCGTAGAGCTGAACAAAATTTACACAATTTTAATCTTTAAAATTTTATAGAAAAATTCTCAAATACAATTGAGAAATCGGACTTACATAGATTATAAGTATGGATCCTTGGCTTTAATTTCCCATTGGTCCAAATGAGTGACAAACAAATTTTATAGAAAAATTCTCAAATACAATTGAGAAATTGGACTTACATAGATTATAAGTATGGATCCTTGGCTTTAATTTCCCATTGGTCCAAATGAGTGACAAACAAATTTTATAGAAAAATTCTCAAATACAATTGAGAAATCGGACTTACATAGTCTATAAGTATGGATCCTTGGCTTTAATTTCCCATTGGTCCAAATGAGTGACAAACAAATTTTATAGAAAAATTCTCAAATACAATTGAGAAATCGGACTTACATAGTCTATAAGTATGGATCCTTGGCTTTAATTTCCCACTGGTCCAAATGAGTGACAAACATATGTAAATGTGCCCACAAATAGCCAAATTCCCGTAGAGCTGAACAAAATTTACACAATTTTAATCTTTAAAATTTTATAGAAAAATTCTCAAATACAATTGAGAAATTGGACTTACATAGATTATAAGTATGGATCCTTGGCTTTAATTTCCCATTGGTCCAAATGAGTGACAAACAAATTTTATAGAAAAATTCTCAAATACAATTGAGAAATCGGACTTACATAGTCTATAAGTATGGATCCTTGGCTTTAATTTCCCATTGGTCCAAATGAGTGACAAACATATGTAAATGTGCCCACAAATAGCCAAATTCCCGTAGAGCTGAACAAAATTTACACAATTTTAATCTTTAAAATTTTATAGAAAAATTCTCAAATACAATTGAGAAATTGGACTTACATAGATTATAAGTATGGATCCTTGGCTTTAATTTCCCATTGGTCCAAATGAGTGACAAACAAATTTTATAGAAAAATTCTCAAATACAATTGAGAAATTTGACTTACATAGTCTATAAGTATGGATCCTTGGCTTTAATTTCCCATTGGTCCAAATGAGTGACAAGCAAATTTTATAGAAAAATTCTCAAATACAATTGAGAAATCGGACTTACATAGTCTATAAGTATGAAACCTTGGCTTTAATTTCCCACTGGTCCAAATGAGTGACAAAAATATGTAAATGTGCCCACAAATAGCCAAATTCCCGTAGAGCTGAACAAAATTTACACAATTTTAATCTTTAAAATTTTATAGAAAAATTCTCAAATACAATTGAGAAATTGGACTTACATAGATTATAAGTGTGGATCCTTGGCTTTAATTTCCCATTGGTCCAAATGAGTGACAAACATATGTAAATGTGCCCACAAATAGCCAAATTCCCGTAGAGCTGAACAAAATTTACACAATTTTAATCTTTAAAATTTTATAGAAAAATTCTCAAATACAATTGAGAAATTGGACTTACATAGATTATAAGTATGGATCCTTGGCTTTAATTTCCCATTGGTCCAAATGAGTGACAAACAAATTTTATAGAAAAATTCTCAAATACAATTGAGAAATCGGACTTACATAGTCTATAAGTATGGATCCTTGGCTTTAATTTCCCATTGGTCCAAATGAGTGACAAGCAAATTTTATAGAAAAATTCTCAAATACAATTGAGAAATCGGACTTACATAGTCTATAAGTATGAAACCTTGGCTTTAATTTCCCACTGGTCCAAATGAGTGACAAAAATATGTAAATGTGCCCACAAATAGCCAAATTCCCGTAGAGCTGAACAAAATTTACACAATTTTAATCTTTAAAATTTTATAGAAAAATTCTCAAATACAATTGAGAAATTGGACTTACATAGATTATAAGTGTGGATCCTTGGCTTTAATTTCCCATTGGTCCAAATGAGTGACAAACATATGTAAATGTGCCCACAAATAGCCAAATTCCCGTAGAGCTGAACAAAATTTACACAATTTTAATCTTTAAAATTTTATAGAAAAATTCTCAAATACAATTGAGAAATTGGACTTACATAGATTATAAGTATGGATCCTTGGCTTTAATTTCCCATTGGTCCAAATGAGTGACAAAAAAATTTTATAGAAAAATTCTCAAATACAATTGAGAAATCGGACTTACATAGTCTATAAGTATGGATCCTTGGCTTTAATTTCCCATTGGTCCAAATGAGTGACAAAAAAATTTTATAGAAAAATTCTCAAATACAATTGAGAAATCGGACTTACATAGTCTATAAGTATGGATCCTTGGCTTTAATTTCCCATTGGTCCAAATGAGTGACAAGCAAATTTTATAGAAAAATTCTCAAATACAATTGAGAAATCGGACTTACATAGTCTATAAGTATGGAACCTTGGCTTTAATTTCCCATTGGTCCAAATGAGTGACAAACAAATTTTATAGAAAAATTCTCAAATACAATTGAGAAATCGGACTTACATAGTCTATAAGTATGGATCCTTGGCTTTAATTTCCCACTGGTCCAAATGAGTGACAAACAAATTTTATAGAAAAATTCTCAAATACAATTGAGAAATCGGACTTACATAGTCTATAAGTATGGATCCTTGGCTTTAATTTCCCATTGGTCCAAATGAGTGACAAACAAATTTTATAGAAAAATTCTCAAATACAATTGAGAAATCGGACTTATTTAGTCTATAAGTATGGAACCTTGGCTTTAATTTCCCATTGGTCCAAATGAGTGACAAGCAAATTTTATAGAAAAATTCTCAAATACAATTGAGAAATCGGACTTACATAGTCTATAAGTATGGAACCTTGGCTTTAATTTCCCATTGGTCCAAATGAGTGACAAACAAATTTTATAGAAAAATTCTCAAATACAATTGAGAAATCGGACTTACATAGTCTATAAGTATGGATCCTTGGCTTTAATTTCCCATTGGTCCAAATGAGTGACAAACAAATTTTATAGAAAAATTCTCAAATACAATTGAGAAATCGGACTTACATAGTCTATAAGTATGGATCCTTGGCTTTAATTTCCCACTGGTCCAAATGAGTGACAAACATATAAAAATGTGCCCACAAATAGCCAAATTCCCGTAGAGCTGAACAAAATTTACACAATTTTAATCTTTAAAATTTTATAGAAAAATTCTCAAATACAATTGAGAAATTGGACTTACATAGATTATAAGTATGGATCCTTGGCTTTAATTTCCCATTGGTCCAAATGAGTGACAAACATATGTAAATGTGCCCACAAATAGCCAAATTCCCGTAGAGCTGAACAAAATTTACACAATTTTAATCTTTAAAATTTTATAGAAAAATTCTCAAATACAATTGAGAAATCGGACTTACATAGCCTATAAGTATGGATCCTTGGCTTTAATTTCCCATTGGTCCAAATGAGTGACAAACATATGTAAATGTGCCCACAAATAGCCAAATTCCCGTAGAGCTGAACAAAATTTACACAATTTTAATCTTTAAAATTTTATAGAAAAATTCTCAAATACAATTGAGAAATCGGACTTACATAGCCTATAAGTATGGATCCTTGGCTTTAATTTCCCATTGGTCCAAATGAGTGACAAACAAATTTTATAGAAAAATTCTCAAATACAATTGAGAAATCGGACTTACATAGCCTATAAGTATGGATCCTTGGCTTTAATTTCCCATTGGTCCAAATGAGTGACAAACAAATTTTATAGAAAAATTCTCAAATACAATTGAGAAATCGGACTTACATAGTCTATAAGTATGGAACCTTGGCTTTAATTTCCCATTGGTCCAAATGAGTGACAAACAAATTTTATAGAAAAATTCTCAAATACAATTGAGAAATCGGACTTACATAGTCTATAAGTATGGAACCTTGGCTTTAATTTCCCATTGGTCCAAATGAGTGACAAACAAATTTTATAGAAAAATTCTCAAATACAATTGAGAAATCGGACTTACATAGTCTATAAGTATGGATCCTTGGCTTTAATTTCCCACTGGTCCAAATGAGTGACAAACATATAAAAATGTGCCCACAAATAGCCAAATTCCCGTAGAGCTGAACAAAATTTACACAATTTTAATCTTTAAAATTTTATAGAAAAATTCTCAAATACAATTGAGAAATTGGACTTACATAGATTATAAGTATGGATCCTTGGCTTTAATTTCCCATTGGTCCAAATGAGTGACAAACATATGTAAATGTGCCCACAAATAGCCAAATTCCCGTAGAGCTGAACAAAATTTACACAATTTTAATCTTTAAAATTTTATAGAAAAATTCTCAAATACAATTGAGAAATCGGACTTACATAGCCTATAAGTATGGATCCTTGGCTTTAATTTCCCATTGGTCCAAATGAGTGACAAACATATGTAAATGTGCCCACAAATAGCCAAATTCCCGTAGAGCTGAACAAAATTTACACAATTTTAATCTTTAAAATTTTATAGAAAAATTCTCAAATACAATTGAGAAATCGGACTTACATAGCCTATAAGTATGGATCCTTGGCTTTAATTTCCCATTGGTCCAAATGAGTGACAAACAAATTTTATAGAAAAATTCTCAAATACAATTGAGAAATCGGACTTACATAGCCTATAAGTATGGATCCTTGGCTTTAATTTCCCATTGGTCCAAATGAGTGACAAACAAATTTTATAGAAAAATTCTCAAATACAATTGAGAAATCGGACTTACATAGTCTATAAGTATGGAACCTTGGCTTTAATTTCCCATTGGTCCAAATGAGTGACAAACAAATTTTATAGAAAAATTCTCAAATACAATTGAGAAATCGGACTTACATAGTCTATAAGTATGGAACCTTGGCTTTAATTTCCCATTGGTCCAAATGAGTGACAAACAAATTTTATAGAAAAATTCTCAAATACAATTGAGAAATCGGACTTACATAGTCTATAAGTATGGATCCTTGGCTTTAATTTCCCATTGGTCCAAATGAGTGACAAACAAATTTTATAGAAAAATTCTCAAATACAATTGAGAAATCGGACTTACATAGTCTATAAGTATGGATCCTTGGCTTTAATTTCCCACTGGTCCAAATGAGTGACAAACATATGTAAATGTGCCCACAAATAGCCAAATTCCCGTAGAGCTGAACAAAATTTACACAATTTTAATCTTTAAAATTTTATAGAAAAATTCTCAAATACAATTGAGAAATTGGACTTACATAGATTATAAGTATGGATCCTTGGCTTTAATTTCCCATTGGTCCAAATGAGTGACAAACATATGTAAATGTGCCCACAAATAGCCAAATTCCCGTAGAGCTGAACAAAATTTACACAATTTTAATCTTTAAAATTTTATAGAAAAATTCTCAAATACAATTGAGAAATTGGACTTACATAGTCTATAAGTATGGAACCTTGGCTTTAATTTCCCATTGGTCCAAATGAGTGACAAACAAATTTTATAGAAAAATTCTCAAATACAATTGAGAAATCGGACTTACATAGTCTATAAGTATGGAACCTTGGCTTTAATTTCCCATTGGTCCAAATGAGTGACAAACATATGTAAATGTGCCCACAAATAGCCAAATTCCCGTAGAGCTGAACAAAATTTACACAATTTTAATCTTTAAAATTTTATAGAAAAATTCTCAAATACAATTGAGAAATCGGACTTACATAGTCTATAAGTATGGATCCTTGGCTTTAATTTCCCATTGGTCCAAATGAGTGACAAACAAATTTTATAGAAAAATTCTCAAATACAATTGAGAAATCGGACTTACATAGTCTATAAGTATGGATCCTTGGCTTTAATTTCCCATTGGTCCAAATGAGTGACAAACATATGTAAATGTGCCCACAAATAGCCAAATTCCCGTAGAGCTGAACAAAATTTACACAATTTTAATCTTTAAAATTTTATAGAAAAATTCTCAAATACAATTGAGAAATTGGACTTACATAGATTATAAGTATGGATCCTTGGCTTTAATTTCCCATTGGTCCAAATGAGTGACAAACATATGTAAATGTGCCCACAAATAGCCAAATTCCCGTAGAGCTGAACAAAATTTACACAATTTTAATCTTTAAAATTTTATAGAAAAATTCTCAAATACAATTGAGAAATCAGACTTACATAGTCTATAAGTATGGATCCTTGGCTTTAATTTCCCATTGGTCCAAATGAGTGACAAACAAATTTTATAGAAAAATTCTCAAATACAATTGAGAAATCGGACTTACATAGTCTATAAGTATGGATCCTTGGCTTTAATTTCCCATTGGTCCAAATGAGTGACAAACATATGTAAATGTGCCCACAAATAGCCAAATTCCCGTAGAGCTGAACAAAATTTACACAATTTTAATCTTTAAAATTTTATAGAAAAATTCTCAAATACAATTGAGAAATCGGACTTACATAGTCTATAAGTATGGAACCTTGGCTTTAATTTCCCATTAGTCCAAATGAGTGACAAACAAATTTTATAGAAAAATTCTCAAATACAATTGAGAAATCGGACTTACATAGTCTATAAGTATGGAACCTTGGCTTTAATTTCCCATTGGTCCAAATGAGTGACAAACAAATTTTATAGAAAAATTCTCAAATACAATTGAGAAATCGGACTTACATAGTCTATAAGTATGGAACCTTGGCTTTAATTTCCCATTGGTCCAAATGAGTGACAAACAAATTTTATAGAAAAATTCTCAAATACAATTGAGAAATCGGACTTACATAGTCTATAAGTATGGAACCTTGGCTTTAATTTCCCATTGGTCCAAATGAGTGACAAACAAATTTTATAGAAAAATTCTCAAATACAATTGAGAAATCGGACTTACATAGTCTATAAGTATGGAACCTTGGCTTTAATTTCCCATTGGTCCAAATGAGTGACAAACAAATTTTATAGAAAAATTCTCAAATACAATTGAGAAATCGGACTTACATAGTCTATAAGTATGGAACCTTGGCTTTAATTTCCCATTGGTCCAAATGAGTGACAAACAAATTTTATAGAAAAATTCTCAAATACAATTGAGAAATCGGACTTACATAGTCTATAAGTATGGATCCTTGGCTTTAATTTCCCACTGGTCCAAATGAGTGACAAACAAATTTTATAGAAAAATTCTCAAATACAATTGAGAAATCGGACTTACATAGTCTATAAGTATGGATCCTTGGCTTTAATTTCCCACTGGTCCAAATTAGTGACAAAAATATGTAAATGTGCCCACAAATAGCCAAATTCCCGTAGAGCTGAACAAAATTTACACAATTTTAATCTTTAAAATTTTATAGAAAAATTCTCAAATACAATTGAGAAATCGGACTTACATAGCCTATAAGTATGGATCCTTGGCTTTAATTTCCCATTGGTCCAAATGAGTGACAAACAAATTTTATAGAAAAATTCTCAAATACAATTGAGAAATCGGACTTACATAGTCTATAAGTATGGATCCTTGGCTTTAATTTCCCACTGGTCCAAATTAGTGACAAAAATATGTAAATGTGCCCACAAATAGCCAAATTCCCGTAGAGCTGAACAAAATTTACACAATTTTAATCTTTAAAATTTTATAGAAAAATTCTCAAATACAATTGAGAAATCGGACTTACATAGCCTATAAGTATGGATCCTTGGCTTTAATTTCCCATTGGTCCAAATGAGTGACAAACAAATTTTATAGAAAAATTCTCAAATACAATTGAGAAATCGGACTTACATAGTCTATAAGTATGGATCCTTGGCTTTAATTTCCCATTGGTCCAAATGAGTGACAAGCAAATTTTATAGAAAAATTCTCAAATACAATTGAGAAATCGGACTTACATAGTCTATAAGTATGGATCCTTGGCTTTAATTTCCCACTGGTCCAAATGAGTGACAAAAATATGTAAATGTGCCCACAAATAGCCAAATTCCCGTAGAGCTGAACAAAATTTACACAATTTTAATCTTTAAAATTTTATAGAAAAATTCTCAAATACAATTGAGAAATTGGACTTACATAGATTATAAGTATGGATCCTTGGCTTTAATTTCCCATTGGTCCAAATGAGTGACAAACAAATTTTATAGAAAAATTCTCAAATACAATTGAGAAATCGGACTTACATAGTCTATAAGTATGGAACCTTGGCTTTAATTTCCCATTGGTCCAAATGAGTGACAAACAAATTTTATAGAAAAATTCTCAAATACAATTGAGAAATCGGACTTACATAGTCTATAAGTATGGAACCTTGGCTTTAATTTCCCATTGGTCCAAATGAGTGACAAACAAATTTTATAGAAAAATTCTCAAATACAATTGAGAAATCGGACTTACATAGTCTATAAGTTTGGAACCTTGGCTTTAATTTCCCATTGGTCCAAATGAGTGACAAACAAATTTTATAGAAAAATTCTCAAATACAATTGAGAAATCGGACTTACATAGTCTATAAGTATGGAACCTTGGCTTTAATTTCCCATTGGTCCAAATGAGTGACAAACAAATTTTATAGAAAAATTCTCAAATACAATTGAGAAATCGGACTTACATAGTCTATAAGTATGGAACCTTGGCTTTAATTTCCCATTGGTCCAAATGAGTGACAAACAAATTTTATAGAAAAATTCTCAAATACAATTGAGAAATCGGACTTACATAGTCTATAAGTATTAAACCTTGGCTTTAATTTCCCATTGGTCCAAATGAGTGACAAACAAATTTTATAGAAAAATTCTCAAATACAATTGAGAAATCGGACTTACATAGTCTATAAGTATGGAACCTTGGCTTTAATTTCCCATTGGTCCAAATGAGTGACAAACAAATTTTATAGAAAAATTCTCAAATACAATTGAGAAATCGGACTTACATAGTCTATAAGTATGGATCCTTGGCTTTAATTTCCCATTGGTCCAAATGAGTGACAAACAAATTTTATAGAAAAATTCTCAAATACAATTGAGAAATCGGACTTACATAGTCTATAAGTATGGAACCTTGGCTTTAATTTCCCACTGGTCCAAATGAGTGACAAACATATGTAAATGTGCCCACAAATAGCCAAATTCCCGTAGAGCTGAACAAAATTTACACAATTTTAATCTTTAAAATTTTATAGAAAAATTCTCAAATACAATTGAGAAATCGGACTTACATAGTCTATAAGTATGGAACCTTGGCTTTAATTTCCCATTGGTCCAAATGAGTGACAAACAAATTTTATAGAAAAATTCTCAAATACAATTGAGAAATCGGACTTACATAGTCTATAAGTATGGAACCTTGGCTTTAATTTCCCATTGGTCCAAATGAGTGACAAACAAATTTTATAGAAAAATTCTCAAATACAATTGAGAAATCGGACTTACATAGCCTATAAGTATGGATCCTTGGCTTTAATTTCCCATTGGTCCAAATGAGTGACAAACAAATTTTATAGAAAAATTCTCAAATACAATTGAGAAATCGGACTTACATAGTCTATAAGTATGGAACCTTGGCTTTAATTTCCCACTGGTCCAAATGAGTGACAAAAATATGTAAATGTGCCCACAAATAGCCAAATTCCCGTAGAGCTGAACAAAATTTACACAATTTTAATCTTTAAAATTTTATAGAAAAATTCTCAAATACAATTGAGAAATCGGACTTACATAGCCTATAAGTATGGATCCTTGGCTTTAATTTCCCATTGGTCCAAATGAGTGACAAACAAATTTTATAGAAAAATTCTCAAATACAATTGAGTAATCGGACTTACATAGTCTATAAGTATGGATCCTTGGCTTTAATTTCCCATTGGTCCAAATGAGTGACAAACAAATTTTATAGAAAAATTCTCAAATACAATTGAGTAATCGGACTTACATAGTCTATAAGTATGGATCCTTGGCTTTAATTTCCCATTGGTCCAAATGAGTGACAAACAAATTTTATAGAAAAATTCTCAAATACAATTGAGAAATCGGACTTACATAGTCTATAAGTATGGATCCTTGGCTTTAATTTCCCACTGGTCCAAATGAGTGACAAAAATATGTAAATGTGCCCACAAATAGCCAAATTCCCGTAGAGCTGAACAAAATTTACACAATTTTAATCTTTAAAATTTTATAGAAAAATTCTCAAATACAATTGAGAAATCGGACTTA
This sequence comes from Lypha dubia, assembly GCA_947311025.1. Taxonomy (NCBI): domain Eukaryota; kingdom Metazoa; phylum Arthropoda; class Insecta; order Diptera; family Tachinidae; genus Lypha; species Lypha dubia. Next base: position 95,205,870 of record OX371263.1, on the reverse strand, counting down.
CATAGTCTATAAGTATGGATCCTTGGCTTTAATTTCCCACTGGTCCAAATGAGTGACAAAAATATGTAAATGTGCCCACAAATAGCCAAATTCCCGTAGAGCTGAACAAAATTTACACAATTTTAATCTTTAAAATTTTATAGAAAAATTCTCAAATACAATTGAGAAATCGGACTTACATAGTCTATAAGTATGGAACCTTGGCTTTAATTTCCCATTGGTCCAAATGAGTGACAAACAAATTTTATAGAAAAATTCTCAAATACAATTGAGAAATCGGACTTACATAGTCTATAAGTATGGAACCTTGGCTTTAATTTCCCATTGGTCCAAATGAGTGACAAACAAATTTTATAGAAAAATTCTCAAATACAATTGAGAAATCGGACTTACATAGTCTATAAGTATGGAACCTTGGCTTTAATTTCCCATTGGTCCAAATGAGTGACAAACAAATTTTATAGAAAAATTCTCAAATACAATTGAGAAATCGGACTTACATAGTCTATAAGTATGGATCCTTGGCTTTAATTTCCCATTGGTCCAAATGAGTGACAAACAAATTTTATAGAAAAATTCTCAAATACAATTGAGAAATCGGACTTACATAGTCTATAAGTATGGAACCTTGGCTTTAATTTCCCACTGGTCCAAATGAGTGACAAACATATGTAAATGTGCCCACAAATAGCCAAATTCCCGTAGAGCTGAACAAAATTTACACAATTATAATCTTTAAAATTTTATAGAAAAATTCTCAAATACAATTGAGAAATCGGACTTACATAGCCTATAAGTATGGATCCTTGGCTTTAATTTCCCATTGGTCCAAATGAGTGACAAACAAATTTTATAGAAAAATTCTCAAATACAATTGAGAAATCGGACTTACATAGTCTATAAGTATGGAACCTTGGCTTTAATTTCCCACTGGTCCAAATGAGTGACAAACATATGTAAATGTGCCCACAAATAGCCAAATTCCCGTAGAGCTGAACAAAATTTACACAATTATAATCTTTAAAATTTTATAGAAAAATTCTCAAATACAATTGAGAAATCGGACTTACATAGTCTATAAGTATGGATCCTTGGCTTTAATTTCCCACTGGTCCAAATGAGTGACAAAAATATGTAAATGTGCCCACAAATAGCCAAATTCCCGTAGAGCTGAACAAAATTTACACAATTTTAATCTTTAAAATTTTATAGAAAAATTCTCAAATACAATTGAGAAATCGGACTTACATAGCCTATAAGTATGGATCCTTGGCTTTAATTTCCCATTGGTCCAAATGAGTGACAAACAAATTTTATAGAAAAATTCTCAAATACAATTGAGAAATCGGACTTACATAGTCTATAAGTATGGATCCTTGGCTTTAATTTCCCACTGGTCCAAATGAGTGACAAAAATATGTAAATGTGCCCACAAATAGCCAAATTCCCGTAGAGCTGAACAAAATTTACACAATTTTAATCTTTAAAATTTTATAGAAAAATTCTCAAATACAATTGAGAAATCGGACTTACATAGCCTATAAGTATGGATCCTTGGCTTTAATTTCCCATTGGTCCAAATGAGTGACAAACAAATTTTATAGAAAAATTCTCAAATACAATTGAGAAATCGGACTTACATAGTCTATAAGTATGGATCCTTGGCTTTAATTTCCCATTGGTCCAAATGAGTGACAAGCAAATTTTATAGAAAAATTCTCAAATACAATTGAGAAATCGGACTTACATAGTCTATAAGTATGGATCCTTGGCTTTAATTTCCCACTGGTCCAAATGAGTGACAAAAATATGTAAATGTGCCCACAAATAGCCAAATTCCCGTAGAGCTGAACAAAATTTACACAATTTTAATCTTTAAAATTTTATAGAAAAATTCTCAAATACAATTGAGAAATCGGACTTACATAGCCTATAAGTATGGATCCTTGGCTTTAATTTCCCATTGGTCCAAATGAGTGACAAACAAATTTTATAGAAAAATTCTCAAATACAATTGAGAAATCGGACTTACATAGTCTATAAGTATGGATCCTTGGCTTTAATTTCCCATTGGTCCAAATGAGTGACAAGCAAATTTTATAGAAAAATTCTCAAATACAATTGAGAAATCGGACTTACATAGTCTATAAGTATGGAACCTTGGCTTTAATTTCCCATTGGTCCAAATGAGTGACAAACAAATTTTATAGAAAAATTCTCAAATACAATTGAGAAATCGGACTTACATAGTCTATAAGTATGGAACCTTGGCTTTAATTTCCCATTGGTCCAAATGAGTGACAAACAAATTTTATAGAAAAATTCTCAAATACAATTGAAAAATCGGACTTACATAGTCTATAAGTGTGGATCCTTGGCTTTAATTTCCCATTGGTCCAAATGAGTGACAAACAAATTTTATAGAAAAATTCTCAAATACAATTGAGAAATCGGACTTACATAGTCTATAAGTATGGAACCTTGGCTTTAATTTCCCATTGGTCCAAATGAGTGACAAACAAATTTTATAGAAAAATTCTCAAATACAATTGAGAAATCGGACTTACATAGTCTATAAGTATGGAACCTTGGCTTTAATTTCCCATTGGTCCAAATGAGTGACAAACAAATTTTATAGAAAAATTCTCAAATACAATTGAGAAATCGGACTTACATAGTCTATAAGTATGGATCCTTGGCTTTAATTTCCCATTGGTCCAAATGGGTGACAAACAAATTTTATAGAAAAATTCTCAAATACAATTGAGAAATCGGACTTACATAGTCTATAAGTATGGATCCTTGGCTTTAATTTCCCATTGGTCCAAATGAGTGACAAACAAATTTTATAGAAAAATTCTCAAATACAATTGAGAAATCGGACTTACATAGTCTATAAGTATGGATCCTTGGCTTTAATTTCCCATTGGTCCAAATGAGTGACAAACAAATTTTATAGAAAAATTCTCAAATACAATTGAGAAATCGGACTTACATAGTCTATAAGTATGGAACCTTGGCTTTAATTTCCCATTGGTCCAAATGAGTGACAAACAAATTTTGTAGAAAAATTCTCAAATACAATTGAGAAATCGGACTTACATAGTCTATAAGTATGGATCCTTGACTTTAATTTCCCATTGGTCCAAATGAGTGACAAACATAAATGTGCCCACAAATAGCCAAATTCCCGTAGAGCTGAAAAAAATTTACACAATTTTAATCTTTAAAATTTTATAGAAAAATTCTCAAATACAATTGAGAAATCGGACTTACATAGTCTATAAGTATGGATCCTTGGCTTTAATTTCCCACTGGTCCAAATGAGTGACAAAAATATGTAAATGTGCCCACAAATAGCCAAATTCCCGTAGAGCTGAACAAAATTTACACAATTTTAATCTTTAAAATTTTATAGAAAAATTCTCAAATACAATTGAGAAATCGGACTTACATAGTCTATAAGTATGGAACCTTGGCTTTAATTTCCCATTGATCCAAATGAGTGACAAACAAATTTTATAGAAAAATTCTCAAATACAATTGAGAAATCGGACTTACATAGTCTATAAGTATGGAACCTTGGCTTTAATTTCCCATTGGTCCAAATGAGTGACAAACAAATTTTGTAGAAAAATTCTCAAATACAATTGAGAAATCGGACTTACATAGTCTATAAGTATAGATCCTTGGCTTTAATTTCCCGTTGGTCCAAATGAGTGACAAACAAATTTTGTAGAAAAATTCTCAAATACAATTGAGAAATCGGACTTACATAGTCTATAAGTATGGATCCTTGGCTTTAATTTCCCATTGGTCCAAATGAGTGACAAAAATATGTAAATGTGCCCACAAATAGCCAAATTCCCGTAGAGCTGAACAAAATTTACACAATTTTAATCTTTAAAATTTTATAGAAAAATTCTCAAATACAATTGAGAAATCGGACTTACATAGTCTATAAGTATGGAACCTTGGCTTTAATTTCCCATTGGTCCAAATGAGTGACAAACAAATTTTATAGAAAAATTCTCAAATACAATTGAGAAATCGGACTTACATAGTCTATAAGTATGGATCCTTGGCTTTAATTTCCCATTGGTCCAAATGAGTGACAAACAAATTTTGTAGAAAAATTCTCAAATACAATTGAGAAATCGGACTTACATAGTCTATAAGTATGGATCCTTGACTTTAATTTCCCATTGGTCCAAATGAGTGACAAACATAAATGTGCCCACAAATAGCCAAATTCCCGTAGAGCTGAAAAAAATTTACACAATTTTAATCTTTAAAATTTTATAGAAAAATTCTCAAATACAATTGAGAAATCGGACTTACATAGTCTATAAGTATGGAACCTTGGCTTTAATTTCCCATTGGTCCAAATGAGTGACAAACAAATTTTATAGAAAAATTCTCAAATACAATTGAGAAATCGGACTTACATAGTCTATAAGTATGGATCCTTGACTTTAATTTCCCATTGGTCCAAATGAGTGACAAACATAAATGTGCCCACAAATAGCCAAATTCCCGTAGAGCTGAAAAAAATTTACACAATTTTAATCTTTAAAATTTTATAGAAAAATTCTCAAATACAATTGAGAAATCGGACTTACATAGTCTATAAGTATGGATCCTTGGCTTTAATTTCCCACTGGTCCAAATGAGTGACAAAAATATGTAAATGTGCCCACAAATAGCCAAATTCCCGTAGAGCTGAAAAAAATTTACACAATTTTAATCTTTAAAATTTTATAGAAAAATTCTCAAATACAATTGAGAAATCGGACTTACATAGTCTATAAGTATGGAACCTTGGCTTTAATTTCCCATTGGTCCAAATGAGTGACAAACAAATTTTATAGAAAAATTCTCAAATACAATTGAGAAATCGGACTTACATAGTCTATAAGTATGGAACCTTGGCTTTAATTTCCCACTGGTCCATATGAGTGACAAAAATATGTAAATGTGCCCACAAATAGCCAAATTCCCGTAGAGCTGAACAAAATTTACACAATTTTAATCTTTAAAATTTTATAGAAAAATTCTCAAATACAATTGAGAAATCGGACTTACATAGTCTATAAGTATGGAACCTTGGCTTTAATTTCCCATTGGTCCAAATGAGTGACAAACAAATTTTATAGAAAAATTCTCAAATACAATTGAGAAATCGGACTTACATAGTCTATAAGTATGGAACCTTGGCTTTAATTTCCCATTGGTCCAAATGAGTGACAAACAAATTTTATAGAAAAATTCTCAAATACAATTGAGAAATCGGACTTACATAGTCTATAAGTATGGAACCTTGGCTTTAATTTCCCATTGGTCCAAATGAGTGACAAACAAATTTTATAGAAAAATTCTCAAATACAATTGAGAAATCGGACTTACATAGTCTATAAGTATGGATCCTTGGCTTTAATTTCCCATTGGTCCAAATGAGTGACAAACAAATTTTATAGAAAAATTCTCATATACAATTGAGAAATCGGACTTACATAGTCTATAAGTATGGATCCTTGGCTTTAATTTCCCATTGGTCCAAATGAGTGACAAACAAATTTTATAGAAAAACTCTCATATACAATTGAGAAATCGGACTTACATAGTCTATAAGTATGGATCCTTGGCTTTAATTTCCCATTGGTCCAAATGAGTGACAAACAAATTTTATAGAAAAATTCTCATATACAATTGAGAAATCGGACTTACATAGTCTATAAGTATGGATCCTTGGCTTTAATTTCCCATTGGTCCAAATGAGTGACAAACAAATGTTATAGAAAAATTCTCAAATACAATTGAGAAATCGGACTTACATAGTCTATAAGTATGGAACCTTGGCTTTAATTTCCCATTGGTCCAAATGAGTGACAAACAAATGTTATAGAAAAATTCTCAAATACAATTGAGAAATCGGACTTACATAGTCTATAAGTATGGAACCTTGGCTTTAATTTCCCATTGGTCCAAATGAGTGACAAACAAATGTTATAGAAAAATTCTCAAATACAATTGAGAAATCGGACTTACATAGTCTATAAGTATGGATCCTTGGCTTTAATTTCCCATTGGTCCAAATGAGTGACAAACAAATTTTATAGAAAAATTCTTAAATACAATTGAGAAATCGGACTTACATAGTCTATAAGTATGGAACCTTGGCTTTAATTTCCCATTGGTCCAAATGAGTGACAAACAAATTTTATAGAAAAATTCTTAAATACAATTGAGAAATCGGACTTACATAGTCTATAAGTATGGAACCTTGGCTTTAATTTCCCATTGGTCCAAATGAGTGACAAACAAATTTTATAGAAAAATTCTTAAATACAATTGAGAAATCGGACTTACATAGTCTATAAGTATGGATCCTTGGCTTTAATTTCCCATTGGTCCAAATGAGTGACAAACAAATTTTATAGAAAAATTCTCATATACAATTGAGAAATCGGACTTACATAGTCTATAAGTATGGATCCTTGGCTTTAATTTCCCATTGGTCCAAATGAGTGACAAACAAATGTTATAGAAAAATTCTCAAATACAATTGAGAAATCGGACTTACATAGTCTATAAGTATGGATCCTTGGCTTTAATTTCCCATTGGTCCAAATGAGTGACAAACAAATGTTATAGAAAATTTCTCAAATACAATTGAGAAATCGGACTTACATAGTCTATAAGTATGGATCCTTGGCTTTAATTTCCCATTGGTCCAAATGAGTGACAAACAAATTTTATAGAAAAATTCTTAAATACAATTGAGAAATCGGACTTACATAGTCTATAAGTATGGAACCTTGGCTTTAATTTCCCATTGGTCCAAATGAGTGACAAACAAATTTTATAGAAAAATTCTTAAATACAATTGAGAAATCGGACTTACATAGTCTATAAGTATGGAACCTTGGCTTTAATTTCCCATTGGTCCAAATGAGTGACAAACAAATTTTATAGAAAAATTCTTAAATACAATTGAGAAATCGGACTTACATAGTCTATAAGTATGGATCCTTGGCTTTAATTTCCCATTGGTCCAAATGAGTGACAAACAAATTTTATAGAAAAATTCTCATATACAATTGAGAAATCGGACTTACATAGTCTATAAGTATGGATCCTTGGCTTTAATTTCCCATTGGTCCAAATGAGTGACAAACAAATGTTATAGAAAAATTCTCAAATACAATTGAGAAATCGGACTTACATAGTCTATAAGTATGGATCCTTGGCTTTAATTTCCCATTGGTCCAAATGAGTGACAAACAAATGTTATAGAAAAATTCTCAAATACAATTGAGAAATCGGACTTACATAGTCTATAAGTATGGATCCTTGGCTTTAATTTCCCATTGGTCCAAATGAGTGACAAACAAATTTTATAGAAAAATTCTTAAATACAATTGAGAAATCGGACTTACATAGTCTATAAGTATGGAACCTTGGCTTTAATTTCCCATTGGTCCAAATGAGTGACAAACAAATTTTATAGAAAAATTCTTAAATACAATTGAGAAATCGGACTTACATAGTCTATAAGTATGGAACTTTGGCTTTAATTTCCCATTGGTCCAAATGAGTGACAAACAAATTTTATAGAAAAATTCTCAAATACAATTGAGAAATCGGACTTACATAGTCTATAAGTATGGAACCTTGGCTTTAATTTCCCATTGGTCCAAATGAGTGACAAACAAATTTTATAGAAAAATTCTCAAATACAATTGAGAAATCGGACTTACATAGTCTATAAGTATGGAACCTTGGCTTTAATTTCCCATTGGTCCAAATGAGTGACACACAAATTTTATAGAAAAATTCTCAAATACAATTGAGAAATCGGACTTACATAGTCTATAAGTATGGATCCTTGGCTTTAATTTCCCATTGGTCCAAACGAGTGACAAACAAATTTTATAGAAAAATTCTCAAATACAATTGAGAAATCGGACTTACATAGTCTATAAGTATGGAACCTTGGCTTTAATTTCCCATTGGTCCAAATGAGTGACAAACAAATTTTATAGAAAAATTCTCAAATACAATTGAGAAATCGGACTTACATAGTCTATAAGTATGGATCCTTGGCTTTAATTTCCCATTGGTCCAAATGAGTGACAAACAAATTTTGTAGAAAAATTCTCAAATACAATTGAGAAATCGGACTTACATAGTCTATAAGTATGGATCCTTGGCTTTAATTTCCCATTGGTCCAAATGAGTGACAAACAAATTTTGTAGAAAAATTCTCAAATACAATTGAGAAATCGGACTTACATAGTCTATAAGTATGGATCCTTGGCTTTAATTTCCCATTGGTCCAAATGAGTGACAAACATAAATGTGCCCACAAATAGCCAAATTCCCGTAGAGCTGAAAAAAATTTACACAATTTTAATCTTTAAAATTTTATAGAAAAATTCTCAACTACAATTGAGAAATCGGACTTACATAGTCTATAAGTATGGAACCTTGGCTTTAATTTCCCATTGGTCCAAATGAGTGACAAACAAATTTTATAGAAAAATTCTCAAATACAATTGAGAAATCGGACTTACATAGTCTATAAGTATGGAACCTTGGCTTTAATTTCCCATTGGTCCAAATGAGTGACAAACAAATTTTATAGAAAAATTCTCAAATACAATTGAGAAATCGGACTTACATAGTCTATAAGTATGGATCCTTGGCTTTAATTTCCCATTGGTCCAAATGAGTGACAAACAAATTTTATAGAAAAATTCTCAAATACAATTGAGAAATCGGACTTACATAGTCTATAAGTATGGATCCTTGGCTTTAATTTCCCATTGGTCCAAATGAGTGACAAACAAATTTTGTAGAAAAATTCTCAAATACAATTGAGAAATCGGACTTACATAGTCTATAAGTATGGATCCTTGGCTTTAATTTCCCATTGGTCCAAATGAGTGACAAACAAATTTTATAGAAAAATTCTCAAATACAATTGAGAAATCGGACTTACATAGTCTATATGTATGGATCCTTGGCTTTAATTTCCCATTGGTCCAAATGAGTGACAAACAAATTTTATAGAAAAATTCTCAAATACAATTGAGAAATCGGACTTACATAGTCTATAAGTATGGAACCTTGGCTTTAATTTCCCATTGGTCCAAATGAGTGACAAACAAATTTTATAGAAAAATTCTCAAATACAATTGAGAAATCGGACTTACATAGTCTATAAGTATGGATCCTTGGCTTTAATTTCCCATTGGTCCAAATGAGTGACAAACAAATTTTGTAGAAAAATTCTCAAATACAATTGAGAAATCGGACTTACATAGTCTATAAGTATGGATCCTTGGCTTTAATTTCCCATTGGTCCAAATGAGTGACAAACATAAATGTGCCCACAAATAGCCAAATTCCCGTAGAGCTGAAAAAAATTTACACAATTTTAATCTTTAAAATTTTATAGAAAAATTCTCAAATACAATTGAGAAATCGGACTTACATAGTCTATAAGTATGGAACCTTGGCTTTAATTTCCCATTGGTCCAAATGAGTGACAAACAAATTTTATAGAAAAATTCTCAAATACAATTGAGAAATCGGACTTACATAGTCTATAAGTATGGATGCTTGGCTTTAATTTCCCATTGGTCCAAATGAGTGACAAACAAATTTTATAGAAAAATTCTCAAATACAATTGAGAAATCGGACTTACATAGTCTATAAGTATGGAACCTTGGCTTTAATTTCCCATTGGTCCAAATGAGTGACAAACAAATTTTATAGAAAAATTCTCAAATACAATTGAGAAATCGGACTTACATAGTCTATAAGTATGGATCCTTGGCTTTAATTTCCCATTGGTCCAAATGAGTGACAAACAAATTTTGTAGAAAAATTCTCAAATACAATTGAGAAATCGGACTTACATAGTCTATAAGTATGGATCCTTGGCTTTAATTTCCCATTGGTCCAAATGAGTGACAAACATAAATGTGCCCACAAATAGCCAAATTCCCGTAGAGCTGAACAAAATTTACACAATTTTAATCTTTAAAATTTTATAGAAAAATTCTCAAATACAATTGAGAAATCGGACTTACATAGTCTATAAGTATGGATCCTTGGCTTTAATTTCCCACTGGTCCAAATGAGTGACAAAAATATGTAAATGTGCCCACAAATAGCCAAATTCCCGTAGAGCTGAACAAAATTTACACAATTTTAATCTTTAAAATTTTATAGAAAAATTCTCAAATACAATTGAGAAATCGGACTTACATAGTCTATAAGTATGGAACCTTGGCTTTAATTTCCCATTGGTCCAAATGAGTGACAAACAAATTTTATAGAAAAATTCTCAAATACAATTGAGAAATCGGACTTACATAGTCTATAAGTATGGAACCTTGGCTTTAATTTCCCATTGGTCCAAATGAGTGACAAACAAATTTTGTAGAAAAATTCTCAAATACAATTGAGAAATCGGACTTACGTAGTCTATAAGTATGGATCCTTGACTTTAATTTCCCATTGGTCCAAATGAGTGACAAACAAATTTTATAGAAAAATTCTCAAATACAATTGAGAAATCGGACTTACATAGTCTATAAGTATGGATCCTTGGCTTTAATTTCCCACTGGTCCAAATGAGTGACAAAAATATGTAAATGTGCCCACAAATAGCCAAATTCCCGTAGAGCTGAACAAAATTTACACAATTTTAATCTTTAAAATTTTATAGAAAAATTCTCAAATACAATTGAGAAATCGGACTTACATAGTCTATAAGTATGGAACCTTGGCTTTAATTTCCCATTGGTCCAAATGAGTGACAAACAAATTTTATAGAAAAATTCTCAAATACAATTGAGAAATCGGACTTACATAGTCTATAAGTATGGAACCTTGGCTTTAATTTCCCATTGGTCCAAATGAGTGACAAACAAATTTTGTAGAAAAATTCTCAAATACAATTGAGAAATCGGACTTACGTAGTCTATAAGTATGGATCCTTGACTTTAATTTCCCATTGGTCCAAATGAGTGACAAACAAATTTTATAGAAAAATTCTCAAATACAATTGAGAAATCGGACTTACATAGTCTATAAGTATGGATCCTTGGCTTTAATTTCCCACTGGTCCAAATGAGTGACAAAAATATGTAAATGTGCCCACAAATAGCCAAATTCCCGTAGAGCTGAACAAAATTTACACAATTTTAATCTTTAAAATTTTATAGAAAAATTCTCAAATACAATTGAGAAATCGGACTTACATAGTCTATAAGTATGGAACCTTGGCTTTAATTTCCCATTGGTCCAAATGAGTGACAAACAAATTTTATAGAAAAATTCTCAAATACAATTGAGAAATCGGACTTACATAGTCTATAAGTATGGAACCTTGGCTTTAATTTCCCATTGGTCCAAATGAGTGACAAACAAATTTTGTAGAAAAATTCTCAAATACAATTGAGAAATCGGACTTACGTAGTCTATAAGTATGGATCCTTGACTTTAATTTCCCATTGGTCCAAATGAGTGACAAACAAATTTTATAGAAAAATTCTCAAATACAATTGAGAAATCGGACTTACATAGTCTATAAGTATGGAACCTTGGCTTTAATTTCCCATTGGTCCAAATGAGTGACAAACAAATTTTATAGAAAAATTCTCAAATACAATTGAGAAATCGGACTTACATAGTCTATAAGTATGGAACCTTGGCTTTAATTTCCCATTGGTCCAAATGAGTGACAAACAAATTTTATAGAAAAATTCTCAAATAATATTGAGAAATCGGACTTACATAGTCTATAAGTATGGATCCTTGGCTTTAATTTCCCATTGGTCCAAATGAGTGACAAACAAATTTTATAGAAAAATTCTCATATACAATTGAGAAATCGGACTTACATAGTCTATAAGTATGGAACCTTGGCTTTAATTTCCCATTGGTCCAAATGAGTGACAAACAAATTTTATAGAAAAATTCTTAAATACAATTGAGAAATCGGACTTACATAGTCTATAAGTATGGAACCTTGGCTTTAATTTCCCATTGGTCCAAATGAGTGACAAACAAATTTTATAGAAAAATTCTTAAATACAATTGAGAAATCGGACTTACATAGTCTATAAGTATGGATCCTTGGCTTTAATTTCCCATTGGTCCAAATGAGTGACAAACATAAATGTGCCCACAAATAGCCAAATTCCCGTAGAGCTGAACAAAATTTACACAATTATAATCTTTAAAATTTTATAGAAAAATTCTCAAACACAATTGAGAAATCGGACTTACATAGTCTGTAAGTATGGATCCTTGGCTTTAATTTCCCATTGGTCCAAATGAGTGACAAACAAATGTTATAGAAAAATTCTCAAATACAATTGAGAAATCAGACTTACATAGTCTATAAGTATGGATCCTTGGCTTTAATTTCCCATTGGTCCAAATGAGTGACAAACAAATGTTATAGAAAAATTCTCAAATACAATTGAGAAATCGGACTTACATAGTCTATAAGTATGGATCCTTGGCTTTTATTTCCCATTGGTCCAAATGAGTGACAAACAAATGTTATAGAAAAATTCTCAAATACAATTGAGAAATCGGACTTACATAGTCTGTAAGTATGGATCCTTGGCTTTAATTTCCCATTGGTCCAAATGAGTGACAAACATAAATGTGCCCACAAATAGCCAAATTCCCGTAGAGCTGAACAAAATTTACACAATTATAATCTTTAAAATTTTATAGAAAAATTCTCAAATACAATTGAGAAATCGGACTTACATAGTCTATAAGTATGGATCCTTGGCTTTAATTTCCCATTGGTCCAAATGAGTGACAAACAAATGTTATAGAAAAATTCTCAAATACAATTGAGAAATCAGACTTACATAGTCTGTAAGTATGGATCCTTGGCTTTAATTTCCCATTGGTCCAAATGAGTGACAAACAAATGTTATAGAAAAATTCTCAAATACAATTGAGAAATCGGACTTACATAGCCTATAAGTATGGAACCTTGGCTTTAATTTCCCATTGGCCCAAATGAGTGACAAACAAATTTTATAGAAAAATTCTCAAATACAATTGAGAAATCGGACTTACATAGCCTATAAGTATGGATCCTTGGCTTTAATTTGTTATTGGTCCAAATGATTGACAAACATAAATGTGCCCACAAATAGCCAAATTCCCGTAGAGCTGAACAAAATTTACACAATTTTAATCTTTAAAATTTTATAGAAAAATTCTCAAATACAATTGAGAAATCGGACTTACATAGCCTATAAGTATGGAACCTTGGCTTTAATTTCCCATTGGCCCAAATGAGTGACAAACAAATTTTATAGAAAAATTCTCAAATACAATTGAGAAATCGGACTTACATAGCCTATAAGTATGGATCCTTGGCTTTAATTTGTTATTGGTCCAAATGATTGACAAACATAAATGTGCCCACAAATAGCCAAATTCCCGTAGAGCTGAACAAAATTTACACAATTTTAATCTTTAAAATTTTATAGAAAAATTCTCAAATACAATTGAGAAATCGGACTTACATAGCCTATAAGTATGGATCCTTGGCTTTAATTTGTTATTGGTCCAAATGATTGACAAACATAAATGTGCCCACAAATAGCCAAATTCCCGTAGAGCTGAACAAAATTTACACAATTTTAATCTTTAAAATTTTATAGAAAAATTCTCAAATACAATTGAGAAATCGGACTTACATAGCCTATAAGTATGGATCCTTGGCTTTAATTTGTTATTGGTCCAAATGATTGACAAACATAAATGTGCCCACAAATAGCCAAATTCCCGTAGAGCTGAACAAAATTTACACAATTTTAATCTTTAAAATTTTATAGAAAAATTCTCAAATACAATTGAGAAATCGGACTTACATAGCCTATAAGTATGGAACCTTGGCTTTAATTTCCCATTGGCCCAAATGAGTGACAAACAAATTTTATAGAAAAATTCTCAAATACAATTGAGAAATCGGACTTACATAGCCTATAAGTATGGATCCTTGGCTTTAATTTGTTATTGGTCCAAATGATTGACAAACATAAATGTGCCCACAAATAGCCAAATTCCCGTAGAGCTGAACAAAATTTACACAATTTTAATCTTTAAAATTTTATAGAAAAATTCTCAAATACAATTGAGAAATCGGACTTACATAGCCTATAAGTATGGATCCTTGGCTTTAATTTGTTATTGGTCCAAATGATTGACAAACATAAATGTGCCCACAAATAGCCAAATTCCCGTAGAGCTGAACAAAATTTACACAATTTTAATCTTTAAAATTTTATAGAAAAATTCTCAAATACAATTGAGAAATCGGACTTACATAGCCTATAAGTATGGAACCTTGGCTTTAATTTCCCATTGGCCCAAATGAGTGACAAACAAATTTTATAGAAAAATTCTCAAATACAATTGAGAAATCGGACTTACATAGCCTATAAGTATGGATCCTTGGCTTTAATTTGTTATTGGTCCAAATGATTGACAAACATAAATGTGCCCACAAATAGCCAAATTCCCGTAGAGCTGAACAAAATTTACACAATTTTAATCTTTAAAATTTTATAGAAAAATTCTCAAATACAATTGAGAAATCGGACTTACATAGCCTATAAGTATGGATCCTTGGCTTTAATTTGTTATTGGTCCAAATGATTGACAAACATAAATGTGCCCACAAATAGCCAAATTCCCGTAGAGCTGAACAAAATTTACACAATTTTAATCTTTAAAATTTTATAGAAAAATTCTCAAATACAATTGAGAAATCGGACTTACATAGCCTATAAGTATGGAACCTTGGCTTTAATTTCCCATTGGCCCAAATGAGTGACAAACAAATTTTATAGAAAAATTCTCAAATACAATTGAGAAATCGGACTTACATAGCCTATAAGTATGGATCCTTGGCTTTAATTTGTTATTGGTCCAAATGATTGACAAACATAAATGTGCCCACAAATAGCCAAATTCCCGTAGAGCTGAACAAAATTTACACAATTTTAATCTTTAAAATTTTATAGAAAAATTCTCAAATACAATTGAGAAATCGGACTTACATAGCCTATAAGTATGGATCCTTGGCTTTAATTTGTTATTGGTCCAAATGATTGACAAACATAAATGTGCCCACAAATAGCCAAATTCCCGTAGAGCTGAACAAAATTTACACAATTTTAATCTTTAAAATTTTATAGAAAAATTCTCAAATACAATTGAGAAATCGGACTTACATAGCCTATAAGTATGGATCCTTGGCTTTAATTTGTTATTGGTCCAAATGATTGACAAACATAAATGTGCCCACAAATAGCCAAATTCCCGTAGAGCTGAACAAAATTTACACAATTTTAATCTTTAAAATTTTATAGAAAAATTCTCAAATACAATTGAGAAATCGGACTTACATAGCCTATAAGTATGGATCCTTGGCTTTAATTTCCCATTGGTCCAAATGAGTGACAAACAAATTTTATAGAAAAATTCTCAAATACAATTGAGAAATCGGACTTACATAGCCTATAAGTATGGATCCTTGGCTTTAATTTGTTATTGGTCCAAATGATTGACAAACATAAATGTGCCCACAAATAGCCAAATTCCCGTAGAGCTGAACAAAATTTACACAATTTTAATCTTTAAAATTTTATAGAAAAATTCTCAAATACAATTGAGAAATCGGACTTACATAGCCTATAAGTATGGATCCTTGGCTTTAATTTGTTATTGGTCCAAATGATTGACAAACATAAATGTGCCCACAAATAGCCAAATTCCCGTAGAGCTGAACAAAATTTACACAATTTTAATCTTTAAAATTTTATAGAAAAATTCTCAAATACAATTGAGAAATCGGACTTACATAGCCTATAAGTATGGATCCTTGGCTTTAATTTGTTATTGGTCCAAATGATTGACAAACATAAATGTGCCCACAAATAGCCAAATTCCCGTAGAGCTGAACAAAATTTACACAATTTTAATCTTTAAAATTTTATAGAAAAATTCTCAAATACAATTGAGAAATCGGACTTACATAGCCTATAAGTATGGATCCTTGGCTTTAATTTCCCATTGGTCCAAATGAGTGACAAACAAATTTTATAGAAAAATTCTCAAATACAATTGAGAAATCGGACTTACATAGCCTATAAGTATGGATCCTTGGCTTTAATTTGTTATTGGTCCAAATGATTGACAAACATAAATGTGCCCACAAATAGCCAAATTCCCGTAGAGCTGAACAAAATTTACACAATTTTAAGCTTTAAAATTTTATAGAAAAATTCTCAAATACAATTGAGAAATCGGACTTACATAGCCTATAAGTATGGATCCTTGGCTTTAATTTGTTATTGGTCCAAATGATTGACAAACATAAATGTGCCCACAAATAGCCAAATTCCCGTAGAGCTGAACAAAATTTACACAATTTTAATCTTTAAAATTTTATAGAAAAATTCTCAAATACAATTGAGAAATCGGACTTACATAGCCTATAAGTATGGATCCTTGGCATTAATTTGTTATTGGTCCAAATGATTGACAAACATAAATGTGCCCACAAATAGCCAAATTCCCGTAGAGCTGAACAAAATTTACACAATTTTAATCTTTAAAATTTTATAGAAAAATTCTCAAATACAATTGAGAAATCGGACTTACATAGCCTATAAGTATGGATCCTTGGCTTTAATTTGTTATTGGTCCAAATGATTGACAAACATAAATGTGCCCACAAATAGCCAAATTCCCGTAGAGCTGAACAAAATTTACACAATTTTAATCTTTAAAATTTTATAGAAAAATTCTCAAATACAATTGAGAAATCGGACTTACATAGCCTATAAGTATGGAACCTTGGCTTTAATTTCCCATTGGCCCAAATGAGTGACAAACAAATTTTATAGAAAAATTCTCAAATACAATTGAGAAATCGGACTTACATAGCCTATAAGTATGGATCCTTGGCTTTAATTTGTTATTGGTCCAAATGATTGACAAACATAAATGTGCCCACAAATAGCCAAATTCCCGTAGAGCTGAACAAAATTTACACAATTTTAATCTTTAAAATTTTATAGAAAAATTCTCAAATACAATTGAGAAATCGGACTTACATAGCCTATAAGTATGGATCCTTGGCTTTAATTTGTTATTGGTCCAAATGATTGACAAACATAAATGTGCCCACAAATAGCCAAATTCCCGTAGAGCTGAACAAAATTTACACAATTTTAATCTTTAAAATTTTATAGAAAAATTCTCAAATACAATTGAGAAATCGGACTTACATAGCCTATAAGTATGGATCCTTGGCTTTAATTTGTTATTGGTCCAAATGATTGACAAACATAAATGTGCCCACAAATAGCCAAATTCCCGTAGAGCTGAACAAAATTTACACAATTTTAATCTTTAAAATTTTATAGAAAAATTCTCAAATACAATTGAGAAATCGGACTTACATAGCCTATAAGTATGGATCCTTGGCTTTAATTTCCCATTGGTCCAAATGAGTGACAAACAAATTTTATAGAAAAATTCTCAAATACAATTGAGAAATCGGACTAACATAGCCTATAAGTATGGATCCTTGGCTTTAATTTGTTATTGGTCCAAATGATTGACAAACATAAATGTGCCCACAAATAGCCAAATTCCCGTAGAGCTGAACAAAATTTACACAATTTTAATCTTTAAAATTTTATAGAAAAATTCTCAAATACAATTGAGAAATCGGACTTACATAGCCTATAAGTATGGATCCTTGGCTTTAATTTGTTATTGGTCCAAATGATTGACAAACATAAATGTGCCCACAAATAGCCAAATTCCCGTAGAGCTGAACAAAATTTACACAATTTTAATCTTTAAAATTTTATAGAAAAATTCTCAAATACAATTGAGAAATCGGACTTACATAGCCTATAAGTATGGATCCTTGGCTTTAATTTCCCATTGGTCCAAATGAGTGACAAACAAATTTTATAGAAAAATTCTCAAATACAATTGAGAAATCGGACTTACATAGCCTATAAGTATGGATCCTTGGCTTTAATTTGTTATTGGTCCAAATGATTGACAAACATAAATGTGCCCACAAATAGCCAAATTCCCGTAGAGCTGAACAAAATTTACACAATTTTAATCTTTAAAATTTTATAGAAAAATTCTCAAATACAATTGAGAAATCGGACTTACATAGCCTATAAGTATGGATCCTTGGCTTTAATTTCCCATTGGTCCAAATGAGTGACAAACAAATTTTATAGAAAAATTCTCAAATACAATTGAGAAATCGGACTAACATAGCCTATAAGTATGGAACCTTGGCTTTAATTTCCCATTGGCCCAAATGAGTGACAAACAAATTTTATAGAAAAATTCTCAAATACAATTGAGAAATCGGACTAACATAGCCTATAAGTATGGATCCTTGGCTTTAATTTCCCATTGGTCCAAATGAGTGACAAACATAAATGTGCCCACAAATAGCCAAATTCCCGTAGAGCTGAACAAAATTTACACAATTTTAATCTTTAAAATTTTATAGAAAAATTCCCAAATACAATTGAGAAATCGGACTTACATAGCCTATAAGTATGGAACCTTGGCTTTAATTTCCCATTGGCCCAAATGAGTGACAAACAAATTTTATAGAAACATTCTCAAATACAATTGAGAAATCGGACCTACATAGCCTATAAGTATGGAACCTTGGCTTTAATTTCCCATTGGCCCAAATGAGTGACAAGCAAATTTTATAGAAAAATTCTCAAATACAATTGAGAAATCGGACTTACATAGCCTATAAGTATGGAACCTTGGCTTTGATTTCCCATTGGCCCAAATGAGTGACAAACAAATTTTATAGAAAAATTCTCAAATACAATTGAGAAATCGGACTTACATAGCCTATAAGTATGGATCCTTGGCTTTAATTTCCCATTGGTCCAAATGAGTGACAAACATAAATGTGCCCACAAATAGCCAAATTCCCGTAGAGCTGAACAAAATTTACACAATTTTAATCTTTAAAATTTTATAGAAAAATTCTCAAATACAATTGAGAAATCGGACTTACATAGTCTATAAGTATGGATCCTTGGCTTTAATTTCTCATTGGTCCAAATGAGTGACAAACATAAATGTGCCCACAAATAGCCAAATTCCCGTAGAGCTGAACAAAATTTACACAATTTTAATCTTTAAAATTTTATAGAAAAATTCTCAAATACAATTGAGAAATCGGACTTACATAGCCTATAAGTATGGATCCTTGGCTTTAATTTCCCATCGGTCCAAATGAGTGACAAACAAATTTTATAGAAAAATTCTCAAATACAATTGAGAAATCGGACTTACATAGCCTATAAGTATGGATCCTTGGCTTTAATTTCCCATCGGTCCAAATGAGTGACAAACAAATTTTATAGAAAAATTCTCAAATACAATTGAGAAATCGGACTTACATAGTCTATAAGTATGGATCCTTGGCTTTAATTTCTTATTGGTCCAAATGATTGACAAACATAAATGTGCCCACAAATAGCCAAATTCCCGTAGAGCTGAACAAAATTTACACAATTTTAACCTTTAAAATTTTATAGCAAAATTCTCAAATACAATTGAGAAATCGGACTTACATAGTCTATAAGTATGGATCCTTGGCTTTAATTTCCCATTGGTCCAAATGAGTGACAAACAAATTATTATAGAAAAATTCTCAAATACAATTGAGAAATCGGACTTACATAGTCTATAAGTATGGATCCTTGGCTTTAATTTCCCATTGGTCCAAATGAGTGACAAACAAATTTTATAGAAAAATTCTCAAATACAATTGAGAAATCGGACTTACATAGTCTATAAGTATGGATCCTTGGCTTTAATTTCCCATTGGTCCAAATGAGTGACAAACATAAATGTGCCCACAAATAGCCAAATTCCCGTAGAGCTGAACAAAATTTACACAATTATAATCTTTAAAATTTTATAGAAAAATTCTCAAATACAATTGAGAAATCGGACTTACATAGTCTATAAGTATGGATCCTTGGCTTTAATTTCTCATTGGTCCAAATGAGTGACAAACATAAATGTGCCCACAAATAGCCAAATTCCCGTAGAGCTGAACAAAATTTACACAATTTTAATCTTTAAAATTTTATAGAAAAATTCTCAAAAACTTGCGAAATCGGACTTACATAGCCTATAAGTATGGATCCTTGGCTTTAATTTCCCATTGGTCCAAATGAGTGACAAAAATATGTAAATGTGCCCACAAATAGCCAAATTCCCGTAGAGCTGAACAAAATTTACACAATTTTAATCTTTAAAATTTTATAGAAAAATTCTCAAAAACTTGCGAAATCGGACTTACATAGTCTATAAGTATGGATCCTTGGCTTTAATTTCTTATTGGTCCAAATGAGTGACAAACATAAATGTGCCCACAAATAGCCAAATTCCCGTAGAGCTGAACAAAATTTACACAATTATAATCTTTAAAATTTTATAGAAAAATTCTCAAATACAATTGAGAAATCGGACTTACATAGTCTATAAGTATGGATCCTTGGCTTTAATTTCTCATTGGTCCAAATGAGTGACAAACATAAATGTGCCCACAAATAGCCAAATTCCCGTAGAGCTGAACAAAATTTACACAATTTTAATCTTTAAAATTTTATAGAAAAATTCTCAAATACAATTGAGAAATCGGACTTACATAGCCTATAAGTATGGATCCTTGGCTTTAATTTCCCATTGGTCCAAATGAGTGACAAACATATGTAAATGTGCCCACAAATAGCCAAATTCCCGTAGAGCTGAACAAAATTTACACAATTTTAATCTTTAAAATTTTATAGAAAAATTCTCAAATACAATTGAGAAATCGGACTTACATAGTCTATAAGTATGGATCCTTGGCTTTAATTTCCCATTGGTCCAAATTAGTGACAAACAAATTTTATAGAAAAATTCTCAAATACAATTGAGAAATCGGACTTACATAGTCTATAAGTATGGATCCTTGGCTTTAATTTCCCATTGGTCCAAATGAGTGACAAACAAATTTTATAGAAAAATTCTCAAATACAATTGAGAAATCGGACTTACATAGCCTATAAGTATGGATCCTTGGCTTTAACTTCCCATTGGTCCAAATGAGTGACAAACAAATTTTATAGAAAAATTCTCAAATACAATTGAGAAATCGGACTTACATAGTCTATAAGTATGGATCCTTGGCTTTAATTTCCCATTGGTCCAAATGAGTGACAAACAAATTTTATAGAAAAATTCTCAAATACAATTGAGAAATCGGACTTACATAGTCTATAAGTATGGATCCTTGGCTTTAACTTCCCATTGGTCCAAATGAGTGACAAACAAATTTTATAGAAAAATTCTCAAAAACTTGCGAAATCGGACTTACATAGTCTATAAGTATGGATCCTTGGCTTTAATTTCTTATTGGTCCAAATGAGTGACAAACATAAATGTGCCCACAAATAGCCAAATTCCCGTAGAGCTGAACAAAATTTACACAATTTTAATCTTTAAAATTTTATAGAAAAATTCTCAAATACAATTGAGAAATCGGACTTACATAGTCTATAAGTATGGATCCTTGGCTTTAATTTCCCATTGGTCCAAATTAGTGACAAACAAATTTTATAGAAAAATTCTCAAATACAATTGAGAAATCGGACTTACATAGTCTATAAGTATGGATCCTTGGCTTTAATTTCCCATTGGTCCAAATGAGTGACAAACAAATTTTATAGAAAAATTCTCAAATACAATTGAGAAATCGGACTTACATAGTCTATAAGTATGGATCCTTGGCTTTAACTTCCCATTGGTCCAAATGAGTGACAAACAAATTTTATAGAAAAATTCTCAAAAACTTGCGAAATCGGACTTACATAGTCTATAAGTATGGATCCTTGGCTTTAATTTCTTATTGGTCCAAATGAGTGACAAACATAAATGTGCCCACAAATAGTCAAATTCCCGTAGAGCTAAACAAAATTCACACAATTTTAATCTTTAAAATTTTATAGAAAAATTCTCAAATACAATTGAGCAATCGGACTTACATAGTCTATAAGTATGGATCCTTGGCTTTAATTTTCCATTGGTCCAAATTAGTGACAAACAAATTTTATAGAAAAATTCTCAAATACAATTGAGAAATCGGACTTACATAGTCTATAAGTATGAATCCTTGGCTTTAATTTCCCATTGGTCCAAATGAGTGACAAACAAATTTTATAGAAAAATTCTCAAATACAATTAAGAAATCGGACTTACATAGTCTATAAGTATGGATCCTTGGCTTTAATTTCTTATTGGTCCAAATGAGTGACAAACATAAATGTGCCCACAAATAGTCAAATTCCCGTAGAGCTAAACAAAATTCACACAATTTTAATCTTTAAAATTTTATAGAAAAATTCTCAAATACAATTGAGCAATCGGACTTACATAGTCTATAAGTATGGATCCTTGGCTTTAATTTCCCATTGGTCCAAATGAGTGACAAACAAATTTTATAGAAAAATTCTCAAAAACTTGCGAAATCGGACTTACATAGTCTATAAGTATGGATCCTTGGCTTTAATTTCTTATTGGTCCAAATGAGTGACAAACATAAATGTGCCCACAAATAGCCAAATTCCCGTAGAGCTGAACAAAATTTACACAATTTTAATCTTTAAAATTTTATAGAAAAATTCTCAAATACAATTGAGAAATCGGACTTACATAGTCTATAAGTATGGATCCTTGGCTTTAACTTCCCATTGGTCCAAATGAGTGACAAACAAATTTTATAGAAAAATTCTCAAATACAATTGAGAAATCGGACTTACATAGTCTATAAGTATGGATCCTTGGCTTTAACTTCCCATTGGTCCAAATGAGTGACAAACAAATTTTATAGAAAAATTCTCAAATACAATTGAGAAATCGGACTTACATAGATTATAAGTATGGATCCTTGGCTTTAATTTCTTATTGGTCCAAATGAGTGACAAACATAAATGTGCCCACAAATAGTCAAATTCCCGTAGAGCTGAACAAAATTTACACAATTTTAATCTTTAAAATTTTATAGAAAAATTCTCAAATACAATTGAGAAATCGGACTTACATAGTCTATAAGTATGGATCCTTGGCTTTTATTTCCCATTGGTCCAAATGAGTGACAAACAAATGTTATAGAAAAATTCTCAAATACAATTGAGAAATCGGACTTACATAGTCTATAAGTATGGATCCTTGGCTTTAACTTCCCATTGGTCCAAATGAGTGACAAACAAATTTTATAGAAAAATTCTCAAATACAATTGAGAAATCGGACTTACATAGTCTATAAGTATGAATCCTTGGCTTTAATTTCCCATTGGTCCAAATGAGTGACAAACAAATTTTATAGAAAAATTCTCAAATACAATTGAGAAATCGGACTTACATAGTCTATAAGTATGGATCCTTGGCTTTAATTTCTTATTGGTCCAAATGAGTGACAAACATAAATGTGCCCACAAATAGTCAAATTCCCGTAGAGCTGAACAAAATTTACACAATTTTAATCTTTAAAATTTTATAGAAAAATTCTCAAATACAATTGAGAAATCGGACTTACATAGTCTATAAGTATGGATCCTTGGCTTTAACTTCCCATTGGTCCAAATGAGTGACAAACAAATTTTATAGAAAAATTCTCAAATACAATTGAGAAATCGGACTTACATAGATTATAAGTATGGATCCTTGGCTTTAATTTCTTATTGGTCCAAATGAGTGACAAACATAAATGTGCCCACAAATAGTCAAATTCCCGTAGAGCTGAACAAAATTTACACAATTTTAATCTTTAAAATTTTATAGAAAAATTCTCAAATACAATTGAGAAATCGGACTTACATAGTCTATAAGTATGGATCCTTGGCTTTAATTTCTTATTGGTCCAAATGAGTGACAAACATAAATGTGCCCACAAATAGTCAAATTCCCCTAGAGCTGAACAAAATTTACACAATTTTAATCTTTAAAATTTTATAGAAAAATTCTCAAATACAATTGAGCAATCGGACTTACATAGTCTATAAGTATGGATCCTTGGCTTTAATTTCCCATTGGTCCAAATGAGTGACAAACAAATTTTATAGAAAAATTCTCAAATACAATTGAGAAATCGGACTTACATAGATTATAAGTATGTATCCTTGGCTTTAATTTCTTATTGGTCCAAATGAGTGACAAACATAAATGTGCCCACAAATAGTCAAATTCCCGTAGAGCTGAACAAAATTTACACAATTTTAATCTTTAAAATTTTATAGAAAAATTCTCAAATACAATTGAGCAATCGGACTTACATAGTCTATAAGTATGGATCCTTGGCTTTAATTTCCCATTGGTCCAAATGAGTGACAAACAAATTTTATAGAAAAATTCTCAAATACAATTGAGAAATCGGACTTACATAGATTATAAGTATGGATCCTTGGCTTTAATTTCCCATTGGTCCAAATGAGTGACAAACAAATGTTATAGAAAAATTCTCAAATACAATTGAGAAATGAGACTTACATAGTCTATAAGTATGGATCCTTGGCTTTAATTTCCCATTGGTCCAAATGAGTGACAAACATAAATGTGCCCACAAATAGCCAAATTCCCGTAGAGCTGAACAAAATTTACACAATTTTAATCTTTAAAATTTTATAGAAAAATTCTCAAATACAATTGAGAAATCGGACTTACATAGTCTATAAGTATGGATCCTTGGCTTTAATTTCTTATTGGTCCAAATGAGTGACAAACATAAATGTGCCCACAAATAGTCAAATTCCCGTAGAGCTGAACAAAATTTACACAATTTTAATCTTTAAAATTTTATAGAAAAATTCTCAAATACAATTGAGCAATCGGACTTACATAGTCTATAAGTATGGATCCTTGGCTTTAATTTCCCATTGGTCCAAATGAGTGACAAACAAATTTTATAGAAAAATTCTCAAATACAATTGAGAAATCGGACTTACATAGATTATAAGTATGGATCCTTGGCTTTAATTTCCCATTGGTCCAAATGAGTGACAAACAAATGTTATAGAAAAATTCTCAAATACAATTGAGAAATGAGACTTACATAGTCTATAAGTATGGATCCTTGGCTTTAATTTCCCATTGGTCCAAATGAGTGACAAACATAAATGTGCCCACAAATAGCCAAATTCCCGTAGAGCTGAACAAAATTTACACAATTTTAATCTTTAAAATTTTATAGAAAAATTCTCAAATACAATTGAGAAATCAGACTTACATAGTCTATAAGTATGGATCCTTGGCTTTAATTTCCCATTGGTCCAAATGAGTGACAAACATAAATGTGCCCACAAATAGCCAAATTCCCGTAGAGCTGAACAAAATTTACACAATTTTAATCTTTAAAATTTTATAGAAAAATTCTCAAATACAATTGAGAAATCAGACTTACATAGTCTATAAGTATGGATCCTTGGCTTTAATTTCCCATTGGTCCAAATGAGTGACAAACATAAATGTGCCCACAAATAGCCAAATTCCCGTAGAGCTGAACAAAATTTACACAATTTTAATCTTTAAAATTTTATAGAAAAATTCTCAAATACAATTGAGAAATCAGACTTACATAGTCTATAAGTATGGATCCTTGGCTTTAATTTCTTATTGGTCCAAATGAGTGACAAACAAATTTTATAGAAAAATTCTCAAATACAATTGAGAAATGAGACTTACATAGTCTATAAGTATGGATCCTTGGCTTTAATTTCCATTGGTCCAAATGAGTGACAAACATAAATGTGCCCACAAATAGCCAAATTCCGTAGAGCTGAACAAAATTTACACAATTTTAATCTTTAAAATTTTATAGAAAAATTCTCAAATACTATTGAGAAATCGGACTTACATAGTCTATAAGTATGGATCCTTGGCTTTAATTTCCCATTGGTCCAAATGAGTAACAAACATAAATGTGCCCACAAATAGCCAAATTCCCGTAGAGCGGAACAAAATTTAAACAATTTTAATCTTTAAAATTTTATAGAAAAATTCTCAAATACAATTGAGAAATCGGACTTACATAGTCTATAAGTATGGATCCTTGGCTTTAATTTCCCATTGGTCCAAATGAGTGACAAACAAATGTTATAGAAAAATTCTCAAATACAATTGAGAAATGAGACTTACATAGTCTATAAGTATGGATCCTTGGCTTTAATTTCTTATTGGTCCAAATGAGTGACAAACAAATTTTATAGAAAAATTCTCAAATACAATTGAGAAATGAGACTTACATAGTCTATAAGTATGGATCCTTGGCTTTAATTTCCCATTGGTCCAAATGAGTGACAAACATAAATGTGCCCACAATAGCCAAATTCCCGTAGAGCTGAACAAAATTTACACAATTTTAATCTTTAAAATTTTATAGAAAAATTCTCAAATACAATTGAGAAATCAGACTTACATAGTCTATAAGTATGGATCCTTGGCTTTAATTTCCCATTGGTCCAAATGAGTGACAACATAAATGTGCCCACAAATAGCCAAATTCCCGTAGAGCTGAACAAAATTTACACAATTTTAATCTTTAAAATTTTATAGAAAAATTCTCAAATACAATTGAGAAATCAGACTTACATAGTCTATAAGTATGGATCCTTGGCTTTAATTTCCCATTGGTCCAAATGAGTGACAAACATAAATGTGCCCACAAATAGCCAAATTCCCGTAGAGCTGAACAAAATTTACACAATTTTAATCTTTAAAATTTTATAGAAAAATTCTCTAATACAATTGAGAAATCAGACTTACATAGTCTATAAGTATGGATCCTTGGCTTTTAATTTCCCATTGGTCCAAATGAGTGACAAACATAAATGTGCCCACAAATAGCCAAATTCCCGTAGAGCTGAACAAAATTTACACAATTTTAATCTTTAAAATTTTATAGAAAAATTCTCAAATACAATTGAGAAATCAGACTTACATAGTCTATAAGTATGGATCCTTGGCTTTAATTTCCCATTGGTCCAAATGAGTGACAAACAAATGTTATAGAAAAATTCTCAAATACAATTGAGAAATCAGACTTACATAGTCTATAAGTATGGATCCTTAGCTTTAATTTCCCATTGGTCCAAATGAGTGACAAACATAAATGTGCCCACAAATAGCCAAATTCCCGTAGAGCTGAACAAAATTTACACAATTTTAATCTTTAAAATTTTATAGAAAAATTCTCAAATACAATTGAGAAATCAGACTTACATAGTCTATAAGTATGGATCCTTGGCTTTAATTTCCCATTGGTCCAAATGAGTGACAAACATAAATGTGCCCACAAATAGCCAAATTCCCGTAGAGCTGAACAAAATTTACACAATTTTAATCTTTAAAATTTTATAGAAAAATTCTCAAATACAATTGAGAAATCGGACTTACATAGTCTATAAGTATGGATCCTTGGCTTTAATTTCCCATTGGTCCAAATGAGTGACAAACATAAATGTGCCCACAAATAGCCAAATTCCCGTAGAGCTGATCAAAATTTACACAATTTTAATCTTTAAAATTTTATAGAAAAATTCTCAAATACAATTGAGAAATCAGACTTACATAGTCTATAAGTATGGATCCTTGGCTTTAATTTCCCATTGGTCCAAATGAGTGACAAACATAAATGTGCCCACAAATAGCCAAATTCCCGTAGAGCTGAACAAAATTTACACAATTTTAATCTTTAAAATTTGATAGAAAAATTCTCAAATACTATTGAGAAATCGGACTTACATAGTCTATAAGTATGGATCCTTGGCTTTAATTTCCCATTGGTCCAAATGAGTGACAAACAAATTTGATAGAAAAATTCTCAAATACAATTGAGAAATCGGACTTACATAGTCTATAAGTATGGATCCTCTGCTTTAATTTCCCATTGGTCCAAATGAGTGACAAACAAATGTTATAGAAAAATTCTCAAATACAATTGAGAAATCGGACTTACATAGTCTATAAGTATGGATCCTTGGCTTTAATTTCCCATTGGTCCAAATGAGTGACAAACATAAATGTGCCCACAAATAGCCAAATTCTCGTAGAGCTGAACAAAATTTACACAATTTTAATCTTTAAAATTTTATAGAAAAATTCTCAAATACAATTGAGAAATCGGACTTACATAGTCTATAAGTATGGATCCTTGGCTTTAATTTCCCATTGGTCCAAATGAGTGACAAACAAATGTTATAGAAAAATTCTCAAATACAATTGAGAAATCGGACTTACATAGTCTATAAGTATGGATCCTTGGCTTTAATTTCCCATTGGTCCAAATGAGTGACAAACATAAATGTGCCCACAAATAGCCAAATTCTCGTAGAGCTGAACAAAATTTACACAATTTTAATCTTTAAAATTTTATAGAAAAATTCTCAAATACAATTGAGAAATCGGACTTACATAGTCTATAAGTATGGATCCTTGGCTTTAATTTCCCATTGGTCCAAATGAGTGACAAACAAATGTTATAGAAAAATTCTCAAATACAATTGAGAAATCAGACTTACATAGTCTATAAGTATGGATCCTCTGCTTTAATTTCCCATTGGTCCAAATGAGTGACAAACAAATGTTATAGAAAAATTCTCAAATACAATTGAGAAATCGGACTTACATAGTCTATAAGTATGGATCCTTGGCTTTAATTTCCCATTGGTCCAAATGAGTGACAAACAAATGTTATAGAATAATTCTCAAATACAATTGAGAAATCAGACTTACATAGTCTATAAGTATGGATCCTCTGCTTTAATTTCCCATTGGTCCAAATGAGTGACAAACAAATGTTATAGAAAAATTCTCAAATACAATTGAGAAATCGGACTTACATAGTCTATAAGTATGGATCCTTGGCTTTAATTTCCCATTGGTCCAAATGAGTGACAAACATAAATGTTCCCACAAATAGCCAAATTCCCGTTAAGCGGAACAAAATTTACACAATTTTAATCTTTAAAATTTTATAGAAAAATTCTCAAATACAATTGAGAAATCGGACTTACATAGTCCATAAGTATGGATCCTTGGCTTTAATTTCCCATTGGTCCAAATGAGTGACAAACATAAATGTGCCCACAAATAGCCAAATTCCCGTTAAGCGGAACAAAATTTACACAATTTTAATCTTTAAAATTTTATAGAAAAATTCTCAAATACAATTGAGAAATCGGACTTACATAGTCCATAAGTATGGATCCTTGGCTTTAATTTCCCATTGGTCCAAATGAGTGACAAACATAAATGTGCCCACAAATAGCCAAATTCCCGTTAAGCGGAACAAAATTTACACAATTTTAATCTTTAAAATTTTATAGAAAAATTCTCAAATACAATCGAGAAATCGGACTTACATAGATTATAAGTATGGATCCTTGGCTTTAATTTCCCATTGGTCCAAATGAGTGACAAACATAAATGTGCCCACAAATAGCCAAATTCTCGTAGAGCTGAACAAAATTTACACAATTTTAATCTTTAAAATCTTATAGAAAAATTCTTAAATACAATTGAGAAATCGGACTTACATAGTCTATAAGTATGGATCCTTGGCTTTAATTTCCCATTGGTCCAAATGAGTGACAAACATAAATGTGCCCACAAATAGCCAAATTCCCGTTAAGCGGAACAAAATTTACACAATTTTAATCTTTAAAATTTGATAGAAAAATTCTCAAATACAATTGAGAAATCGGACTTACATAGATTATAAGTATGGATCCTTGGCTTTAATTTCCCATTGGTCCAAATGAGTGACAAACATAAATGTGCCCACAAATAGCCAAATTCTCGTAGAGCTGAACAAAATTTACACAATTTTAAGCTTTAAAATTTTATAGAAAAATTCTCAAATACAATTGAGAAATCGGACTTACATAGTCTATAAGTATGGATCCTTGGCTTTAATTTCCCATTGGTCCAAATGAGTGACAAACAAATGTTATAGAAAAATTCTCAAATACAATTGAGAAATCGGACTTACATAGTCTATAAGTATGGATCCTTGGCTTTAATTTCCCATTGGTCCAAATGAGTGACAAACATAAATGTGCCCACAAATAGCCAAATTCTCGTAGAGCTGAACAAAATTTACACAATTTTAATCTTTAAAATTTTATAGAAAAATTCTCAAATACAATTGAGAAATCGGACTTACATAGTCTATAAGTATGGATCCTTGGCTTTAATTTCCCATTGGTCCAAATGAGTGACAAACAAATGTTATAGAAAAATTCTCAAATACAATTGAGAAATCGGACTTACATAGTCTATAAGTATGGATCCTTGGCTTTAATTTCCCATTGGTCCAAATGAGTGACAAACATAAATGTGCCCACAAATAGCCAAATTCCCGTAGAGCTGAACAAAATTTACACAATTTTAATCTTTAAAATTTTATAGAAAAATTCTCAAATACAATTGAGAAATCGGACTTACATAGTCTATAAGTATGGATCCTTGGCTTTAATTTCCCATTGGTCCAAATGAGTGACAAACATATGTTATAGAAAAATTCTCAAATACAATTGAGAAATCGGACTTACATAGTCTATAAGTATGGATCCTTGGCTTTAATTTCCCATTGGTCCAAATGAGTGACAAACATAAATGTGCCCACAAATAGCCAAATTCTCGTAGAGCTGAACAAAATTTACACAATTTTAATCTTTAAAATTTTATAGAAAAATTCTCAAATACAATTGAGAAATCGGACTTACATAGTCTATAAGTATGGATCCTTGGCTTTAATTTCCCATTGGTCCAAATGAGTGACAAACAAATGTTATAGAAAAATTCTCAAATACAATTGAGAAATCGGACTTACATAGTCTATAAGTATGGATCCTTGGCTTTAATTTCCCATTGGTCCAAATGAGTGACAAACATAAATGTGCCCACAAATAGCCAAATTCCCGTTAAGCGGAACAAAATTTACACAATTTTAATCTTTAAAATTTTATAGAAAAATTCTCAAATACAATTGAGAAATCGGACTTACATAGTCCATAAGTATGGATCCTTGGCTTTAATTTCCCATTGGTCCAAATGAGTGACAAACATAAATGTGCCCACAAATAGCCAAATTCCCGTTAAGCGGAACAAAATTTACACAATTTTAATCTTTAAAATTTTATAGAAAAATTCTCAAATACAATTGAGAAATCGGACTTACATAGTCCATAAGTATGGATCCTTGGCTTTAATTTCCCATTGGTCCAAATGAGTGACAAACATAAATGTGCCCACAAATAGCCAAATTCCCGTTAAGCGGAACAAAATTTACACAATTTTAATCTTTAAAATTTTATAGAAAAATTCTCAAATACAATTGAGAAATCGGACTTACATAGATTATAAGTATGGATCCTTGGCTTTAATTTCCCATTGGTCCAAATGAGTGACAAACATAAATGTGCCCACAAATAGCCAAATTCTCGTAGAGCTGAACAAAATTTACACAATTTTAATCTTTAAAATCTTATAGAAAAATTCTCAAATACAATTGAGAAATCGGACTTACATAGTCTATAAGTATGGATCCTTGGCTTTAATTTCCCATTGGTCCAAATGAGTGACAAACATAAATGTGCCCACAAATAGCCAAATTCCCGTTAAGCGGAACAAAATTTACACAATTTTAATCTTTAAAATTTGATAGAAAAATTCTCAAATACAATTGAGAAATCGGACTTACATAGATTATAAGTATGGATCCTTGGCTTTAATTTCCCATTGGTCCAAATGAGTGACAAACATAAATGTGCCCACAAATAGCCAAATTCCCGTAGAGCTGAACAAAATTTACACAATTTTAATCTTTAAAATTTATAGAAAAATTCTCAAATACAATTGAGAAATCGGACTTACATAGTCTATAAGTATGGATCCTTGGCTTTAATTTCCCATTGGTCCAAATGAGTGACAAACAAATGTTATAGAAAAATTCTCAAATACAATTGAGAAATCGGACTTACATAGTCTATAAGTATGGATCCTTGGCTTTAATTTCCCATTGGTCCAAATGAGTGACAAACATAAATGTGCCCACAAATAGCCAAATTCCCGTAGAGCTGAACAAAATTTACACAATTTTAATCTTTAAAATTTTATAGAAAAATTCTCAAATACAATTGAGAAATCGGACTTACATAGTCTATAAGTATGGATCCTTGGCTTTAATTTCCCATTGGTCCAAATGAGTGACAAACAAATGTTATAGAAAAATTCTCAAATACAATTGAGAAATCGGACTTACATAGTCTATAAGTATGGTTCCTTGGCTTTAATTTCCCATTGGTCCAAATGAGTGACAAACATAAATGTGCCCACAAATAGCCAAATTCTCGTAGAGCTGAACAAAATTTACACAATTTTAATCTTTAAATTTTATAGAAAAATTCTCAAATACAATTGAGAAATCGGACTTACATAGTCTATAAGTATGGATCCTTGGCTTTAATTTCCCATTGGTCCAAATGAGTGACAAACAAATGTTATAGAAAAATTCTCAAATACAATTGAGAAATCAGACTAACATAGTCTATAAGTATGGATCCTTGGCTTTAATTTCCCATTGGTCCAAATGAGTGACAAACAAATGTTATAGAAAAATTCTCAAATACAATTGAGAAATCGGACTTACATAGTCTATAAGTATGGATCCTTGGCTTTAATTTCCCATTGGTCCAAATGAGTGACAAACATAAATGTGCCACAAATAGCCAAATTCTCGTAGAGCTGAACAAAATTTACACAATTTTAATCTTTAAAATTTTATAGAAAAATTCTCAAATACAATTGAGAAATCGGACTTACATAGTCTATAAGTATGGATCCTTGGCTTTAATTTCCCATTGGTCCAAATGAGTGACAAACAAATGTTATAGAAAAATTCTCAAATACAATTGAGAAATCAGACTAACATAGTCTATAAGTATGGATCCTTGGCTTTAATTTCCCATTGGTCCAAATGAGTGACAAACAAATGTTATAGAAAAATTCTCAAATACAATTGAGAAATCAGACTTACATAGTCTATAAGTATGGATCCTCTGCTTTAATTTCCCATTGGTCCAAATGAGTGACAAACAAATGTTATAGAAAAATTCTCAAATACAATTGAGAAATCGGACTTACATAGTCTATAAGTATGGATCCTTGGCTTTAATTTCCCATTGGTCCAAATGAGTGACAAACATAAATGTGCCCACAAATAGCCAAATTCCCGTTAAGCGGAACAAAATTTACACAATTTTAATCTTTAAAATTTGATAGAAAAATTCTCAAATACAATTGAGAAATCGGACTTACATAGATTATAAGTATGGATCCTTGGCTTTAATTTCCCATTGGTCCAAATGAGTGACAAACATAAATGTGCCCACAAATAGCCAAATTCCCGTAGAGCTGAACAAAATTTACACAATTTTAATCTTTAAAATTTTATAGAAAAATTCTCAAATACAATTGAGAAATCGGACTTACATAGTCTATAAGTATGGATCCTTGGCTTTAATTTCCCATTGGTCCAAATGAGTGACAAACAAATGTTATAGAAAAATTCTCAAATACAATTGAGAAATCGGACTTACATAGTCTATAAGTATGGATCCTTGGCTTTAATTTCCCATTGGTCCAAATGAGTGACAAACATAAATGTGCCCACAAATAGCCAAATTCCCGTTAAGCGGAACAAAATTTACACAATTTTAATCTTTAAAATTTGATAGAAAAATTCTCAAATACAATTGAGAAATCGGACTAACATAGTCTATAAGTATGGATCCTTGGCTTTAATTTCCCATTGGTCCAAATGAGTGACAAACATAAATGTGCCCACAAATAGCCAAATTCCCGTAGAGCTGAACAAAATTTACACAATTTTAATCTTTAAAATTTTATAGAAAAATTCTCAAATACAATTGAGAAATCGGACTTACATAGTCTATAAGTATGGATCCTTGGCTTTAATTTCCCATTGGTCCAAATGAGTGACAAACAAATGTTATAGAAAAATTCTCAAATACAATTGAGAAATCGGACTTACATAGTCTATAAGTATGGATCCTTGGCTTTAATTTCCCATTGGTCCAAATGAGTGACAAACATAAATGTGCCCACAAATAGCCAAATTCCCGTAGAGCTGAACAAAATTTACACAATTTTAATCTTTAAAATTTTATAGAAAAATTCTCAAATACAATTGAGAAATCGGACTTACATAGTCTATAAGTATGGATCCTTGGCTTTAATTTCCCATTGGTCCAAATGAGTGACAAACAAATGTTATAGAAAAATTCTCAAATACAATTGAGAAATCGGACTTACATAGTCTATAAGTATGGATCCTTGGCTTTAATTTCCCATTGGTCCAAATGAGTGACAAACATAAATGTGCCCACAAATAGCCAAATTCTCGTAGAGCTGAACAAAATTTACACAATTTTAATCTTTAAAATTTTATAGAAAAATTCTCAAATACAATTGAGAAATCGGACTTACATAGTCTATAAGTATGGATCCTTGGCTTTAATTTCCCATTGGTCCAAATGAGTGACAAACAAATGTTATAGAAAAATTCTCAAATACAATTGAGAAATCAGACTAACATAGTCTATAAGTATGGATCCTTGGCTTTAATTTCCCATTGGTCCAAATGAGTGACAAACAAATGTTATAGAAAAATTCTCAAATACAATTGAGAAATCGGACTTACATAGTCTATAAGTATGGATCCTTGGCTTTAATTTCCCATTGGTCCAAATGAGTGACAAACATAAATGTGCCCACAAATAGCCAAATTCTCGTAGAGCTGAACAAAATTTACACAATTTTAATCTTTAAAATTTTATAGAAAAATTCTCAAATACAATTGAGAAATCGGACTTACATAGTCTATAAGTATGGATCCTTGGCTTTAATTTCCCATTGGTCCAAATGAGTGACAAACAAATGTTATAGAAAAATTCTCAAATACAATTGAGAAATCAGACTAACATAGTCTATAAGTATGGATCCTTGGCTTTAATTTCCCATTGGTCCAAATGAGTGACAAACAAATGTTATAGAAAAATTCTCAAATACAATTGAGAAATCAGACTTACATAGTCTATAAGTATGGATCCTCTGCTTTAATTTCCCATTGGTCCAAATGAGTGACAAACAAATGTTATAGAAAAATTCTCAAATACAATTGAGAAATCGGACTTACATAGTCTATAAGTATGGATCCTTGGCTTTAATTTCCCATTGGTCCAAATGAGTGACAAACATAAATGTGCCCACAAATAGCCAAATTCCCGTAGAGCTGAACAAAATTTACACAATTTTAATCTTTAAAATTTTATAGAAAAATTCTCAAATACAATTGAGAAATCGGACTTACATAGTCTATAAGTATGGATCCTTGGCTTTAATTTCCCATTGGTCCAAATGAGTGACAAACAAATGTTATAGAAAAATTCTCAAATACAATTGAGAAATCGGACTTACATAGTCTATAAGTATGGATCCTTGGCTTTAATTTCCCATTGGTCCAAATGAGTGACAAACAAATGTTATAGAAAAATTCTCAAATACAATTGAGAAATCAGACTTACATAGTCTATAAGTATGGATCCTCTGCTTTAATTTCCCATTGGTCCAAATGAGTGACAAACAAATGTTATAGAAAAATTCTCAAATACAATTGAGAAATCGGACTTACATAGTCTATAAGTATGGATCCTTGGCTTTAATTTCCCATTGGTCCAAATGAGTGACAAACAAATGTTATAGAAAAATTCTCAAATACAATTGAGAAATCAGACTTACATAGTCTATAAGTATGGATCCTCTGCTTTAATTTCCCATTGGTCCAAATGAGTGACAAACAAATGTTATAGAAAAATTCTCAAATACAATTGAGAAATCGGACTTACATAGTCTATAAGTATGGATCCTTGGCTTTAATTTCCCATTGGTCCAAATGAGTGACAAACATAAATGTGCCCACAAATAGCCAAATTCCCGTAGAGCTGAACAAAATTTACACAATTTTAATTTTTAAAATTTTATAGAAAAATTCTCAAATACAATTGAGAAATCGGACTTACATAGTCTATAAGTATGGATCCTTGGCTTTAATTTCCCATTGGTCCAAATGAGTGACAAACAAATGTTATAGAAAAATTCTCAAATACAATTGAGAAATCGGACTTACATAGTCTATAAGTATGGATCCTTGGCTTTAATTTCCCATTGGTCCAAATGAGTGACAAACAAATGTTATAGAAAAATTCTCAAATACAATTGAGAAATCGGACTTACATAGTCTATAAGTATGGATCCTTGGCTTTAATTTCCCATTGGTCCAAATGAGTGACAAACAAATGTTATAGAAAAATTCTCAAATACAATTGAGAAATCAGACTTACATAGTCTATAAGTATGGATCCTCTGCTTTAATTTCCCATTGGTCCAAATGAGTGACAAACAAATGTTATAGAAAAATTCTCAAATACAATTGAGAAATCGGACTTACATAGTCTATAAGTATGGATCCTTGGCTTTAATTTCCCACTGGTCCAAATGAGTGACAAAAATATGTAAATGTGCCCACAAATAGCCAAATTCCCGTAGAGCTGAACAAAATTTACACAATTTTAATCTTTAAAATTTTATAGAAAAATTCTCAAATACAATTGAGAAATCGGACTTACATAGCCTATAAGTATGGATCCTTGGCTTTAATTTCCCATTGGTCCAAATGAGTGACAAACAAATGTTATAGAAAAATTCTCAAATACAATTGAGAAATCAGACTAACATAGTCTATAAGTATGGATCCTTGGCTTTAATTTCCCATTGGTCCAAATGAGTGACAAACAAATTTTATAGAAAAATTCTCAAATACAATTGAGAAATCGGACTTACATAGCCTATAAGTATGGATCCTTGGCTTTAACTTCCCATTGGTCCAAATGAGTGACAAACAAATTTTATAGAAAAATTCTCAAATACAATTGAGAAATCGGACTTACATAGTCTATAAGTATGGATCCTTGGCTTTAATTTCCCATTGGTCCAAATGAGTGACAAACAAATTTTATAGAAAAATTCTCAAATACAATTGAGAAATCGGACTTACATAGTCTATAAGTATGGATCCTTGGCTTTAATTTCCCATTGGTCCAAATGAGTGACAAACATAAATGTGCCCACAAATAGCCAAATTCCCGTAGAGCTGAACAAAATTTACACAATTTTAATCTTTAAAATTTTATAGAAAAATTCTCAAATACAATTGAGAAATCGGACTTACATAGATTATAAGTATGGATCCTTGGCTTTAATTTCCCATTGGTCCAAATGAGTGACAAACATAAATGTGCCCACAAATAGCCAAATTCCCGTAGAGCTGAACAAAATTTACACAATTTTAATCTTTAAAATTTTATAGAAAAATTCTCAAATACAATTGAGAAATCGGACTAACATAGTCTATAAGTATGGATCCTTGGCTTTAATTTCCCATTGGTCCAAATGAGTGACAAACAAATTTTATAGAAAAATTCTCAAATACAATTGAGAAATCGGACTTACATAGCCTATAAGTATGGATCCTTGGCTTTAACTTCCCATTGGTCCAAATGAGTGACAAACAAATTTTATAGAAAAATTCTCAAATACAATTGAGAAATCGGACTTACATAGCCTATAAGTATGGATCCTTGGCTTTAATTTCCCATTGGTCCAAATGAGTGACAAACAAATGTTATAGAAAAATTCTCAAATACAATTGAGAAATCAGACTAACATAGTCTATAAGTATGGATCCTTGGCTTTAATTTCCCATTGGTCCAAATGAGTGACAAACAAATTTTATAGAAAAATTCTCAAATACAATTGAGAAATCGGACTTACATAGCCTATAAGTATGGATCCTTGGCTTTAACTTCCCATTGGTCCAAATGAGTGACAAACAAATTTTATAGAAAAATTCTCAAATACAATTGAGAAATCGGACTTACATAGTCTATAAGTATGGATCCTTGGCTTTAATTTCCCATTGGTCCAAATGAGTGACAAACAAATTTTATAGAAAAATTCTCAAATACAATTGAGAAATCGGACTTACATAGTCTATAAGTATGGATCCTTGGCTTTAATTTCCCATTGGTCCAAATGAGTGACAAACATAAATGTGCCCACAAATAGCCAAATTCCCGTAGAGCTGAACAAAATTTACACAATTTTAATCTTTAAAATTTTATAGAAAAATTCTCAAATACAATTGAGAAATCGGACTTACATAGATTATAAGTATGGATCCTTGGCTTTAATTTCCCATTGGTCCAAATGAGTGACAAACATAAATGTGCCCACAAATAGCCAAATTCCCGTAGAGCTGAACAAAATTTACACAATTTTAATCTTTAAAATTTTATAGAAAAATTCTCAAATACAATTGAGAAATCGGACTAACATAGTCTATAAGTATGGATCCTTGGCTTTAATTTCCCATTGGTCCAAATGAGTGACAAACAAATTTTATAGAAAAATTCTCAAATACAATTGAGAAATCGGACTTACATAGCCTATAAGTATGGATCCTTGGCTTTAACTTCCCATTGGTCCAAATGAGTGACAAACAAATTTTATAGAAAAATTCTCAAATACAATTGAGAAATCGGACTTACATAGCCTATAAGTATGGAACCTTGGCTTTAATTTCCCATTGGCCCAAATGAGTGACAAACAAATGTTATAGAAAAATTCTCAAATACAATTGAGAAATCGGACTTACATAGTCTATAAGTATGGATCCTTGGCTTTAATTTCCCATTGGTCCAAATGAGTGACAAACATAAATGTGCCCACAAATAGCCAAATTCCCGTAGAGCTGAACAAAATTTACACAATTTTAATCTTTAAAATTTTATAGAAAAATTCTCAAATACAATTGAGAAATCGGACTTACATAGTCTATAAGTATGGATCCTTGGCTTTAATTTCCCATTGGTCCAAATGAGTGACAAACAAATGTTATAGAAAAATTCTCAAATACAATTGAGAAATCGGACTTACATAGTCTATAAGTATGGATCCTTGGCTTTAATTTCCCATTGGTCCAAATGAGTGACAAACAAATGTTATAGAAAAATTCTCAAATACAATTGAGAAATCGGACTTACATAGTCTATAAGTATGGATCCTTGGCTTTAATTTCCCATTGGTCCAAATGAGTGACAAACATAAATGTGCCCACAAATAGCCAAATTCCCGTTAAGCGGAACAAAATTTACACAATTTTAATCTTTAAAATTTTATAGAAAAATTCTCAAATACAATTGAGAAATCGGACTTACATAGTCTATAAGTATGGATCCTTGGCTTTAATTTCCCATTGGTCCAAATGAGTGACAAACATAAATGTGCCCACAAATAGCCAAATTCCCGTAGAGCTGAACAAAATTTACACAATTTTAATCTTTAAAATTTTATAGAAAAATTCTCAAATACAATTGAGAAATCGGACTTACATAGATTATAAGTATGGATCCTTGGCTTTAATTTCCCATTGGTCCAAATGAGTGACAAACATAAATGTGCCCACAAATAGCCAAATTCCCGTAGAGCTGAACAAAATTTACACAATTTTAATCTTTAAAATTTTATAGAAAAATTCTCAAATACAATTGAGAAATCGGACTTACATAGATTATAAGTATGGAACCTTGGCTTTAATTTCCCATTGGTCCAAATGAGTGACAAACAAATGTTATAGAAAAATTCTCAAATACAATTGAGAAATCGGACTTACATACATTATAAGTATGGAACCTTGGCTTTAATTTCCCATTGGTCCAAATGAGTGACAAACAAATGTTATAGAAAAATTCTCAAATACAATTGAGAAATCAGACTTACATAGTCTATAAGTATGGATCCTTGGCTTTAATTTCTTATTGGTCCAAATGAGTGACAAACATAAATGTGCCCACAAATAGTCAAATTCTCGTAGAGCTGAACAAAATTTACACAATTTTAATCTTTAAAATTTTATAGAAAAATTCTCAAATACAATTGAGAAATCGGACTTACATAGATTATAAGTATGGATCCTTGGCTTTAATTTCCCATTGGTCCAAATGAGTGACAAACATAAATGTGCCCACAAATAGCCAAATTCCCGTAGAGCTGAACAAAATTTACACAATTTTAATCTTTAAAATTTTATAGAAAAATTCTCAAATACAATTGAGAAATCGGACTTACATAGATTATAAGTATGGAACCTTGGCTTTAATTTCCCATTGGTCCAAATGAGTGACAAACAAATGTTATAGAAAAATTCTCAAATACAATTGAGAAATCAGACTTACATAGTCTATAAGTATGGATCCTTGGCTTTAACTTCTTATTGGTCCAAATGAGTGACAAACATAAATGTGCCCACAAATAGTCAAATTCTCGTAGAGCTGAACAAAATTTACACAATTTTAATCTTTAAAATTTTATAGAAAAATTCTCAAATGCAATTGAGAAATCGGACTTACATAGCATATAAGTATGGATCCTTGGCTTTAATTTCCCATTGGTCCAAATGAGTGACAAACAAATGTTATAGAAAAATTCTCAAATACAATTGAGAAATCGGACTTACATAGTCTATAAGTATGGATCCTTGGCTTTAATTTCTTATTGGTCCAAATGAGTGACAAACATAAATGTGCCCACAAATAGTCAAATTCTCGTAGAGCTGAACAAAATTTACACAATTTTAATCTTTAAAATTTTATAGAAAAATTCTCAAATGCAATTGAGAAATCGGACTTACATAGCATATAAGTATGGATCCTTGGCTTTAATTTCCCATTGGTCCAAATGAGTGACAAACAAATGTTATAGAAAAATTCTCAAATACAATTGAGAAATCGGACTTACATAGTCTATAAGTATGGATCCTTGGCTTTAATTTCCCATTGGTCCAAATGAGTGACAAACAAATGTTATAGAAAAATTCTCAAATACAATTGAGAAATCAGACTTACATAGTCTATAAGTATGGATCCTTGGCTTTAATTTCTTATTGGTCCAAATGAGTGACAAACATAAATGTGCCCACAAATAGTCAAATTCTCGTAGAGCTGAACAAAATTTACACAATTTTAATCTTTAAAATTTTATAGAAAAATTCTCAAATACAATTGAGAAATCGGACTTACATACATTATAAGTATGGAACCTTGGCTTTAATTTCCCATTGGTCCAAATGAGTGACAAACAAATGTTATAGAAAAATTCTCAAATACAATTGAGAAATCAGACTTACATAGTCTATAAGTATGGATCCTTGG
Organism: Lypha dubia; assembly: GCA_947311025.1. Lineage (NCBI taxonomy): Eukaryota > Metazoa > Arthropoda > Insecta > Diptera > Tachinidae > Lypha > Lypha dubia. The sequence goes on along the minus strand of OX371263.1, from coordinate 95,164,344 downwards.
CTTTAATTTCCCATTGGTCCAAATGAGTGACAAACATAAATGTGCCCACAAATAGTCAAATTCTCGTAGAGCTGAACAAAATTTACACAATTTTAATCTTTAAAATTTTATAGAAAAATTCTCAAATACAATTGAGAAATCGGACTTACATAGCATATAAGTATGGATCCTTGGCTTTAATTTCCCATTGGTCCAAATGAGTGACAAACAAATGTTATAGAAAAATTCTCAAATACAATTGAGAAATCAGACTTACATAGTCTATAAGTATGGATCCTTGGCTTTAATTTCTTATTGGTCCAAATGAGTGACAAACATAAATGTGCCCACAAATAGTCAAATTCTCGTAGAGCTGAACAAAATTTACACAATTTTAATCTTTAAAATTTTATAGAAAAATTCTCAAATACAATTGAGAAATCGGACTTACATAGCATATAAGTATGGAACCTTGGCTTTAATTTCCCATTGGTCCAAATGAGTGACAAACAAATGTTATAGAAAAATTCTCAAATACAATTGAGAAATCAGACTTACATAGTCTATAAGTATGGATCCTTGGCTTTAATTTCTTATTGGTCCAAATGAGTGACAAACATAAATGTGCCCACAAATAGTCAAATTCTCGTAGAGCTGAACAAAATTTACACAATTTTAATCTTTAAAATTTTATAGAAAAATTCTCAAATACAATTGAGAAATCGGACTTACATAGATTATAAGTATGGAACCTTGGCTTTAATTTCCCATTGGTCCAAATGAGTGACAAACAAATGTTATAGAAAAATTCTCAAATACAATTGAGAAATCAGACTTACATAGTCTATAAGTATGGATCCTTGGCTTTAATTTCTTATTGGTCCAAATGAGTGACAAACATAAATGTGCCCACAAATAGTCAAATTCTCGTAGAGCTGAACAAAATTTACACAATTTTAATCTTTAAAATTTTATAGAAAAATTCTCAAATACAATTGAGAAATCGGACTTACATAGCATATAAGTATGGATCCTTGGCTTTAATTTCCCATTGGTCCAAATGAGTGACAAACAAATGTTATAGAAAAATTCTCAAATACAATTGAGAAATCGGACTTACATAGTCTATAAGTATGGATCCTTGGCTTTAATTTCTTATTGGTCCAAATGAGTGACAAACATAAATGTGCCCACAAATAGTCAAATTCTCGTAGAGCTGAACAAAATTTACACAATTTTAATCTTTAAAATTTTATAGAAAAATTCTCAAATACAATTGAGAAATCGGACTTACATAGCATATAAGTATGGATCCTTGGCTTTAATTTCCCATTGGTCCAAATGAGTGACAAACAAATGTTATAGAAAAATTCTCAAATACAATTGAGAAATCGGACTTACATAGTCTATAAGTATGGATCCTTGGCTTTAATTTCCCATTGGTCCAAATGAGTGACAAACAAATGTTATAGAAAAATTCTCAAATACAATTGAGAAATCAGACTTACATAGTCTATAAGTATGGATCCTTGGCTTTAATTTCTTATTGGTCCAAATGAGTGACAAACATAAATGTGCCCACAAATAGTCAAATTCTCGTAGAGCTGAACAAAATTTACACAATTTTAATCTTTAAAATTTTATAGAAAAATTCTCAAATACAATTGAGAAATCGGACTTACATACATTATAAGTATGGAACCTTGGCTTTAATTTCCCATTGGTCCAAATGAGTGACAAACAAATGTTATAGAAAAATTCTCAAATACAATTGAGAAATCGGACTTACATAGTCTATAAGTATGGATCCTTGGCTTTAATTTCCCATTGGTCCAAATGAGTGACAAACAAATGTTATAGAAAAATTCTCAAATACAATTGAGAAATCAGACTTACATAGTCTATAAGTATGGATCCTTGGCTTTAATTTCTTATTGGTCCAAATGAGTGACAAACATAAATGTGCCCACAAATAGTCAAATTCTCGTAGAGCTGAACAAAATTTACACAATTTTAATCTTTAAAATTTTATAGAAAAATTCTCAAATACAATTGAGAAATCGGACTTACATACATTATAAGTATGGATCCTTGGCTTTAATTTCCCATTGGTCCAAATGAGTGACAAACAAATGTTATAGAAAAATTCTCAAATACAATTGAGAAATCGGACTTACATAGATTATAAGTATGGAACCTTGGCTTTAATTTCCCATTGGTCCAAATGAGTGACAAACAAATGTTATAGAAAAATTCTCAAATACAATTGAGAAATCGGACTTACATACATTATAAGTATGGAACCTTGGCTTTAATTTCCCATTGGTCCAAATGAGTGACAAACAAATGTTATAGAAAAATTCTCAAATACAATTGAGAAATCAGACTTACATAGTCTATAAGTATGGATCCTTGGCTTTAATTTCTTATTGGTCCAAATGAGTGACAAACATAAATGTGCCCACAAATAGTCAAATTCTCGTAGAGCTGAACAAAATTTACACAATTTTAATCTTTAAAATTTTATAGAAAAATTCTCAAATACAATTGAGAAATCGGACTTACATAGTCTATAAGTATGGATCCTTGGCTTTAATTTCTTATTGGTCCAAATGAGTGACAAACATAAATGTGCCCACAAATAGTCAAATTCTCGTAGAGCTGAACAAAATTTACACAATTTTAATCTTTAAAATTTTATAGAAAAATTCTCAAATACAATTGAGAAATCGGACTTACATAGATTATAAGTATGGATCCTTGGCTTTAATTTCCCATTGGTCCAAATGAGTGACAAACATAAATGTGCCCACAAATAGCCAAATTCCCGTAGAGCTGAACAAAATTTACACAATTTTAATCTTTAAAATTTTATAGAAAAATTCTCAAATACAATTGAGAAATCGGACTTACATAGATTATAAGTATGGAACCTTGGCTTTAATTTCCCATTGGTCCAAATGAGTGACAAACAAATGTTATAGAAAAATTCTCAAATACAATTGAGAAATCGGACTTACATAGTCTATAAGTATGGATCCTTGGCTTTAATTTCTTATTGGTCCAAATGAGTGACAAACATAAATGTGCCCACAAATAGTCAAATTCTCGTAGAGCTGAACAAAATTTACACAATTTTAATCTTTAAAATTTTATAGAAAAATTCTCAAATACAATTGAGAAATCGGACTTACATAGCATATAAGTATGGATCCTTGGCTTTAATTTCCCATTGGTCCAAATGAGTGACAAACAAATGTTATAGAAAAATTCTCAAATACAATTGAGAAATCGGACTTACATAGTCTATAAGTATGGATCCTTGGCTTTAATTTCCCATTGGTCCAAATGAGTGACAAACAAATGTTATAGAAAAATTCTCAAATACAATTGAGAAATCGGACTTACATAGTCTATAAGTATGGATCCTTGGCTTTAATTTCCCATTGGTCCAAATGAGTGACAAACAAATGTTATAGAAAAATTCTCAAATACAATTGAGAAATCGGACTTACATAGTCTATAAGTATGGATCCTTGGCTTTAATTTCCCATTGGTCCAAATGAGTGACAAACAAATTTTATAGAAAAATTCTCAAATACAATTGAGAAATCAGACTTACATAGTCTATAAGTATGGATCCTTGGCTTTAATTTCCCATTGGTCCAAATGAGTGACAAACATAAATGTGCCCACAAATAGCCAAATTCCCGTAGAGCTGAACAAAATTTACACAATTTTAATCTTTAAAATTTTATAGAAAAATTCTCAAATACAATTGAGAAATCAGACTTACATAGTCTATAAGTATGGATCCTTGGCTTTAATTTCCCATTGGTCCAAATGAGTGACAAACAAATGTTATAGAAAAATTCTCAAATACAATTGAGAAATCGGACTTACATAGTCTATAAGTATGGATCCTTGGCTTTAATTTCTTATTGGTCCAAATGAGTGACAAACATAAATGTGCCCACAAATAGTCAAATTCTCGTAGAGCTGAACAAAATTTACACAATTTTAATCTTTAAAATTTTATAGAAAAATTCTCAAATACAATTGAGAAATCGGACTTACATAGTCTATAAGTATGGATCCTTGGCTTTAATTTCCCATTGGTCCAAATGAGTGACAAACATAAATGTGCCCACAAATAGCCAAATTCCCGTAGAGCTGAACAAAATTTACACAATTTTAATCTTTAAAATTTTATAGAAAAATTCTCAAATACAATTGAGAAATCGGACTTACATAGTCTATAAGTATGGATCCTTGGCTTTAATTTCCCATTGGTCCAAATGAGTGACAAACATAAATGTGCCCACAAATAGCCAAATTCTCGTAGAGCTGAACAAAATTTACACAATTTTAATCTTTAAAATTTTATAGAAAAATTCTCAAATACAATTGAGAAATCGGACTTACATAGATTATAAGTATGGATCCTTGGCTTTAATTTCCCATTGGTCCAAATGAGTGACAAACAAATGTTATAGAAAAATTCTCAAATACAATTGAGAAATCAGACTTACATAGTCTATAAGTATGGATCCTTGGCTTTAATTTCTTATTGGTCCAAATGAGTGACAAACATAAATGTGCCCACAAATATCCAAATTCCCGTAGAGCTGAACAAAATTTACACAATTTTAATCTTTAAAATTTTATAGAAAAATTCTCAAATACAATTGAGAAATCGGACTTACATAGATTATAAGTATGGATCCTTGGCTTTAATTTCCCATTGGTCCAAATGAGTGACAAACAAATGTTATAGAAAAATTCTCAAATACAATTGAGAAATCGGACTTACATAGTCTATAAGTATGGATCCTTGGCTTTAATTTCCCATTGGTCCAAATGAGTGACAAACATAAATGTGCCCACAAATAGCCAAATTCTCGTAGAGCTGAACAAAATTTACACAATTTTAATCTTTAAAATTTTATAGAAAAATTCTCAAATACAATTGAGAAATCGGACTTACATAGTCTATAAGTATGGATCCTTGGCTTTAATTTCCCATTGGTCCAAATGAGTGACAAACATAAATGTGCCCACAAATAGCCAAATTCTCGTAGAGCTGAACAAAATTTACACAATTTTAATCTTTAAAATTTTATAGAAAAATTCTCAAATACAATTGAGAAATCGGACTTACATAGTCTATAAGTATGGATCCTTGGCTTTAATTTCCCATTGGTCCAAATGAGTGACAAACATAAATGTGCCCACAAATAGCCAAATTCCCGTAGAGCTGAACAAAATTTACACAATTTTAATCTTTAAAATTTTATAGAAAAATTCTCAAATACAATTGAGAAATCGGACTTACATAGATTATAAGTATGGATCCTTGGCTTTAATTTCCCATTGGTCCAAATGAGTGACAAACAAATGTTATAGAAAAATTCTCAAATACAATTGAGAAATCGGACTTACATAGTCTATAAGTATGGATCCTTGGCTTTAATTTCCCATTGGTCCAAATGAGTGACAAACATAAATGTGCCCACAAATAGCCAAATTCTCGTAGAGCTGAACAAAATTTACACAATTTTAATCTTTAAAATTTTATAGAAAAATTCTCAAATACAATTGAGAAATCGGACTTACATAGTCTATAAGTATGGATCCTTGGCTTTAATTTCCCATTGGTCCAAATGAGTGACAAACAAATTTTATAGAAAAATTCTCAAATACAATTGAGAAATCGGACTTACATAGTCTATAAGTATGGATCCTTGGCTTTAATTTCTTATTGGTCCAAATGATTGACAAACATAAATGTGCCCACAAATAGCCAAATTCCCGTAGAGCTGAACAAAATTTACACAATTTTAATCTTTAAAATTTTATAGAAAAATTCTCAAATACAATTGAGAAATCGGACTTACATAGATTATAAGTATGGATCCTTGGCTTTAATTTCCCATTGGTCCAAATGAGTGACAAACAAATGTTATAGAAAAATTCTCAAATACAATTGAGAAATCGGACTTACATAGTCTATAAGTATGGATCCTTGGCTTTAATTTCCCATTGGTCCAAATGAGTGACAAACATAAATGTGCCCACAAATAGCCAAATTCTCGTAGAGCTGAACAAAATTTACACAATTTTAATCTTTAAAATTTTATAGAAAAATTCTCAAATACAATTGAGAAATCGGACTTACATAGTCTATAAGTATGGATCCTTGGGTTTAATTTCCCATTGGTCCAAATGAGTGACAAACATAAATGTGCCCACAAATAGCCAAATTCCCGTAGAGCTGAACAAAATTTACACAATTTTAATCTTTAAAATTTTATAGAAAAATTCTCAAATACAATTGAGAAATCGGACTTACATAGATTATAAGTATGGATCCTTGGCTTTAATTTCCCATTGGTCCAAATGAGTGACAAACAAATGTTATAGAAAAATTCTCAAATACAATTGAGAAATCGGACTTACATAGTCTATAAGTATGGATCCTTGGCTTTAATTTCCCATTGGTCCAAATGAGTGACAAACATAAATGTGCCCACAAATAGCCAAATTCTCGTAAAGCTGAACAAAATTTACACAATTTTAATCTTTAAAATTTTATAGAAAAATTCTCAAATACAATTGAGAAATCGGACTTACATAGATTATAAGTATGGATCCTTGGCTTTAATTTCCCACTGGTCCAAATGAGTGACAAACAAATGTTATAGAAAAATTCTCAAATACAATTGAGAAATCGGACTTACATAGTCTATAAGTATGGATCCTTGGCTTTAATTTCCCATTGGTCCAAATGAGTGACAAACAAATGTTATAGAAAAATTCTCAAATACAATTGAGAAATCGGACTTACATAGTCTATAAGTATGGATCCTTGGCTTTAATTTCCCATTGGTCCAAATGAGTGACAAACAAATGTTATAAAAAAATTCTCAAATACAATTGAGAAATCGGACTTACATAGTCTATAAGTATGGATCCTTGGCTTTAATTTCCCATTGGTCCAAATGAGTGACAAACAAATGTTATAGAAAAATTCTCAAATACAATTGAGAAATCGGACTTACATAGTCTATAAGTATGGATCCTTGGCTTTAATTTCCCATTGGTCCAAATGAGTGACAAACAAATGTTATAGAAAAATTCTCAAATACAATTGAGAAATCGGACTTACATAGTCTATAAGTATGGATCCTTGGCTTTAATTTCCCATTGGTCCAAATGAGTGACAAACATAAATGTGCCCACAAATAGCCAAATTCTCGTAGAGCTGAACAAAATTTACACAATTTTAATCTTTAAAATTTTATAGAAAAATTCTCAAATACAATTGAGAAATCGGACTTACATAGTCTATAAGTATGGATCCTTGGCTTTAATTTCCCATTGGTCCAAATGAGTGACAAACATAAATGTGCCCACAAATAGCCAAATTCCCGTAGAGCTGAACAAAATTTACACAATTTTAATCTTTAAAATTTTATAGAAAAATTCTCAAATACAATTGAGAAATCGGACTTACATAGTCTATAAGTATGGATCCTTGGCTTTAATTTCCCATTGGTCCAAATGAGTGACAAACATAAATGTGCCCACAAATAGCCAAATTCTCGTAGAGCTGAACAAAATTTACACAATTTTAATCTTTAAAATTTTATAGAAAAATTCTCAAATACAATTGAGAAATCGGACTTACATAGATTATAAGTATGGATCCTTGGCTTTAATTTCCCATTGGTCCAAATGAGTGACAAACATAAATGTGCCCACAAATAGCCAAATTCTCGTAGAGCTGAACAAAATTTACACAATTTTAATCTTTAAAATCTTATAGAAAAATTCTCAAATACAATTGAGAAATCGGACTTACATAGTCTATAAGTATGGATCCTTGGCTTTAATTTCCCATTGGTCCAAATGAGTGACAAACATAAATGTGCCCACAAATAGCCAAATTCTCGTAGAGCTGAACAAAATTTACACAATTTTAATCTTTAAAATCTTATAGAAAAATTCTCAAATACAATTGAGAAATCGGACTTACATAGTCTATAAGTATGGATCCTTGGCTTTAATTTCCCATTGGTCCAAATGAGTGACAAACATAAATGTGCCCACAAATAGCCAAATTCTCGTAGAGCTGAACAAAATTTACACAATTTTAATCTTTAAAATTTTATAGAAAAATTCTCAAATACAATTGAGAAATCGGACTTACATAGTCTATAAGTATGGATCCTTGGCTTTAATTTCCCATTGGTCCAAATGAGTGACAAACATAAATGTGCCCACAAATAGCCAAATTCTCGTAGAGCTGAACAAAATTTACACAATTTTAATCTTTAAAATTTTATAGAAAAATTCTCAAATACAATTGAGAAATCGGACTTACATAGTCTATAAGTATGGATCCTTGGCTTTAATTTCCCATTGGTCCAAATGAGTGACAAACATAAATGTGCCCACAAATAGCCAAATTCTCGTAGAGCTGAACAAAATTTACACAATTTTAATCTTTAAAATTTTATAGAAAAATTCTCAAATACAATTGAGAAATCGGACTTACATAGTCTATAAGTATGGATCCTTGGCTTTAATTTCCCATTGGTCCAAATGAGTGACAAACATAAATGTGCCCACAAATAGTCAAATTCTCGTAGAGCTGAACAAAATTTACACAATTTTAATCTTTAAAATTTTATAGAAAAATTCTCAAATACAATTGAGAAATCGGACTTACATAGATTATAAGTATGGATCCTTGGCTTTAATTTCCCATTGGTCCAAATGAGTGACAAACATAAATGTGCCCACAAATAGCCAAATTCTCGTAGAGCTGAACAAAATTTACACAATTTTAATCTTTAAAATTTTATAGAAAAATTCTCAAATACAATTGAGAAATCGGACTTACATAGATTATAAGTATGGATCCTTGGCTTTAATTTCCCATTGGTCCAAATGAGTGACAAACATAAATGTGCCCACAAATAGTCAAATTCTCGTAGAGCTGAACAAAATTTACACAATTTTAATCTTTAAAATTTTATAGAAAAATTCTCAAATACAATTGAGAAATCGGACTTACATAGATTATAAGTATGGATCCTTGGCTTTAATTTCCCATTGGTCCAAATGAGTGACAAACATAAATGTGCCCACAAATAGCCAAATTCCCGTAGAGCTGAACAAAATTTACACAATTTTAATCTTTAAAATTTTATAGAAAAATTCTCAAATACAATTGAGAAATCGGACTTACATAGATTATAAGTATGGATCCTTGGCTTTAATTTCCCATTGGTCCAAATGAGTGACAAACATAAATGTGCCCACAAATAGCCAAATTCTCGTAGAGCTGAACAAAATTTACACAATTTTAATCTTTAAAATCTTATAGAAAAATTCTCAAATACAATTGAGAAATCGGACTTACATAGTCTATAAGTATGGATCCTTGGCTTTAATTTCCCATTGGTCCAAATGAGTGACAAACATAAATGTGCCCACAAATAGCCAAATTCTCGTAGAGCTGAACAAAATTTACACAATTTTAATCTTTAAAATCTTATAGAAAAATTCTCAAATACAATTGAGAAATCGGACTTACATAGTCTATAAGTATGGATCCTTGGCTTTAATTTCCCATTGGTCCAAATGAGTGACAAACATAAATGTGCCCACAAATAGCCAAATTCTCGTAGAGCTGAACAAAATTTACACAATTTTAATCTTTAAAATTTTATAGAAAAATTCTCAAATACAATTGAGAAATCGGACTTACATAGTCTATAAGTATGGATCCTTGGCTTTAATTTCCCATTGGTCCAAATGAGTGACAAACATAAATGTGCCCACAAATAGCCAAATTCTCGTAGAGCTGAACAAAATTTACACAATTTTAATCTTTAAAATTTTATAGAAAAATTCTCAAATACAATTGAGAAATCGGACTTACATAGTCTATAAGTATGGATCCTTGGCTTTAATTTCCCATTGGTCCAAATGAGTGACAAACATAAATGTGCCCACAAATAGCCAAATTCTCGTAGAGCTGAACAAAATTTACACAATTTTAATCTTTAAAATTTTATAGAAAAATTCTCAAATACAATTGAGAAATCGGACTTACATAGTCTATAAGTATGGATCCTTGGCTTTAATTTCCCATTGGTCCAAATGAGTGACAAACATAAATGTGCCCACAAATAGTCAAATTCTCGTAGAGCTGAACAAAATTTACACAATTTTAATCTTTAAAATTTTATAGAAAAATTCTCAAATACAATTGAGAAATCGGACTTACATAGATTATAAGTATGGATCCTTGGCTTTAATTTCCCATTGGTCCAAATGAGTGACAAACATAAATGTGCCCACAAATAGCCAAATTCTCGTAGAGCTGAACAAAATTTACACAATTTTAATCTTTAAAATTTTATAGAAAATTCTCAAATACAATTGAGAAATCGGACTTACATAGATTATAAGTATGGATCCTTGGCTTTAATTTCCCATTGGTCCAAATGAGTGACAAACATAAATGTGCCCACAAATAGTCAAATTCTCGTAGAGCTGAACAAAATTTACACAATTTTAATCTTTAAAATTTTATAGAAAAATTCTCAAATACAATTGAGAAATCGGACTTACATAGATTATAAGTATGGATCCTTGGCTTTAATTTCCCATTGGTCCAAATGAGTGACAAACATAAATGTGCCCACAAATAGCCAAATTCCCGTAGAGCTGAACAAAATTTACACAATTTTAATCTTTAAAATTTTATAGAAAAATTCTCAAATACAATTGAGAAATCGGACTTACATAGATTATAAGTATGGATCCTTGGCTTTAATTTCCCATTGGTCCAAATGAGTGACAAACAAATGTTATAGAAAAATTCTCAAATACAATTGAGAAATCGGACTTACATAGTCTATAAGTATGGATCCTTGGCTTTAATTTCTTATTGGTCCAAATGAGTGACAAACATAAATGTGCCCACAAATAGCCAAATTCTCGTAGAGCTGAACAAAATTTACACAATTTTAATCTTTAAAATTTTATAGAAAAATTCTCAAATACAATTGAGAAATCGGACTTACATAGATTATAAGTATGGATCCTTGGCTTTAATTTCCCATTGGTCCAAATGAGTGACAAACATAAATGTGCCCACAAATAGTCAAATTCTCGTAGAGCTGAACAAAATTTACACAATTTTAATCTTTAAAATTTTATAGAAAAATTCTCAAATACAATTGAGAAATCGGACTTACATAGCCTATAAGTATGGATCCTTGGCTTTAATTTCCCATTGGTCCAAATGAGTGACAAACAAATGTTATAGAAAAATTCTCAAATACAATTGAGAAATCAGACTTACATAGTCTATAAGTATGGATCCTTGGCTTTAATTTCTTATTGGTCCAAATGAGTGACAAAACATAAATGTGCCCACAAATAGTCAAATTCTCGTAGAGCTGAACAAAATTTACACAATTTTAATCTTTAAAATTTTATAGAAAAATTCTCAAATACAATTGAGAAATCGGACTTACATAGATTATAAGTATGGATCCTTGGCTTTAATTTCCCATTGGTCCAAATGAGTTACAAACATAAATGTGCCCACAAATAGCCAAATTCCCGTAGAGCTGAACAAAATTTACACAATTTTAATCTTTAAAATTTTATAGAAAAATTCTCAAATACAATTGAGAAATCGGACTTACATAGATTATAAGTATGGATCCTTGGCTTTAATTTCCCATTGGTCCAAATGAGTGACAAACAAATGTTATAGAAAAATTCTCAAATACAATTGAGAAATCGGACTTACATAGTCTATAAGTATGGATCCTTGGCTTTAATTTCTTATTGGTCCAAATGAGTGACAAACATAAATGTGCCCACAAATAGCCAAATTCTCGTAGAGCTGAACAAAATTTACACAATTTTAATCTTTAAAATTTTATAGAAAAATTCTCAAATACAATTGAGAAATCGGACTTACATAGCCTATAAGTATGGATCCTTGGCTTTAATTTCCCATTGGTCCAAATGAGTGACAAACATAAATGTGCCCACAAATAGCCAAATTCTCGTAGAGCTGAACAAAATTTACACAATTTTAATCTTTAAAATTTTATAGAAAATTCTCAAATACAATTGAGAAATCGGACTTACATAGATTATAAGTATGGATCCTTGGCTTTAATTTCCCATTGGTCCAAATGAGTGACAAACATAAATGTGCCCACAAATAGTCAAATTCTCGTAGAGCTGAACAAAATTTACACAATTTTAATCTTTAAAATTTTATAGAAAAATTCTCAAATACAATTGAGAAATCGGACTTACATAGCCTATAAGTATGGATCCTTGGCTTTAATTTCCCATTGGTCCAAATGAGTGACAAACAAATGTTATAGAAAAATTCTCAAATACAATTGAGAAATCAGACTTACATAGTCTATAAGTATGGATCCTTGGCTTTAATTTCTTATTGGTCCAAATGAGTGACAAACATAAATGTGCCCACAAATAGCCAAATTCCCGTAGAGCTGAACAAAATTTACACAATTTTAATCTTTAAAATTTTATAGAAAAATTCTCAAATACAATTGAGAAATCGGACTTACATAGCCTATAAGTATGGATCCTTGGCTTTAATTTCCCATTGGTCCAAATGAGTGACAAACAAATGTTATAGAAAAATTCTCAAATACAATTGAGAAATCAGACTTACATAGTCTATAAGTATGGATCCTTGGCTTTAATTTCTTATTGGTCCAAATGAGTGACAAACATAAATGTGCCCACAAATAGCCAAATTCTCGTAGAGCTGAACAAAATTTACACAATTTTAATCTTTAAAATTTTATAGAAAAATTCTCAAATACAATTGAGAAATCGGACTTACATAGATTATAAGTATGGATCCTTGGCTTTAATTTCCCATTGGTCCAAATGAGTGACAAACATAAATGTGCCCACAAATAGCCAAATTCCCGTAGAGCTGAACAAAATTTACACAATTTTAATCTTTAAAATTTTATAGAAAAATTCTCAAATACAATTGAGAAATCGGACTTACATAGATTATAAGTATGGATCCTTGGCTTTAATTTCCCATTGGTCCAAATGAGTGACAAACAAATGTTATAGAAAAATTCTCAAATACAATTGAGAAATCGGACTTACATAGTCTATAAGTATGGATCCTTGGCTTTAATTTCTTATTGGTCCAAATGAGTGACAAACATAAATGTGCCCACAAATAGCCAAATTCTCGTAGAGCTGAACAAAATTTACACAATTTTAATCTTTAAAATTTTATAGAAAATTCTCAAATACAATTGAGAAATCGGACTTACATAGATTATAAGTATGGATCCTTGGCTTTAATTTCCCATTGGTCCAAATGAGTGACAAACAAATTTTATAGAAAAATTCTCAAATACAATTGAGAAATCGGACTTACATAGTCTATAAGTATGGATCCTTGGCTTTAATTTCCCATTGGTCCAAATGAGTGACAAACAAATGTTATAGAAAAATTCTCAAATACAATTGAGAAATCGGACTTACATAGTCTATAAGTATGGATCCTTGGCTTTAATTTCCCATTGGTCCAAATGAGTGACAAACAAATGTTATAGAAAAATTCTCAAATACAATTGAGAAATCGGACTTACATAGTCTATAAGTATGGATCCTTGGCTTTAATTTCCCATTGGTCCAAATGAGTGACAAACATAAATGTGCCCACAAATAGCCAAATTCCCGTTAAGCGGAACAAAATTTACACAATTTTAATCTTTAAAATTTTATAGAAAAATTCTCAAATACAATTGAGAAATCGGACTTACATAGTCCATAAGTATGGATCCTTGGCTTTAATTTCCCATTGGTCCAAATGAGTGACAAACATAAATGTGCCCACAAATAGCCAAATTCCCGTAGAGCTGAACAAAATTTACACAATTTTAATCTTTAAAATTTTATAGAAAAATTCTCAAATACAATTGAGAAATCGGACTTACATAGTCTTTAAGTATGGATCCTTGGCTTTAATTTCCCATTGGTCCAAATGAGTGACAAACATAAATGTGCCCACAAATAGCCAAATTCTCGTAGAGCTGAACAAAATTTACACAATTTTAATCTTTAAAATTTTATAGAAAAATTCTCAAATACAATTGAGAAATCGGACTTACATAGTCTATAAGTATGGATCCTTGGCTTTAATTTCTTATTGGTCCAAATGAGTGACAAACATAAATGTGCCCACAAATAGTCAAATTCTCGTAGAGCTGAACAAAATTTACACAATTTTAATCTTTAAAATTTTATAGAAAAATTCTCAAATACAATTGAGAAATCGGACTTACATAGATTATAAGTATGGATCCTTGGCTTTAATTTCCCATTGGTCCAAATGAGTGACAAACAAATGTTATAGAAAAATTCTCAAATACAATTGAGAAATCGGACTTACATAGTCTATAAGTATGGATCCTTGGCTTTAATTTCTTATTGGTCCAAATGAGTGACAAACATAAATGTGCCCACAAATAGTCAAATTCTCGTAGAGCTGAACAAAATTTACACAATTTTAATCTTTAAAATTTTATAGAAAAATTCTCAAATACAATTGAGAAATCGGACTTACATAGATTATAAGTATGGATCCTTGGCTTTAATTTCCCATTGGTCCAAATGAGTGACAAACAAATGTTATAGAAAAATTCTCAAATACAATTGAGAAATCGGACTTACATAGCCTATAAGTATGGATCCTTGGCTTTAATTTCCCATTGGTCCAAATGAGTGACAAACAAATTTTATAGAAAAATTCTCAAATACAATTGAGAAATCAGACTTACATAGTCTATAAGTATGGATCCTTGGCTTTAATTTCTTATTGGTCCAAATGAGTGACAAACATAAATGTGCCCACAAATAGTCAAATTCTCGTAGAGCTGAACAAAATTTACACAATTTTAATCTTTAAAATTTTATAGAAAAATTCTCAAATACAATTGAGAAATCGGACTTACATAGATTATAAGTATGGATCCTTGGCTTTAATTTCCCATTGGTCCAAATGAGTGACAAACAAATGTTATAGAAAAATTCTCAAATACAATTGAGAAATCGGACTTACATAGTCTATAAGTATGGATCCTTGGCTTTAATTTCTTATTGGTCCAAATGAGTGACAAACATAAATGTGCCCACAAATAGTCAAATTCTCGTAGAGCTGAACAAAATTTACACAATTTTAATCTTTAAAATTTTATAGAAAAATTCTCAAATACAATTGAGAAATCGGACTTACATAGTCTATAAGTATGGATCCTTGGCTTTAATTTCCCATTGGTCCAAATGAGTGACAAACATAAATGTGCCCACAAATAGCCAAATTCCCGTAGAGCTGAACAAAATTTACACAATTTTAATCTTTAAAATTTTATAGAAAAATTCTCAAATACAATTGAGAAATCGGACTTACATAGTCTATAAGTATGGATCCTTGGCTTTAATTTCCCATTGGTCCAAATGAGTGACAAACATAAATGTGCCCACAAATAGCCAAATTCTCGTAGAGCTGAACAAAATTTACACAATTTTAATCTTTAAAATTTTATAGAAAAATTCTCAAATACAATTGAGAAATCGGACTTACATAGATTATAAGTATGGATCCTTGGCTTTAATTTCCCATTGGTCCAAATGAGTGACAAACAAATGTTATAGAAAAATTCTCAAATACAATTGAGAAATCAGACTTACATAGTCTATAAGTATGGATCCTTGGCTTTAATTTCTTATTGGTCCAAATGAGTGACAAACATAAATGTGCCCACAAATAGCCAAATTCTCGTAGAGCTGAACAAAATTTACACAATTTTAATCTTTAAAATCTTATAGAAAAATTCTCAAATACAATTGAGAAATCGGACTTACATAGTCTATAAGTATGGATCCTTGGCTTTAATTTCCCATTGGTCCAAATGAGTGACAAACAAATTTTATAGAAAAATTCTCAAATACAATTGAGAAATCGGACTTACATAGTCTATAAGTATGGATCCTTGGCTTTAATTTCTTATTGGTCCAAATGATTGACAAACATAAATGTGCCCACAAATAGCCAAATTCCCGTAGAGCTGAACAAAATTTACACAATTTTAATCTTTAAAATTTTATAGAAAAATTCTCAAATACAATTGAGAAATCGGACTTACATAGATTATAAGTATGGATCCTTGGCTTTAATTTCCCATTGGTCCAAATGAGTGACAAACAAATGTTATAGAAAAATTCTCAAATACAATTGAGAAATCGGACTTACATAGTCTATAAGTATGGATCCTTGGCTTTAATTTCCCATTGGTCCAAATGAGTGACAAACATAAATGTGCCCACAAATAGCCAAATTCTCGTAGAGCTGAACAAAATTTACACAATTTTAATCTTTAAAATTTTATAGAAAAATTCTCAAATACAATTGAGAAATCGGACTTACATAGTCTATAAGTATGGATCCTTGGCTTTAATTTCCCATTGGTCCAAATGAGTGACAAACATAAATGTGCCCACAAATAGCCAAATTCTCGTAGAGCTGAACAAAATTTACACAATTTTAATCTTTAAAATTTTATAGAAAAATTCTCAAATACAATTGAGAAATCGGACTTACATAGTCTATAAATATGGATCCTTGGGTTTAATTTCCCATTGGTCCAAATGAGTGACAAACATAAATGTGCCCACAAATAGCCAAATTCCCGTAGAGCTGAACAAAATTTACACAATTTTAATCTTTAAAATTTTATAGAAAAATTCTCAAATACAATTGAGAAATCGGACTTACATAGATTATAAGTATGGATCCTTGGCTTTAATTTCCCATTGGTCCAAATGAGTGACAAACAAATGTTATAGAAAAATTCTCAAATACAATTGAGAAATCGGACTTACATAGTCTATAAGTATGGATCCTTGGCTTTAATTTCCCATTGGTCCAAATGAGTGACAAACATAAATGTGCCCACAAATAGCCAAATTCTCGTAGAGCTGAACAAAATTTACACAATTTTAATCTTTAAAATTTTATAGAAAAATTCTCAAATACAATTGAGAAATCGGACTTACATAGATTATAAGTATGGATCCTTGGCTTTAATTTCCCATTGGTCCAAATGAGTGACAAACAAATGTTATAGAAAAATTCTCAAATACAATTGAGAAATCGGACTTACATAGTCTATAAGTATGGATCCTTGGCTTTAATTTCCCATTGGTCCAAATGAGTGACAAACAAATGTTATAGAAAAATTCTCAAATACAATTGAGAAATCGGACTTACATAGTCTATAAGTATGGATCCTTGGCTTTAATTTCCCATTGGTCCAAATGAGTGACAAACAAATGTTATAGAAAAATTCTCAAATACAATTGAGAAATCGGACTTACATAGTCTATAAGTATGGATCCTTGGCTTTAATTTCCCATTGGTCCAAATGAGTGACAAACATAAATGTGCCCACAAATAGCCAAATTCTCGTAGAGCTGAACAAAATTTACACAATTTTAATCTTTAAAATTTTATAGAAAAATTCTCAAATACAATTGAGAAATCGGACTTACATAGTCTATAAGTATGGATCCTTGGCTTTAATTTCCCATTGGTCCAAATGAGTGACAAACATAAATGTGCCCACAAATAGCCAAATTCTCGTAGAGCTGAACAAAATTTACACAATTTTAATCTTTAAAATTTTATAGAAAAATTCTCAAATACAATTGAGAAATCGGACTTACATAGTCTATAAGTATGGATCCTTGGCTTTAATTTCCCATTGGTCCAAATGAGTGACAAACATAAATGTGCCCACAAATAGCCAAATTCCCGTAGAGCTGAACAAAATTTACACAATTTTAATCTTTAAAATTTTATAGAAAAATTCTCAAATACAATTGAGAAATCGGACTTACATAGTCTATAAGTATGGATCCTTGGCTTTAATTTCCCATTGGTCCAAATGAGTGACAAACAAATGTTATAGAAAAATTCTCAAATACAATTGAGAAATCGGACTTACATAGTCTATAAGTATGGATCCTTGGCTTTAATTTCCCATTGGTCCAAATGAGTGACAAACAAATGTTATAGAAAAATTCTCAAATACAATTGAGAAATCGGACTTACATAGTCTATAAGTATGGATCCTTGGCTTTAATTTCTTATTGGTCCAAATGAGTGACAAACATAAATGTGCCCACAAATAGCCAAATTCTCGTAGAGCTGAACAAAATTTACACAATTTTAATCTTTAAAATCTTATAGAAAAATTCTCAAATACAATTGAGAAATCGGACTTACATAGTCTATAAGTATGGATCCTTGGCTTTAATTTCCCATTGGTCCAAATGAGTGACAAACATAAATGTGCCCACAAATAGCCAAATTCTCGTAGAGCTGAACAAAATTTACACAATTTTAATCTTTAAAATTTTATAGAAAAATTCTCAAATACAATTGAGAAATCAGACTTACATAGTCTATAAGTATGGATCCTTGGCTTTAATTTCCCATTGGTCCAAATGAGTGACAAACAAATGTTATAGAAAAATTCTCAAATACAATTGAGAAATCAGACTTACATAGTCTATAAGTATGGATCCTTGGCTTTAATTTCCCATTGGTCCAAATGAGTGACAAACAAATGTTATAGAAAAATTCTCAAATACAATTGAGAAATCAGACTTACATAGTCTATAAGTATGGATCCTTGGCTTTAATTTCTTATTGGTCCAAATGAGTGACAAACATAAATGTGCCCACAAATAGCCAAATTCTCGTAGAGCTGAATAAAATTTACACAATTTTAATCTTTAAAATTTTATAGAAAAATTCTCAAATACAATTGAGAAATCGGACTTACATAGTCTATAAGTATGGATCCTTGGCTTTAATTTCCCATTGGTCCAAATGAGTGACAAACAAATGTTATAGAAAAATTCTCAAATACAATTGAGAAATCAGACTTACATAGTCTATAAGTATGGATCCTTGGCTTTAATTTCCCATTGGTCCAAATGAGTGACAAACAAATGTTATAGAAAAATTCTCAAATACAATTGAGAAATCAGACTTACATAGTCTATAAGTATGGATCCTTGGCTTTAATTTCCCATTGGTCCAAATGAGTGACAAACAAATGTTATAGAAAAATTCTCAAATACAATTGAGAAATCAGACTTACATAGTCTATAAGTATGGATCCTTGGCTTTAATTTCCCATTGGTCCAAATGAGTGACAAACAAATGTTATAGAAAAATTCTCAAATACAATTGAGAAATCAGACTTACATAGTCTATAAGTATGGATCCTTGGCTTTAATTTCCCATTGGTCCAAATGAGTGACAAACAAATGTTATAGAAAAATTCTCAAATACAATTGAGAAATCAGACTTACATAGTCTATAAGTATGGATCCTTGGCTTTAATTTCCCATTGGTCCAAATGAGTGACAAACAAATGTTATAGAAAAATTCTCAAATACAATTGAGAAATCAGACTTACATAGTCTATAAGTATGGATCCTTGGCTTTAATTTCCCATTGGTCCAAATGAGTGACAAACAAATGTTATAGAAAAATTCTCAAATACAATTGAGAAATCAGACTTACATAGTCTATAAGTATGGATCCTTGGCTTTAATTTCTTATTGGTCCAAATGAGTGACAAACATAAATGTGCCCACAAATAGTCAAATTCTCGTAGAGCTGAACAAAATTTACACAATTTTAATCTTTAAAATTTTATAGAAAAATTCTCAAATACAATTGAGAAATCGGACTTACATAGTCTATAAGTATGGATCCTTGGCTTTAATTTCCCATTGGTCCAAATGAGTGACAAACAAATGTTATAGAAAAATTCTCAAATACAATTGAGAAATCGGACTTACATAGTCTATAAGTATGGATCCTTGGCTTTAATTTCCCATTGGTCCAAATGAGTGACAAACATAAATGTGCCCACAAATAGTCAAATTCTCGTAGAGCTGAACAAAATTTACACAATTTTAATCTTTAAAATCTTATAGAAAAATTCTCAAATACAATTGAGAAATCAGACTTACATAGTCTATAAGTATGGATCCTTGGCTTTAATTTCCCATTGGTCCAAATGAGTGACAAACATAAATGTGCCCACAAATAGCCAAATTCTCGTAGAGCTGAACAAAATTTACACAATTTTAATCTTTAAAATCTTATAGAAAAATTCTCAAATACAATTGAGAAATCAGACTTACATAGTCTATAAGTATGGATCCTTGGCTTTAATTTCCCATTGGTCCAAATGAGTGACAAACATAAATGTGCCCACAAATAGTCAAATTCTCGTAGAGCTGAACAAAATTTACACAAATTTAATCTTTAAAATTTTATAGAAAAATTCTCAAATACAATTGAGAAATCGGACTTACATAGTCTATAAGTATGGATCCTTGGCTTTAATTTCCCATTGGTCCAAATGAGTGACAAACAAATGTTATAGAAAAATTCTCAAATACAATTGAGAAATCAGACTTACATAGTCTATAAGTATGGATCCTTGGCTTTAATTTCCCATTGGTCCAAATGAGTGACAAACAAATGTTATAGAAAAATTCCCAAATACAATTGAGAAATCAGACTTACATAGTCTATAAGTATGGATCCTTGGCTTTAATTTCCCATTGGTCCAAATGAGTGACAAACAAATGTTATAGAAAAATTCTCAAATACAATTGAGAAATCAGACTTACATAGTCTATAAGTATGGATCCTTGGCTTTAATTTCTTATTGGTCCAAATGAGTGACAAACATAAATGTGCCCACAAATAGTCAAATTCTCGTAGAGCTGAACAAAATTTACACAATTTTAATCTTTAAAATTTTATAGAAAAATTCTCAAATACAATTGAGAAATCGGACTTACATAGTCTATAAGTATGGATCCTTGGCTTTAATTTCCCATTGGTCCAAATGAGTGACAAACAAATGTTATAGAAAAATTCTCAAATACAATTGAGAAATCAGACTTACATAGTCTATAAGTATGGATCCTTGGCTTTAATTTCCCATTGGTCCAAATGAGTGACAAACATAAATGTGCCCACAAATAGCCAAATTCTCGTAGAGCTGAACAAAATTTACACAATTTTAATCTTTAAAATTTTATAGAAAAATTCTCAAATACAATTGAGAAATCGGACTTACATAGTCTATAAGTATGGATCCTTGGCTTTAATTTCCCATTGGTCCAAATGAGTGACAAACAAATGTTATAGAAAAATTCCCAAATACAATTGAGAAATCAGACTTACATAGTCTATAAGTATGGATCCTTGGCTTTAATTTCCCATTGGTCCAAATGACTGACAAACAAATGTTATAGAAAAATTCTCAAATACAATTGAGAAATCAGACTTACATAGTCTATAAGTATGGATCCTTGGCTTTAATTTCTTATTGGTCCAAATGAGTGACAAACATAAATGTGCCCACAAATAGTCAAATTCTCGTAGAGCTGAACAAAATTTACACAAATTTAATCTTTAAAATTTTATAGAAAAATTCTCAAATACAATTGAGAAATCGGACTTACATAGTCTATAAGTATGGATCCTTGGCTTTAATTTCCCATTGGTCCAAATGAGTGACAAACAAATGTTATAGAAAAATTCCCAAATACAATTGAGAAATCAGACTTACATAGTCTATAAGTATGGATCCTTGGCTTTAATTTCCCATTGGTCCAAATGACTGACAAACAAATGTTATAGAAAAATTCCCAAATACAATTGAGAAATCAGACTTACATAGTCTATAAGTATGGATCCTTGGCTTTAATTTCCCATTGGTCCAAATGACTGACAAACAAATGTTATAGAAAAATTCTCAAATACAATTGAGAAATCAGACTTACATAGTCTATAAGTATGGATCCTTGGCTTTAATTTCTTATTGGTCCAAATGAGTGACAAACATAAATGTGCCCACAAATAGTCAAATTCTCGTAGAGCTGAACAAAATTTACACAAATTTAATCTTTAAAATTTTATAGAAAAATTCTCAAATACAATTGAGAAATCGGACTTACATAGTCTATAAGTATGGATCCTTGGCTTTAATTTCCCATTGGTCCAAATGAGTGACAAACAAATGTTATAGAAAAATTCTCAAATACAATTGAGAAATCAGACTTACATAGTCTATAAGTATGGATCCTTGGCTTTAATTTCCCATTGGTCCAAATGAGTGACAAACAAATGTTATAGAAAAATTCCCAAATACAATTGAGAAATCAGACTTACATAGTCTATAAGTATGGATCCTTGGCTTTAATTTCCCATTGGTCCAAATGAGTGACAAACAAATGTTATAGAAAAATTCTCAAATACAATTGAGAAATCAGACTTACATAGTCTATAAGTATGGATCCTTGGCTTTAATTTCTTATTGGTCCAAATGAGTGACAAACATAAATGTGCCCACAAATAGTCAAATTCTCGTAGAGCTGAACAAAATTTACACAATTTTAATCTTTAAAATTTTATAGAAAAATTCTCAAATACAATTGAGAAATCGGACTTACATAGTCTATAAGTATGGATCCTTGGCTTTAATTTCCCATTGGTCCAAATGAGTGACAAACAAATGTTATAGAAAAATTCTCAAATACAATTGAGAAATCAGACTTACATAGTCTATAAGTATGGATCCTTGGCTTTAATTTCCCATTGGTCCAAATGAGTGACAAACATAAATGTGCCCACAAATAGCCAAATTCTCGTAGAGCTGAACAAAATTTACACAATTTTAATCTTTAAAATTTTATAGAAAAATTCTCAAATACAATTGAGAAATCGGACTTACATAGTCTATAAGTATGGATCCTTGGCTTTAATTTCCCATTGGTCCAAATGAGTGACAAACAAATGTTATAGAAAAATTCCCAAATACAATTGAGAAATCAGACTTACATAGTCTATAAGTATGGATCCTTGGCTTTAATTTCCCATTGGTCCAAATGACTGACAAACAAATGTTATAGAAAAATTCTCAAATACAATTGAGAAATCAGACTTACATAGTCTATAAGTATGGATCCTTGGCTTTAATTTCTTATTGGTCCAAATGAGTGACAAACATAAATGTGCCCACAAATAGTCAAATTCTCGTAGAGCTGAACAAAATTTACACAATTTTAATCTTTAAAATTTTATAGAAAAATTCTCAAATACAATTGAGAAATCGGACTTACATAGATTATAAGTATGGATCCTTGGCTTTAATTTCCCATCGGTCCAAATGAGTGACAAACAAATGTTATAGAAAAATTCTCAAATACAATTGAGAAATCAGACTTACATAGTCTATAAGTATGGATCCTTGGCTTTAATTTCCCATTGGTCCAACTGACTGACAAACAAATGTTATAGAAAAATTCTCAAATACAATTGAGAAATCAGACTTACATAGTCTATAAGTATGGATCCTTGGCTTTAATTTCTTATTGGTCCAAATGAGTGACAAACATAAATGTGCCCACAAATAGTCAAATTCTCGTAGAGCTGAACAAAATTTACACAATTTTAATCTTTAAAATTTTATAGAAAAATTCTCAAATACAATTGAGAAATCGGACTTACATAGATTATAAGTATGGATCCTTGGCTTTAATTTCCCATCGGTCCAAATGAGTGACAAACAAATGTTATAGAAAAATTCCCAAATACAATTGAGAAATCAGACTTACATAGTCTATAAGTATGGATCCTTGGCTTTAATTTCCCATTGGTCCAAATGAGTGACAAACAAATGTTATAGAAAAATTCTCAAATACAATTGAGAAATCAGACTTACATAGTCTATAAGTATGGATCCTTGGCTTTAATTTCCCATTGGTCCAAATGAGTGACAAACAAAGGTTATAGAAAAATTCTCAAATACAATTGAGAAATCAGACTTACATAGTCTATAAGTATGGATCCTTGGCTTTAATTTCCCATTGGTCCAAATGAGTGACAAACAAATGTTATAGAAAAATTCTCAAATACAATTGAGAAATCAGACTTACATAGTCTATAAGTATGGATCCTTGGCTTTAATTTCCCATTGGTCCAAATGCGTGACAAACAAATGTTATAGAAAAATTCTCAAATACAATTGAGAAATCGGACTTACATAGTCTATAAGTATGGATCCTTGGCTTTAATTTCCCATTGATCCAAATGAGTGACAAACAAATTTTATAGAAAAATTCTCAAATACAATTGAGAAATCAGACTTACATAGTCTATAAGTATGGATCCTTGGCTTTAATTTCCCATTGATCCAAATGAGTGACAAACAAATGTTATAGAAAAATTCTCAAATACAATTGAGAAATCGGACTTACATA
This sequence comes from Lypha dubia, assembly GCA_947311025.1. Classification (NCBI taxonomy): domain Eukaryota; kingdom Metazoa; phylum Arthropoda; class Insecta; order Diptera; family Tachinidae; genus Lypha; species Lypha dubia. The sequence continues at coordinate 95,139,894 of OX371263.1, read as the reverse complement.
GATTATAAGTATGGATCCTTGGCTTTAATTTCCCATTGGTCCAAATGAGTGACAAACATAAATGTGCCCACAAATAGCCAAATTCTCGTAGAGCTGAACAAAATTTACACAATTTTAATCTTTAAAATTTTATAGAAAAATTCTCAAATACAATTGAGAAATCGGACTTACATAGATTATAAGTATGGATCCTTAGCTTTAATTTCCCATTGGTCCAAATGAGTGACAAACAAATGTTATAGAAAAATTCTCAAATACAATTGAGAAATCGGACTTACATAGATTATAAGTATGGATCCTTGGCTTTAATTTCCCATTGGTCCAAATGAGTGACAAACAAATGTTATAGAAAAATTCTCAAATACAATTGAGAAATCGGACTTACATAGATTATAAGTATGGATCCTTGGGTTTAATTTCCCATTGGTCCAAATGAGTGACAAACATAAATGTGCCCACAAATAGCCAAATTCTCGTAGAGCTGAACAAAATTTACACAATTTTAATCTTTAAAATTTTATAGAAAAATTCTCAAATACAATTGAGAAATCGGACTTACATAGTCTATAAGTATGGATCCTTGGCTTTAATTTCCCATTGGTCCAAATGAGTGACAAACATAAATGTGCCCACAAATAGCCAAATTCTCGTAGAGCTGAACAAAATTTACACAATTTTAATCTTTAAAATTTTATAGAAAAATTCTCAAATACAATTGAGCAATCGGACTTACATAGTCTATAAGTATGGATCCTTGGCTTTAATTTCCCATTGGTCCAAATGAGTGACAAACATATGTTATAGAAAAATTCTCAAATACAATTGAGAAATCGGACTTACATAGATTATAAGTATGGATCCTTGGCTTTAATTTCCCATTGGTCCAAATGAGTGACAAACAAATGTTATAGAAAAATTCTCAAATACAATTGAGAAATCGGACTTACATAGATTATAAGTATGGATCCTTGGCTTTAATTTCCCATTGGTCCAAATGAGTGACAAACAAATGTTATAGAAAAATTCTCAAATACAATTGAGAAATCGGACTTACATAGATTATAAGTATGGATCCTTGGCTTTAATTTCCCATTGGTCCAAATGAGTGACAAACATAAATGTGCCCACAAATAGCCAAATTCTCGTAGAGCTGAACAAAATTTACACAATTTTAATCTTTAAAATTTTATAGAAAAATTCTCAAATACAATTGAGAAATCGGACTTACATAGTCTATAAGTATGGATCCTTGGCTTTAATTTCTTATTGGTCCAAATGAGTGACAAACATAAATGTGCCCACAAATAGCCAAATTCTCGTAGAGCTGAACAAAATTTACACAATTTTAATCTTTAAAATTTTATAGAAAAATTCTCAAATACAATTGAGAAATCGGACTTACATAGTCTATAAGTATGGATCCTTGGCTTTAATTTCCCATTGGTCCAAATGAGTGACAAACAAATGTTATAGAAAAATTCTCAAATACAATTGAGAAATCGGACTTACATAGTCTATAAGTATGGATCCTTGGCTTTAATTTCCCATTGGTCCAAATGAGTGACAAACAAATGTTATAGAAAAATTCTCAAATACAATTGAGAAATCGGACTTACATAGTCTATAAGTATGGATCCTTGGCTTTAATTTCCCATTGATCCAAATGAGTGACAAACAAATTTTATAGAAAAATTCTCAAATACAATTGAGAAATCGGACTTACATAGTCTATAAGTATGGATCCTTGGCTTTAATTTCCCATTGGTCCAAATGAGTGACAAACATAAATGTGCCCACAAATAGCCAAATTCTCGTAGAGCTGAACAAAATTTACACAATTTTAATCTTTAAAATTTTATAGAAAAATTCTCAAATACAATTGAGCAATCGGACTTACATAGATTATAAGTATGGATCCTTGGCTTTAATTTCCCATTGGTCCAAATGAGTGACAAACAAATGTTATAGAAAAATTCTCAAATACAATTGAGAAATCGGACTTACATAGATTATAAGTATGGATCCTTGGCTTTAATTTCCCATTGGTCCAAATGAGTGACAAACATAAATGTGCCCACAAATAGCCAAATTCTCGTAGAGCTGAACAAAATTTACACAATTTTAATCTTTAAAATTTTATAGAAAAATTCTCAAATACAATTGAGAAATCGGACTTACATAGTCTATAAGTATGGATCCTTGGCTTTAATTTCTTATTGGTCCAAATGAGTGACAAACATAAATGTGCCCACAAATAGTCAAATTCTCGTAGAGCTGAACAAAATTTACACAATTTTAATCTTTAAAATTTTATAGAAAAATTCTCAAATACAATTGAGAAATCGGACTTACATAGTCTATAAGTATGGATCCTTGGCTTTAATTTCCCATTGGTCCAAATGAGTGACAAAAATAAATGTGCCCACAAATTGCCAAATTCCGGTATAGCTGAACAAAATTTACACAATTTTAATATAAATACTTTTAATTTTATTTTATAACGAGGGGGTAGCGAAGCACACCGGGATAAGCTAGTTCGTTATAAAATTTTACATTTATTTGAGCATGTACTCAAGTATTTATGTTTTTAAATTTTACAAATAAATAAAATTTAAAAACATAAATACTTGAGTACTTGCTCAAATAAATGTAAAATTTTGTAAAGGGGGGACTTTCTTTTCATTTTTGCCTCATAAAATACTTTTACCAGGGGTTGTCTAATTGTATAGGTGTACAAAAGTAAGCACATTCATAATGAAAAATTATTTGTTGTGTATGTTTGAAAAGTTTTTTTGAAAATACTATTTTTATGCTTTGTAATTCACAAATCTGTTTGTGAGTTTATGTATAAATAGATGAGCTTTGAAACTTTTTAAACATAAAGGGTAAAACATCTACTGATGAGTTGGTATGGCAACCAACGAAATAAATAAAATTTAAAAACATATTCGTTATAAATATTCGTTTTAAATACTTCTCAAACACCAAAATTCCTTGTGTACATTTTCTGAAGTTTCTAAAATATTAAAATTTTCGTATTTGGTGTTGGTCCGTCATATTTCTCAGAGTCGTTGAAGAAACTAGAACAACTATTAGAATAATAATTTTTAAAGTGTGACTGAATTTATAAATTTCCTAATTACACATTTGTATTTTAAATTTAAATGATTTTTTTTTATTCTAGATGCAAAGCTTTAAGGACTTCCTCAAATATATTGGTTTTTAATTTGGCCATTAGTGATTTTATAATTATCGTCAAATCCCCTATTGCAGTCTATAATAATTTTATGCGCGGTCCAGCTCTAGGAGATTGGGGTTAGTAAATAATTATTTTCATTAAAGTTTTTCTTCGTTTAAATTACTTTGGTTTTTTATTTTCAACAGGTTGCCGTCTGTATGCTTTTATGGGTGGTTTCGGTGGTTGTGCCTCAATTGGCCTGCTGACAGTCATATCTGTGGATCGCTACAGTGTTGTGGTGAATCCTTTAAATCCTTTACGTATGATCAAAAAACAAAAATACTATTACTGTCTATTGTTTCTGGCCTGGTTTGAAGCATTTTTCTTTTCTGTAATACCCTTACTGGAAGTAGGCCTATCGTCTTATGTACCCGAGGGCTATTTAACAACCTGTTCCTTTAACTATTTGGATAGAACGATGAATGCCCGAATTTTTATGTTTCTATTTTTTGTATTTGCCTGGTGTTTTCCCCTGTCCGGTATCTGCTATTGTTATTATCATATTATGAAAACAGTTTTTATCTCTAAAGATATTCAAAGTAATCACAATAAACGTAAATTGGAAGTACGCTTGGCTTTTATTGTATTGCTGGTGATTGGATTGTGGTTTCTTGCGTGGACTCCATATTCTATAGTGGCCATGGCTGGAGTCTTTGGCATGGAGAAGTATTTGACACCCACACGTTCAATGATACCGGCTTTGTTTTGTAAAACCGCCTCTTGTATCAACCCGTTTCTCTATACCATTTCCCATAAGAAATTTCGCAATGAGCTGCAACGTTTATTCTGTAAACGTAAACCGATTTATCAATATACCATGACAAAATCCTCCTACCTACGACGCTCATCCCGTTCTGCTCGCCATGGTCACGACTTGAAATCCAAACTATCCATAAATAATGCAACTATTAGCACTATTGTCAGATCTAGTCTTTATGGAGTCCGTGGGGACTCAGATAAAATTGATTTTAATAAACGATCACTTGATAAGAAATCGTCATATTCTGAAAAGCAAATAAGTCCGATAATATCATCGGCTGGTGATGGTATTTTTATGTTGGATCTGGATGATTCAGAGTGCTCGAAAATAAATCAATTGGAAACAAATTTTTAAAAACAAAGAGTTAATTTTTACTAAAGGCCTTTCAGAAGCATTTAAACTGGGGATTTATTTCATAAGAATATTGAAATAAATGATAAGGAAAAACAAAACTTCGACATAATTGCTGAAGCAAAAAAAAAAAAAAGGATAGGATTCAAGATCCCTTAGACGATTTCAATGTATTTTTGCCAATAAGAATTCATCGCTTAAATTGTGTTATCCGTTTCTATTAAATTTATGTAAATGTCAAAAGTGAACAAACTTTTAGCGGACTATAAACGATAATATATGCACATACATATCTTTTTAGTAATACCCGATTGAAAAAAAAGTAATTTATTTTTAGTATTACTAGACCAAGATTTTGTAACGAATTTATTTTTTGTTTAGTTTAAGAAAGACTTTAATAATAAGTTCTATAAAATTAGTGTTAGAAAATATGCATAAGCCTGCTTCAGTATGAATAAGACAAAATATAAATTAAATAAAAATATTTAGCTGTAAATTTTATTATTAAAAATATGTAACTTGATTTGTGCTAAATGCCCTCTGAATTATTTTTAACCAACGAATTCTATGTTAAATTTATTACTACTGTTAAGTGCTTAACATTTTAACATTAAGTGAATCATAAGTTGTAAAAATATGATATGGTTTTCGTCTCTGCTAATTAAACTTGAATTTCTCATATTTTAAACGCTTCTTTAAAAGGTATACAATCAGCTTAATCTCAAGTATAATCGATTGGTAGCTTTCTTCCCGTTCAAGTTTCATACAGTATCCAAAAGAAAAATAAGAAAATCAGTAACAAATATGTGTACATCGTAGTATTATACTTGAATTGGTTTGCTTATAAACTAAACGGTTTTTAGCTCGGCTATTTTTGTGCTTAATATGAAACTTATGCAGAGGCTGGAATTTTTACGCTAATGTAAGGAAATTTGATGTGATTGAAAAGTTTAAGTTTATGCTGACAAAAAAATTTATACTACTCCCGGTTCCTAGGCCTTCGTGGAGTCGAACTTGAAATGTCATAAATGTATATGTGTGCATATTATCAAAAATATGGGCTGATAGAGGTATGATTGAAATGCTAATTACTGGTTCATATTTAGCGATAAGGCCTAAATACATAAGTCCAGCATCTGCAAACAGTTTTAGTGCTCATAGCTCACCAATCAATAAATACTAATTTAATTGCAATTAAAAAAAATATTTTATGTCGCCTTCGTACGCCGCTTTTTAACTCTTTTTACGTCAGATGTATGTAGGTCCCATTAATTAAAGTCATATATGTACATACTATATATAAGGCATGAAATTTTGAATAATACTTTTTATTTTTAATACAATTACAAGTTCTTTTTTATAAAATACTAGCTTATCCCGGTGTGCTTCGCTACCCCCTCGTTATAAAATAAAATTAAAAGTATTTATATATCCTATTGTGAAAATTTAATGACGATCGGTCCAGTAGCTAAGACTATATTACGATTTTTAATTTTCCTAAAAACTGGCGTGGTCCCACCAACTTTTCTCCTGGTACGTATTCCAAATTATGCCAATACCATATGTACCAAATATCATCGACGTAGGTAAAAAAATGCCCAAAATATGGCGATTTAAATTTTTGGGTTATATGGGCTGTGCCACACCCCTTTGTCCAATCAAAACTTTATATAGCCTATAATTCATCCGAGAGTTCCAGTTAAATACTGTGAAAATTTCAGGAAGATCGGTCCAAGGGTTTGGCTTCCTATAAGGAACAAACAAACAAATTAACAAACACACATTCGGTTTTATATATATACATATATATATAAATGTGTGTGTATATAAACGTGATACTAACTTTTTACACTATAAGAAAAAAGTTTAAAGCGCATGTCAGTAGTTTGACTACTACACTACAAATTGAAATTACCGAAACATTTTTTCTAGCACGTTTAGTTTGTACACAAAACTATTGTAGCACCCATTTAAATTGGCTGAATTTGATCTTGGGTTTGTGTCCAAGCTTATGTTTAGTACAAACTCAATCAAAAGTTAAACTGCAAATGTAAATTTTCATTAAATAGTGAACTCTTCTGTTTTCTTTAGCATAAAGCTGCGTTTATACTAATCAAATATTTGTCGAAAAAAAAAAACGTAACCAAGAAAGAAACTAATAATTTATTTCCTTTAATTCTGATATATTTTTAAATTTGGTTACGAATTTTTTATAATATGTATAAATATACTCTTTTTGTGGAATAATTAAATTTATTTTGTACCATAAAAACGAAGTTAAATGACACTATCCCTAAGCAAAACTAGTGGTTACTTTTTTTTTTTTGGACAAATTTTTGAAAAATGTGAACGTAGCTTAACATTTTCAAAAAGTGTGTCAATAAATATAAGTATGTATGTATGTAGTTTTTGAATTAACAAAATGAAATATTTTTTTAAGTGTGCTTTTATTTTAAGATAAATATACATAAATAATAATAAACACAATAAAAATATTTTAATTGAAGAGCTTACTGCAACAGCCACAAAATGAAGATATTGAATAAGTTGAGATTCAAGTTTTTATTTTTTTTTTTTTAATTTAAACACATTGAGTTACATAGTTCATAAAATAATTTTTTTGAATTTTTGTGGCTTATTCCACTAAACTAAAAAAAATTAAAAACATATACCACAAATAAAATGCAAAAAGCTTTATTTAAAATTGTACTGCAACAAATGTTTGTTATTATTCCGGCAAGTCAATAGTTTCAATTCCGTAATTGTATTCCAAGGGTTTTTGATTTACAGCCTTTAGAAACCCTTTAGTTTGTATTTCGATTTTAATATGATTAATTTGTTGATCCCAATAGGCGTTTATTTAAAATATTTTTACTAGCAAAGCTCACATTAAGCTTGTTTATTAACAAGATATCTTAGAACCCAAATTTGAAAGTTTTACTGAAGAATGCTGTCTATTACTTCTATTGTAAATCTTAATTACGTGCTTCATTAAAAAAAATCACTATTATCAATAAAATGTTTATTTTAAACATTTTTCAGTCTTTTAGAGGTTTTCATTTATTTATTATTTTGTGTATCTAATTTTTTTTTCTATTTGCCCAAAAAAATTAATTTCCTATAAATGACAATTCAATTTGAAAGCTTGTTTTAAAACAAATGTGAAGGTTGCCACGGCAATAATTGTTGCCCAACTTATTGCTCGTGTGGTCGGGGTGTAACCTACAAGATTAATATTTAACCATTTTAAAATGTTATCAGGCAATCGATACATACATAAATCAGGTACTACCAACCTTATTTAAATTAATTAATTTTTCATGTTTAATAAAGTACAGCACTGTACGTAATTGCCCCATTAAGGTGCTTTTTTGTCCCCCTGTACAAAAAAAATTATTTCTTATTTAATTATTTCTTAATGAAAAGGTTGGTAAAAATAATTTTGTAATTAAAAGTACCAAAAAGAGAGATAAAATTTTAAAAAAGTGATGAAAATACATTGGAAGCTGTAATTCCATTAAAATTTAATTTCTCTGCTTACAAATTTATTCAAGAATAAAAGGGATACAAAATAAATACCATCGCCTATTTTATCCCCTTAAAATAAAAAAATAAATAAAACACCTCTTTTTTATTAGTGGCATAAAGTCAGTTTAATTTTTGCGTACCTTTCATGTCAAAAGATACCGATTTCAAACGATTTAGACAATTAGACTACTTTTAAGTTTATTTTTATTTTCGCCATTTTTGAAAATGGTCGTTTTCACGAACTAGAAAAATACATCAAGATCTTAGATCCAACCCGATTTCACCAATGTAAGAAATTCCTAAAATTTAATTTCCCCGAAAATTAACGGCAAATCCTGCATGAAACAATAAGAGCAACATTATTACAAGCCAGCAAAGAATGTAAGAGCGATTAGTGTTGAAATTTATTGCTCAGAAAAATAAAAACAATAAAAAAAACAGAAGTTAATACTTGTACAGACAAAACTAAAGGAAACAATTGTTTTGTTGTCATGTTTTTATTTAATATTTCTTTTTTTCGCTTCTTGTTGGAACGCCTACCTCCAAAGAAAATTTATTATCGCATAACTTGTCCAATTTCTTTACCGATTTTCAAAATTCTTTTTTCGTGTGATCGAAATTTCACCCATTTTGGCCCTATTGGAAGAAAGAGGAGCTGTTTATTATCATGTTTTTATTTTTTTAATCACGGAAAGGGGCTTCATTTAATAAAGTTTCGTTAACAAAAGTTTAATAAATCTTTTTGTTACACTTTCCAAAACACCAACTTGTGCAGACTTTCTTCTTAATAAATTCGGTAGTGAAAAGAGTTTGTGTGTGTTTTATTCATCCTTTTACAAAAAAAAAAATTTACATTGACAAACCAACACTAATGTATTGGAAAATAGAGGTGAATTTCGTTAAATAAAAGAGAGCAAAAACATGCACTTAAGCACTAATCAAAGAGAGAAATTAATGAAAACACGGAAACCGTGTGCCACAAATTCAATACAAATATTTCAGTTGTCTGTAAAAAGCTGCTGTGTGATGTGATTGTTTGTTTTTGCTTGTTAGACTACAAAATAAGAAAATATTATTAAATTAATTAAAACATGTTTAATTAAAAAAAAGAAAATATTACAAAATTTAACAATAATACACAGTGTTTCATCGGGGATAAGTAAATGCTCAAATAAAAAAAATACATAAGAGAAATTTCGTTGCCATAAAAAGCAAAGAATTGGATGCTGCATGAAAACATCTTTCTAAAAATGCAAATAATAAATTAAACAAAATAAAAAATTAATTCTAGTGTAGAGAAATTATTGCGTACAAATAACGAAATGTATTGCAATTGATTTCATAACATTTGTGTCAAGAACAAAAAAAAAATACAGCAGAAATACAAATAATTAATGAACGGCTAAAAAGAAAACCACCAAAATAAGAAGAATTTCAACATTTTGTTTTCATGTTTATTTTTTAATATTTCTTATTTTCGCCTCTTGTTTTTTTTTTTCTTTTATTGTAAATATTTGCGTATACTTACCGGCATCTCGGTTACTAACCTCTTTCTTAATTTCCTTTTTATTTTCATTTGGCAAAGTTTTCTATTTGTTTACATCTCTTTTTTGTCTCGAGCAAACACATCAAATGCGATGGCATTTGCAGAGAGTAGAACAATTAAAATAAGAAAAACAGAAATTTCTCCCAAGTTATACATTTATGATATAATCGGGCCAATCCAGATGTTAAATTTTAAAGTATTTTTCGCACTGAAATTAGAAATCTAAAAAAATTACAAAACCATGTATTCTTCAATTTTCTAACGAAAGACGCCATGTATTTTTAAATTTTCTGACGAAATAATCGTCCAACCGCTCCAATATTTCGTGTGGATAATCATTTTTAGTCGTTACATCGATTGCCAACACAAAAGTTGAAAAAATACAAAATTAATATTTTTGTGTAATTTTTAGCACAGACTATGGTGAACATTGCAGAAAATGGCAAAACCATGTATTTTTCAATCTATCTATCAGATAGGACAAATTTTACGAAAGTATCTTTTGAAAATGTTTATAGGGAAAAAAGTACTTTTTCAAAAATTCACCTAGGTAGGAATGGAGTTGGAAATACAAATTTTCAAAAAATACCTTTGAAAAAGGTACTTTTTTAAAGTGGTTTGTTTTGGAATGGCTGATTTCCTCTAACGGTATTTTTGAATAAGAAGAAAAATTGTAATGTTTTTTATTTCAAATAAGTTTCTCATTAAGAATCAAATGCTGGTTTTTTTCTTAGAAAATAATGAAATTTTGAATTAACTTATGTTAGAGAGTTTGGCTAATTGGGTTTTTAATGATTAATTTTAATAATTATATGCCCAAATTTATTTAATAATCTCTCTTCTACGGCAACGCTACAATAAACAGTTATTTCCTTTACTAAATTTGTACATACATATGTGTGGTTTGAAAGGAACATTATTTTCTGTATGCTCAGCACGTGCATATGATTAAAATAATTTAGCTTTGAATTCAATTACTTAAAAACATTCTTGTATACAATATACATATATATGCAGTACATACATACATACTTGAATATTTATATAAAAAATTTTTTTAACATTAAACGAGTCTTTTCTTATAAATTAGTTATAGTTTGAAAAAACCATTTGTAAGCTATGTGAGGTAGTCATAGAAATGATGAATCAACTTTGTTTAGAATTTAGAGAAATTTTACTCGTTTCACAAATAATTAAATATACACGGAAATTTTCGTTAATGTACTTTCTTGATATCAGCTTTGTAGAAGTTTGAAGCATAGCTTGGGAATAATGATTAGTAATCCTAATGATTAGCAATTGGATTAGAAATTTTAATTGTGCTGAAAAATTGATTAATTATGATTAGTTAGCCATTTTAGACGATTACTAATTGATTAGATTAGAAATAATCAAAAATCTAATCACAATTAGTGACGATTAGCATTTCTAATCAAAAATAATCAAGAAATCTAATCAATTATTTTTTTGATTAGTTTTGATTAGATTTGATTAGAAATGCTAATTGTCACTAATTGTGATTAGATTTTTGATTATTTCTAATCTAATCAATTAGTAATCTGAAATTTTTATCAAAATTCAATTCGAATTATTAGATTATTTTATTTCTCTAATAGTAATGATTTCTAATTCTAATCGAAATTCCCAAGCTATGGTTTGAGGTACTGTTGGCAATTTCCACAACTTTTAGTTTCATAAAACTTTTCATTTGGGTACTCAACACTATTCGATACTTTTAAAATGTAAGCTTTTTGGCAAAGTTGTATATAACGTTAACGTTTCAATAGATTTAGTTTAAAACAATACAACTCTGAAAGAATTTAGTAACTACTTTGGAGCATGGTAGAATAATACAGGTAGTAGCGCTGCGTTAACGAACAGCAAAAAAAAGATAATAATTAAATACTCGATACTCGGTATCCTCTACTCAATACTTTGACAGCACTAATTTGATATGTAGCTAAAATCCTAAAACTGTACTTTTATTTTGTTCACAACATTCGTGTTTGCTAGCATTTTAGCACATACAAATATATGTATGTATGTATGTATGTATGTATGTATGTACATTTCTACGAACCCAAGAAATGTTAAAGTTAGATTTACACACTATGTATGTATGTATGTATTTTACATCTATAATTGCTTATGTCTGTCACAGTTGCGTTTTTGTTTTCATCTGAAATAACCTGTAATAATTTACAACAACTGTCTTTGTAATTAGTGTTTTTTTTTTAATTTTTCCCTAATATTTTATGTTTTTGCGAATAATTTTTCCAAAAATGAATTCAAATACTAAAACAATTGCATTATGTACATATTTCAATAATAAATTCAATAAATTGGAAAAATAAAGAAATTATGCATGAGAAATTTAAGAGAAAACAACACGTTTACGCAATCTGGCATATTTTGTTGTTGCTTGCATAGTGTTTATTGCATTAAAAATTTCATCAACATTAAAATAATTTAATATTTCGTGATGCTGTGTCAAAAGAAGTCGTTCATAGTAAGATCATGTAGGCTTTATAATGATCTTCCTATTAGCCTGAGAAGCTTCGAATTCTCTTTATCTCGTTTTAAACTCTTGTTATTTAACTACTACAATTACCATACTAACAATGACATTGCCAATCAATTGCCTACATCTTATGGTTTGCACTAAATAAAAATAGTACAATTTTTTCGTTAAAAGGACGATTGGACTAAATTTGAATTGAACTATTTTCACATCAAAGATCGATTTATTATCTTATAATTTTTGCATTAATATATTCATTACTATTGTAACCTTCGGGCTCGATTATAACTTTTAAATAAATAAAAAAAAAGCAGCCTGATCGATAAATGCGTTCCGTAAACGTCTTGCCAAGTGTGTACCTATCATCATTGTCGTGCCACAAACAATTGACTTACAAAACAACTGATGTCTGGTGCTTTATCAGTTCAAAATAGAACACGCTTTAATTGAATATTTGTACAATGTAAATGCGGGCTGACATTTACAGAAGCAAATTCTCTTTGCTTTTACACACCATATATTTTGCAGTGGAAAATTTTACTAGCACACTGTAAAGTACATAGTGTGTACAACCTCTTAAGCAACAAGAAATTCTTTTATTCAAAATTATGTTAAATTGTTTGTTCTAGAGTTAGCAAGAAACATTTTATCTATTTAGTGAGTGTAACTGTAACTGTAAAACAAATTTAAAATTTTGTTTTTGTTTTAAATTTAATTTGTACGATTTCGGCCATATTTTCGGGCACAAAATGTATTTTGTTGTGTTCCAGCAATTTTCGGTAAATTAATCGTTTTGCTTACTATTACCTTACCTCTGACTCAATTAACGACATTGCTGCAAATTGGAAGGCAGTTGTATAATTTAATGCGACACATCGGGAAATAGTTTCGTTGCTCCTCAGTTGAAAAAATGTTACTTTGTGTTTTTGATGAAAGAGAACATCAAAATTAGTGTCTTCATAAAAAAAACACATGCAAATTAACCAAACAAAATGTTTTGTGATTACGTTTAGTATCCAACCATTAAGCTGTGTATTTTGCAATGCAGGCGTATGAGTGTTACAACACTATATTAAAATAATGATCATACGTCTTGTAATATACCAATGTGACTTTCTGGAGGCGAATGAGAACTGATTAATTTAAATTAAATATTACGTATACGTATTGTGGAGTACTGCAGATGGGATCGTAAACAACTTTTCACTCTCACTTTGATATCTACACTCTGACGATCAAATATACACAGAAAAAATATTTAATTTTTTTTTTCAATTAACCCTTTAATTAAAAATATAAAAAAATTTTATTATATATTTAATTTATTTAATTAAATTTTTAATTGTAATAAATAATTTTAGTTAATAAATGTATAAAAATTTAATTGATACTATTAATTTGTTTACTGGTGCAAATTTAATTAAATTTTTAATTGATATCACAAATTTTTTAATTGAAATCAATTTTTATTTTTTTCTGTGTATTACTAATGCAGCCTCAATTACAAACTTATTTTTTCTTACCTTCATAAACGTTAACCTGACTGGTATTTTTTAAGGGCATTTCTGAAAAAAGGTACTTTTTGGAAGAGGTAATTTGTAGCACATGTGCTTTGAAGCATGTAAGAATACGAAAATTTTTTTCGTTTTATTCTGCTGGTATACAATTTAAGATCTAAAACAAATTTGTGGTAAGTATGAAATTCCCGATTTCTGATTGTTGTTTTAAATATTTTTTACAAAAACACGATGCAATCAAGTTTCTGCTTTGCGTGCATTTTCCATTTCATATTCCATAGAAAAAAAATTTATTTTGCTTTAATTTTGTTTGCTTTAATTTACTTGGGGGCTTATTTTCAAAACAAATTGTTGGAATATCTATATCATCATGATGTATGTCCACCTACTGTGGATTGTTTAAATTTGAGTCAGAAATATATTTTGACTTATTTCTGGCATTCAGTGTAAATATTGGCGTGTTTAAAGACTTTTAGTAGAAATCTGTGACAAACAATTTAATATTGTTTGAAGAGAGTTTTTTTGTCACCTTTTCTAAGAAAGACTTAAAAACAGAAAAATATTATCAATATTTTTTCAAATAAATACTTTAATTGATACAAATACATTTTTGTTGTATTGATTATTTCAATTAAATTTCGATAATTACTTTAAATTTTATAAGTTATTTGTTTGCTGATCCAAAATTTATCATTTTTTCAATTGATAATCACGAACACTTTAATAGAAATATATTTTCTATGTCGCTCTACCAGAATCGGGCTATAGAAATTCGTTATTTTGAATTTGGTTTTTGTTTTTGTTGTTCCAAAATTTTTATAATTTATATTTTTTTGGAATATTCGAACGATAAAAAGATTTGGAATTTTTTCGTTTTCTAAGCGTAGTACGAGTGTAAAGCGGAGTCTTCATGTTGCACATGCATGACCTGCATTATAATTGTATTAATGCAACTTTCTCTGTTATACACGGATGATGCTAAAAGTGATGAAATCTATTATTTTTTTGATTTTTCGATCACACATATTTAGATTATTGGAGTTTATCTTGCTTGTCTCATGCACTGCCAGCATGAATACTCCGCTTAAAATATTAAAATTTACTTGAAATTTTGTTTCTATTTATTTTTTTATTTCATAGCAAAATAAAATGTTTGATAGTAAATGGTTGCCGGCTGCCTGCGGCAGTTTAGCACCAGCTCTTATACCACCTGCACACATTGCCATACTTTGGTATTTTTGGGAAAATTATGCACGCTACGTTGATAGGCATTTTTGTACGTGCTCATGCTGGGATACTGTCTTTAAGGGCCCCTATGAATCTGGTGTGGCCTCCTACAAGCACATGTATTTCAATGCCACCCAGAATACATTTAAAATGTGGCTGTTGACTGTTTTTGCCGTTATTGCCTTGTACGAATGTATTAAACGTTTCATTGCGCTGATATTACAGCAACGTTTGCGTTACACAATGCTGGTGCTGTTTAGTTTATCGATATTTTCGCATTATTATGCCTGGTGGGCGTACATGAATTATTACAATGATGACTACTATCAGCAATGGAATCATCAATTGTTTTTTACGGTAAGTGCTCCTGAAAGGCAAAGGCAGTACGAATATGTAATTTAAATTTACCTGCTCTTGGTCTCTCACTCTCTCTCCCGCTCTCATGCAGATAACCGAAATCATATCAACAGCGATGGTAATGCATTTGGCCGATAACACAAACACTGTTACCACCAAAAAAATCTTTTGCATTGTTGGCATTGCAATTTTGCACATAATCGCCAGTAGTTTTGATCAATTTTTTTTCAATGTCTTACGCGGTGAAGGTTATGCTCATCAAATTGTTCGAGATGTTGGTTTTATGGTTCCCGATATTATGCAATTAGTAATACCATTGTGGCTACTAAATCGCACACGCAAGGAGTCTTATATAACAAGACCATTCTATAAGGATCGGAATATGCACAAGGATATTGTGGCCATGATGTTTTTTGTTATCGCTCTCTTTGTGGTCTGCACAATATTGTGAGATAAAATCTTTCAATGGCTTATCGACCATATGAAGAGTAATAAACGTAACGAATTAACCCTAGAACCTGCAGATGGTGCTGATAATTAAAAAAGAATATTTGGCAATGTAATTAGTAGAACTTGAAAGTCATTGTTATTCATTAAATATAACAACAACAATATTTTTGCTATAAAATTGAAACACAAAAAATTCGAAAATGTACATAAAATTGATTACAACAACGCAAGTTTTTTACTGCAGTCATCACATGGGGAAGAAGCACGAGGAAAAATCCAAAAAGATAAATGTTTGTAGACAACAAAATAACTTATAAATTCTTTGAGTGAGTATTATAATAATATTTAAAAAATTATTTATTTTACAACAAATTAGTTTTATTTTAATGTACTCGTACGTAAATGTTATACAAAAATTATAATTAGTTCTACTACAAAATAATAGAATCATAACATTCATGAACTCTGCAGTTACACGTTCAAGAAGCTGTTTTCAAGTTCAACACACTTACTGTTTGTCAAAATTAATTTGAATTGACGTTGTGACGTAGGCTGTAAGCAACTTGATAGTCAATTTTATTTCCAAGAAGCCATCGTCAAGGAAACAATTAAAAATTATTTACAACAGCTCTCATCAGCTGTTTACATGAAAGACAAATTGAAAGAAAACTTGAAAGCAAAATTGAAATCCAGTTGGTAGTCAATATCCAAATGTGTGAGTGTGTTAGTAAAAATCTTAAAACATAAATTGAAACAAAACTTGAACGTATAACTACCAAGTAACTTCAAAGTATTAAAATAGTATTTCCGCCGTAATTTAAGAGGATCTTTACAAATGCTTAAAACACTTATAAACATGTTTAAATTTCCATTATTTTTTAAATTTCACGAAAAAGGAAATTATTTTGAATAAAAAAAATAATTGTTTTTAAACCTGTCCACTTTTATTCGTTTCGCTGATTTCTTACCAAATTTTTAACTTTATCGTTTTAGGTTTATTTTTAAATATTTTCTCGTTTTTGACGACTTATTTAAACTACTGATTTTGTTTGACGGCTATTTTCAGTTTTAACGTTCTTTTTTAGATTTTTTTCCACCTAATCAACAGCTTTTGTCTTTACTACAAACTTTTACGATTTGACGATTTTTAATCAGTCATCATATTTTTAAGTTTTTTATTTTGGAGTTTTATTAAGCGTAGGCATTTTGTTTTTGTTTTGCAAATTTGTTCATTGTTGCAAAACTATTCCAGCAATACAGTTTTGTCTTGTCGGTTTATTTTATTTAGTTGACTTTTGTGTTTTGGCGTTATAAAAGAAAAATTAATTATTAAAAGCAAATGTAAAGATTTTCTCACATTAAGAATTTCATAAGTTATTAAATTTTTTAAAGATCATAATAGGATTCGACTTTTCACTAACTATATATCGATTTACTTTAAAATCGATTAAGCTTAAGGATTATGACAGTTAGATTTTTGAAATTTTAATGTTAATTTCAAATAAAATGTTTTGTCGTATTTTCTAGCGCAATTAATGCATATCAGAATTTATAATTTTTAATAGTTTAGAGAGTTGGTAATTCCAAATGATCTGCTCAAAAGCTGTTTAGCTTCATAATTAATAAAATAATTTTGTTTAAAATAAAGCAATTTTCCTGCCCAGCACGAGGTATATTATTAAAGATTTAGTTGGTTATATTAGACACAAACCTACATAATTTGGGTGTATGTCTAAACTAGCTAGAAAACGACTTGGGCTCAAGACAAGATCATATACAGAAATCATTTGGAATGCTTGGAATGTTTATATTACAATAAAGTTAAATATAACGAAAATTAGTAGTTGTATTCACGAAATATTTAACTGTTTAACAGTTGGGTTAAAATAATCAAAATTAAATAATAAAACTATAAAAAAAATATGACAATAACAAAAATCAATTTCAAATAATTGCAAATTCTTAAAATTCGCACACAAGATCTTTTATATCAAAAATTTATAGACAGTTAAATATTTTTTGAATAAATCCCAAACATTTTACATACACACATACATATATGTATATGTATGTATGTTTAACACTAGAAACTAAATAGTTATAAAATATATTCTTCAATTAAGAAAAACAACTAGAATTAATATACACTCATACATACTGCATCAATTTGCAATTCTATTATGATTTCCATCCCTGATACAGCAGCGGAGAAAAGTATTTGTTGTAAATGTATTTTGTAGTCCAACAACAATATTGTGTACTCGTATTTCATGGTTGGCCTTTGATAAGCCCAAAAAAAAATAAATACAATAATTCCCAAAAGTCCCAAAACTTCCAATTTGTCCCTTTTTTAGACCTTAAAAAGTACCATATGTTTTATATCTCAACATACTAACATTCACATTTATAATATTAGTTGGATATAATTATAAAAAAATTATATATTATCTACGTTTTAATTTGTAGTATTATTTACATTTAATATTTATAATTTGTAGAAAAATGTATTTTTATATTAAACATTTTTTTAAATTTCAATCAAAATTTTCAATAAAAATGTTTATAAAAAACAAAAACTGGAACTAAGTATTGAATAAAAAAACAACAACAAAATAACTTAGTCTTAGAACTTACTTAGAAATTATTAAAACGAATGTTTTTTACAATAAAGAATTGATGTAATAAAAAAATTTGAAAATCATTTTGTCTCACCTTTTTACTTACAATTACTTCCATGAAAACATTTACATGTTTTAAAAAAAATTAATATAAATAAAGAATTGAAATAAACGATACATTGTACTAATCTTTAGTACAAAATTGCCAGGGCTCGCTATAGAAAAGCTTAGTTTGCATCAAAGCTAACTGTCTTTATTTAGAGCTGGGGAACGAGGAGTGCAGTTCGAAATTAAATTCCAATACTTTAAATTAAGTTTGAATTTTCGAAATTAAGCTCTAAACTAAAATTTAATTTTCGATATTATATTTGAATTTTCGAAATTATGTTTGAATTTCTTAAAATAAATTTAAAATTTTCGAAATTACTTGATTAACTATAGAGACAAATTCTTATTTGGATTCATAAGCAATTTGTTTCCAATAATTTACTCATCGTGCAAAAGCTCCCAAAAAAGTTGAAGATTTTTAATATTCGTTGTAAACTAAGATTTTCTATAATGCAGGCGATTGAAAACAAAGAACTTTTTTTATAATACTCAGGCTAACGTAGGTAATGTTCTTTTTTTTTAATCTTGATGTTTTTATAGAAGAATTTGGTTCATACTAAGTTCCACGATGTCGACAGAGTTCTTTCTGTCGCAAAATTGCAAATAAAATAACAAAAAAAAAACATTTCTTAATTTATTGTTGATTTAAATGTAGTTTTACGAAAGAAAGAACCACCAAAGCTCTTTTCTTTATATAGCGGAGGAACAAATTTTAATTGTACTTTCGAAATGCAAATGCTACCAAACATATATGTATGTACATATATGTATGCATGTGTGTATGTCGTTGTATAAAGCAATAAAGCTTTATAAATTAGTACAAGTGATACATAAATAGCACAATCGTACCAACTTTGCAAATCGTGCTTCAGATAGTTCTTGTAGTTTCAAATAAATCTTCATATAAAATTAACTAAAATTAGAATCAAATTTTTAGTTTTATTGACAATCAGAAACAGTTTTAAGGCCTCAAATTTTTTTATATAAAAATTTTTATCTGAATTTTCTCATTAATTTAACGAAACCGGTTTATATTGCAAATATGTACTAAAAAATATCTTTTATACCATCATTTATCTCTACATATATTTTCAATTAAGTTTTTAGTGACTACAAAATAACAAAACAAGTCGAAGTATAAAAATATCGAAAACTTATTTTTTAATTAGCAATTAATAATATTAAAATTAGATACAGAATTTACTTGTTGTGTATGTAAATTGTAATAGTCTACATAGATAATAAAACAAATATATCAAAAATTAATTGAGAAAAAGAAACCTAAACGATTTATGTATATGAAAAATATAAGTGTTTTATTTTACTTGAAGTAGAAGAGAGAATGTTATATTGTCACAAGCTAATAGAGAGGTAAGTATTCAAGTAAAATTTTATTTATTTTTCGGCATTTCTTAAATGATTTTTGAAAGTTGAAAGATTTGGTATAAGCACCTATGAAATCGAAGCAAATAATAGTTTTTTTTTTATGCAAATCATTTATAAAAAACACATATGAGAGTTATTGTTATTATTCCAACAAATGCAAGATCTCTAATGACGTAAAAGGTTTTATTTTTAATATTTTATTCGCACTCGATTTCAAATTTAGGATACTGAGCAGAAACAATTTATTTAGCATTTTGTAGACGTTGTCGAAAATCGCACGATTAGAAATTATTCGATTTGTAATTAAAATAAAAATATGAAATAAATAATACATTGAATATTATATTATTATGTTGTTTATATTTATTTGTATATTTTTAAAATGTATCTCTTATTCTCGTGATTAACAAATTAATTTTTATTTTAGAAAAAAATTAAGATAAATTAACAAATTAAAATTTTATATGGAATGTAGTAACACGTTTCTTTAACTTTTTTTTATGAATTTAAAAATACTGTAAAAGAAACGTGCATACAAATAGAAATGTAAAACAATTTTTGTTACAATCAAATATTTGTTAAGATTCTTTATGAAATTCATTGCTGCTTTGTTGCAGCAAAATAAAAAAATATATATAATCTTAAAAAAAAATCAGAATTTTTGTATATTGTGCATAAAATAATATATGAAAATAATTTGTATTGCATAGCTTTGTATGCTATAAAATATAACTTAAAAGCAAAATTATAATATAAAAATACCAACTAAAAAAAAGTACAAAATAATGGACGGCATAAAGAAACTAATACGTTTAAGTAAACAAGAGAACGAAAATATTTAAACTTGTTTTTCTTAATTTGTGACCAAGTAAATTTTAAATAAATAATAAAATTTTACATTTATTTGAGCATGTACTCAAGAATTTATGTTTTTAAATTTTATTTATTTGTTGCGGGTTAGCAATATCTAAATATATATTTCGTTGGTTGCCATACCAACTCATCAGTAGATGTTTGCCCTTTATGTTTAAAAAGTTTCAAAGCTCATCTATTGATAAATAAACTCACATTTATTTTTATGCTTTGTAATTCACAAATCTGTTTGTTATGCTTTGTAATTCACATATCTGTTTGTGAGTTTATGTATAAATAGATGAGCTTTGAAAGTTTTTAAACATAAAGGGTAAACATCTACTGATGTGTTGGTATGGCAACCAACGAAACATATATTTAGATATTGCTAACCCGCAACAAATAAATAAATATTAAAAACATAAGTAATAAAATTTTAAAGGGTTTATATTATTTGTTGACAAGCATTATTATATATGTAGTACATAATTACAAACTTTAAGCTTTATCAGGTTTTTAAGTACGCGACTAAGTTAATTTTTTTATCTGATTTAACCACCAACTTTAGCCGTTAAGTTATTTTAAAAAAGTCAACTCAAACTCAAAGAGTAAATGGAGATATTAAATATAACTTAATCTCTAATGTCGCACTTAAAACCCACTCTAAACATAAAACTATAGAAAATATTTCGCATTATTCTTACTAACACTCTTAATATAATTAGCGAAAAAAAATTAAATACAATTTTAAAGTAACATTACGAAAACAGCTGCAGTTTCCAAAACAATATTAGTTTGTTGTAATAAAATTATGCGCAAAATAAATTGGCAGTAACTTATTCAGGAATGCAAAAACGCATTTCAGCACTATTTTTGTTTATTTGTTAAATTTTTTTTTTTAGTTTTTTTAAGGCCAGCTTTTGTTGTTTTTTAGGTATTCACTTTCCTCCAAATTTGTTGTTTATTGCAAAAAAAAAAGTCTTACTCTTGTTTTTATAAAGTCGTCGTCTTAATAAATATTCGTTTAATTATTCTTGTTAATATTCAATATTTTGATATTTAACTTCGGTTTATTGTGTGTATTACTGTGTCGACCACTCGTCTACCGGTAACATTCCGAACTATATGAAAAACTCCTTTCGTTTGGTTACTTGATGGCCTGTTGTTGAATGGACTACAGCCTCATCAGGATCATCAGCACCATCGGCGCCTTGATCTTCATGTGTTAGATAATCACCTTTGTGGCGGTGCAAATAGCGTCCAATCAAGAAGCCCATCAAGCACAGCAATAGGAAAAGTATGACCAAAAGACCTAAAAATGCAATTAAAAAAAGATTTTTTTATCAAGTAAACCAAAGTAAATTTTTTAAAAATTTTTATTTGTTGTGCAACTTAATGCAGGCATTTTGCTGTTTAAAACCTTATCATTCTCTTCCTTTATCTTATTCACTCAAAGAAATACTGAGAATTCCAAATGTATATAAAAATAAATTCATGAAAAAAAGAAGGCGCCAGAAAGGAAAGAGTTCGCAACAAATAAGAAAACCGTCCGAAAGAAAAAAAACCGGTAAAACGATAAAATCGCCAAAACGGAAAGAAACACCAAAACTATGAAATTCCGAACAGGAAAAAATCGCCCCAACTACAATTAAAGCGTTAAATCGCTATCTCTCTCACTCTTGCTCTCTCTCAAGTCTCACTCAAGAAGCAATGAGAATTGCAAAAATAGAATCACAACTTCACTAAACGGAGAGTTTTCAAACATGATGGATAAATCACCACTGATGAATCGGCATTAGCAACAAATAAATGCTGGCACGTAGAAAAGCTTATAGCCAACAACAACAAATAACAATTTCTTTGAAAAATAAACTTCTGCAAATATCTCAAAAAATATTTATCAATTTTATAAATAAAACTAAATTAACTTACATCCCAATAGAACCGAGTCAACCTCATTATAAGCTTTGCGTAATTTGTCTTGATCAACAAGTGGTGGTGGTCTAGTCTCAATCTCAATGGGTGGATGGGTAACAGGTTCAACACCACAGAAATCTTCAGTCAATTGAGCTAAAAAAAGAATATAAATAAAAATAAATAAACTAAACAAAAATCTTGAAGATATTGCAACTTACTGCCTAGTGATTTAACATTTGAAGGTGGATTCTGTTGGAAC
Organism: Lypha dubia; assembly: GCA_947311025.1. Classification (NCBI taxonomy): domain Eukaryota; kingdom Metazoa; phylum Arthropoda; class Insecta; order Diptera; family Tachinidae; genus Lypha; species Lypha dubia. The sequence continues at coordinate 95,117,259 of OX371263.1, read as the reverse complement.
ATCAATTTCAACGGGTAGATATCATCAAATTGTACACGTGATACACAGCCCACAAAACCATCAGTCATCGATTCGTTTTTACCAATATACATAAACTGAATGTTATTAAATTGTGCATCAGCCGAGGCCTTAATATCGAAATGATATTCGACAGGTTCATAATTGTCAACTTGCAGGACAACAGTGGAGCCACTATTTTTACGTGAAAAGCGGACATCATGATATTGGCCCAGACCAAAGTGTTTTTTAGGGAAAATAATTTCCTGACGTTCAAAACCGAAATCGAAAACGCAACGTAAATGTCCTAAAATAGAATTTAGATAAACAAATACGATAAATAAAAATTAGTAATAACGTGAATTTATTTCATTAGGTGGCATCACGAAAAAAAAACGAATATCAGCGGAACACTATTGCACGAGTTTTATTATTAGGAGATTATTCAAATATTACATAACGCTGTTTTCAGAGATATTATTTTATTTTTATTATTTGAGTATATGCTCAAATAAATGTCAAATTTTATTAATTAAAAAAATATTTCCTAGAACATTTTCGAACCGCTAAATCGTAAGTTTTTAAGTTCCGCAAGGCGACCGAAATCAAAGAAAAGAACTTCGTGTGATTTTACAAAAAGTCCTTCTTCGAAAATTATCTATCAAACAATAAAGAAATTTGCAATCAATAAAATACTTTTTCTAAGATTGTATTTTCGAAACATGTTTTTTCGAAAATTTTACAAGTCGAAGTGCTTTATATTCATCTATACGTGAAACCAATATCTTTGGCATTCTGCAAATTTCGTTCGGATAGGTTGCCAGGACTCAAAAATTATGATCGGTTTATATACATTAATGCACACATAAACATTAGGGACATAACTTCTTTGCGATTTTTGCAACTATTAAAATTATATCTATTACTTTTTCGCGGTTGTCAAAAAAAGTTCATCCTGTTTTTAATATTCAAAGACGGCTAATGAAACGCCAATCTAGATGAAACATTTTGTTAGTGGTAAGTTAAATATATAAAGAATATAAATTAAAGAAAAAAAATTTTTAAGGAAATTCGCCTCTGATGCCTCTTTTTAAAATAACTATGGTTTATAAAGTTTTTTACGTAAAATTTTACCTGAATTCGAAATTTGTATAGTCAAGTATTCACCAGTCAAGTTAGATGTCAAACCCAATAAAAATCCTTTAGGTATCGTGGTTGTAAAGCCAACACGTATGTTTTCGGCTATCGAAGAACGGAAAGAGCCGTCAAATTCATAACGTATCATAGAACTACTGCGCAAATTGACACCAATTTCTAATATTTGAATAGGAAAAGAAAAAAAAACATTTACAAAATTTCAAATCGAAAGAAATGCATTCAATATCATTTACCATCAGCACAGATAGGACCCTTAAATGCGCTCCAACGGCAATCACATGAATAACTGTCGTAACCTTCAATACAAGTACCATTATTTAGACAAGGACTGGACTCACAACGTCCGACGCAGTCCGAAGAAATTCCATATATTCCACGTTTTGCATATTGTTTCAAATCCACCATTTTTCCATTTAAAAGTAAGGCACGTATGCAACCAACATAACCATCACGATATTCAGTAGTGGCACCAATTACCAAATCCGATGTCAAATGTAAAGCTCTAACAGGACCTGGTGGTTCTCTTACTTCGGCTTTAATAGAACCATCCACCACTAAGCGAGCTTCTTTTCTGTAAATTTGTATTGAAAATGAGTTTTTACATTTCGATTCAAGTGAAATTTATATATACATATATACATATAGGAAATATCATGGTTTCATTGTAATTTTTGTGCAGTAGTCAAAATGTCAAACAAACACCATAAAAAAAAAAAATTGTGTTTTATATGAGCTTTGACATATTTACGGTTCTTTAACGGTCAATCACACAACTTATAATTGGACCATGGGAAGACCTTTTTTTATTATGGACTTTATGAAGAGATTGTACAAAAGATTTTAACAAATGTAATACTAAATTAAAAATATTTATTCACTGAAGTGAACGACCTATTGTGTGTTGAAATCGGTTTAGTATTTTGGAAGCTTTAAGCGTATTTAGTTGCTACTAATACATGCAAGCATGCCAATTTATTCAAATGAGAATAATTTGTGATTGTTTTTAAAGAGATTTTTGTGTCGTTTGAATCTTTTCGTTATGAACATTAAAAAAGAATAATTTACGTCCAGAATACGGACGATTGTGCCGTCCGTTGGCTATACTAGTTAAAGTTAACCAGTGCATTTTACCTATTCCGTTCCACACTAACTGTATGCCATTTATCATCGTTCATGTGATAGCTTGTGTGTACATTAACACCCAAAGGTCCACTTCCAGCTTGATATTGGAACTGCAATTTGTTGCCGCCATTGATGGACAATTTAATATAATCGGTAGGACCGGTTGCATGGAATATAACAGCATTTTCTGCAGTAGTTTTGAACTCCAAATAAATATCACCCGAATGACCCATATCAAAGGGCGGCAAATTGATTGTAGCGTCTGCTATGCGGAAGGTTACTATATTGCTAAACAAATCATCGCCTTCGCAGCGTAGTGGTCCCAATGTGTAACGACCTTGTTTCTCATCTAACGGCGTACCGGTGTCACCGAATTTAACAGCTCTTACGGGCAAATATTCTTTTTCCTTTAAATCTCCGCCATCTTCGGTCCAATCTAAACTGTTTGAGTCACAATTGCACCATTTTGTGGGATCATGACATTTACCCAAGATACCGCATTCACATTTACGCGAACCTGGCAGAGCACCTGCCCAATAGTCCATAGGTTGATTGTGTCGGGACACCCACCAAGAGAATGGACGGAAGTTACCCGGTTCAGCTGATATAAATATAAGAAATTATGTTTTAATTATACATACATCACAGTCAAATATCCATAAATGCAAATGCTTAACTTACAGGGTGAATTAAAAAGTCTTGATGATCGGCAGGAATAGCTCAGTCTTTGCCAACATGTTTGAGAGCGATTTAATAGAGCTTCAATCTGACGCACATCGGCATCATAAAGTATGTTCTGTTCAAAAGATCCTGGTTCTTGAAAACCATCCACAATTGTTGTATGCTCCTGACTATGACCCAATGTGGTTATAATACGTCCATCAGCTGGAATGAAACATATTATATTAAAGTGATTTCAGATGCTTTACATAAAAATTAAATGGGCCAGATAGAATCATTCCAGCTGATCTACAAAGAAATGTGGACCTGATTGTGCCCTGGTTCTTTGTCATATTCAAAGAATGCTTGGATGGAGCTTCTTTAGGTTTGTAAGGAATCTGCTAACAGTTGGGTTCATAGCACCTTGTTTGGATCTGCCACTGAATACAGTGCAGTAAATCGAGGTACTCCACAAAAGGGGGTTTCAGTCACCCCCTCCTATCGAATACGACTATTAACTGTCTTTTGCTAAGCCTAGAGCGCGATCTTGTCAAGACCATAGTTTACCCCGACGAAGTGGTAAACACCTGAGAGAATGCAGTCTGCACTGGCACTCGTTAGCGAATGGAGTGTCAGCTGTGGGTTCGGCGTCAATCTAGCCAAAACTGAATTGGGTTGTTTCAGGACGGCTGTAGCGTGCTGCAAACAATTAGTTAGTTGCTACAGGATATCGGAAGACATCTTTATTTATAATATTCAAAAGTAACCCTAGTTTGAGTACCAACTAGGAAGTAGAATATAGAAGTTACAGGTTCTCGAATCGACTTCGACAAGTTTCTTTAATCTAATGCGCTTATCATCTTACGAAGAATAGAATTAATCAATATTTCACCTTCTCTGCTTCTATCCTTTATTGGAGCCCTAACTACTGACGTTCCTGAATCGGCTGTCCTTCGTCAGCCTATCGTAGCAAGCGGAGGCTAGAATCAGAAAACTTAGCTCCTTCGTCAGGAATAGTGAATGGTCCCATCCATACACCATCCATCTTGTTCAGCATGCGACCGCAAGCCACCTTCGCCTTCTCTACCTTCTTTTTTTAACTTCATATTATCTCTGTGTTTTAATCTATTCCTATTTTGTCTTCTTTTGGATTCTTTTCACACTTTTCTTGCAAGTAAAACAACAAAGGGGACAAGTATCTTCCCATCTGTGCGGAAGCATCCTGCCTAACCTAACATAGAACAACAGTCGAAGTCGTTTCCAGGATCGTAATCAGGCCCAATATCATTAAACATCTTAGAACTTAATACTTACTATAATATTCGCAAGTTACAGGGAAGGGCGCTAATGGTCCACTGCCATCAACATCAATGTTTATGGTAGCACGTGGTTTAACACTTTGGGCATTTTTGTATGCTGTGCAAGATAACGGATTGTTAGCTAAAATGTTTAATATATAAAAAAACTCAATTAATTAAATGACCAATTTGCGAAAAATTAAATTGAGAATGCAGGAACGAACACATACAAGTATGACAAACAGCACCCGCATAGCCAGTGTGACTACATTCACAAAAGAACTCCATAGAATTTTGATGGCAGACACCACTGTGCTGACACGGGTTGGGATTACAACGATCAATCATTTGACAGGCATCGACCACGACTTCTTCGCCACAACATACTTCTTCACCTTGCGCCCAATCCTTCGGTAACTTGTAATTACCATCGACCAAAATTAAACGCATGCAGCCAACAAAACCATTGTGCTTTTCCACTCCTCCAGCAATGTAATATAAGCGTCCAGTGGATATTTGTATATTTTTAGTGGTGGTCATGGGTCGTTGATCTATATCGAGAACAAGCCGATTACGTTGTACGGTAAGAACAAGCGAATGCCATTTGCCATCGTTAAATTGATCATCGTAGTTGTCCAAAATAATGCGAGGTCTATCGGATAATTTCAAATCGACTTTTACTTTGCCATAATCAAGAAAAACGCGTACATAACCACCAGAGGCAAATTCATGATGGAGCATCATACCCTTATCTTCATAGGTTCGGAAGTAGAACGAGACATTAAGTGACTTTTGAGCCTCATAACCTTTAAGACGAACGAATGAGCCACGCGTGGTAAATGTAACCGGATAAATGGGTGGCGAAGGACAAGCATATATGGTATTAACTTTGTGGTAACGATAGGTATCCCCACGTTCGTAGTTATCCTTCATATCCCTAATGAAATTGGTGGAGTTGAAATAAATATTCTCCATACAGCCGGTAAAGTTTTGTGTAACCAAAATGCCCTCTTGAACATTAGGAACTCCTCCCAGCAACAGTTCACGATTAAGATTCAAACGACTAAATTCACCCTTGATGCGACCACGTACTATAACACGATCTACTGAAAATATAATATCACGTCGATTACGCGATATGACCACATCATGCCAAATATTATCGTCCAATAAACTGCCCACCGAAAGCGAAGTCATAATACCACCACCCAAATCCAAATTTAACACCATTTTATTCTCCATCAATTGTAGGGCGAAATAATCTCCCTGAGTGCCACGCGAATACATCATTATGCCATCGGCACGAGCAGTCTTAAAACGAAAACGTATCGATTCCCGTGTAGAAGCAATGGGCTCTTGCAACAGATTGTAACGTACTAAACCGGTTCCATTAAAATAAAGATTTTCAGCAACTAAAAATAAGTTAAATCATCATCATTGTTAGTTAATTTAAATGTTCGATTCTGTAAATTAGTCTCAAAATTACCATATTCACAACCATACAGTTCTACACGCATAGAAATTCTATCGTGCCAACGTGTGGGATTTATACGTATCCATTGAGCGATTATTGGTACTTCGAAGACATTATAATGTATGGAATTGCCATCTGAATTGCCTTTAAACATCTGCGGATGTTAAATAAAAATAAAAAAAAAAATTTTGTTTTTCTTTAGTCTCAAAAAAAAAAAAAACAGTAACCAAAAAATATTATTATGTATTTTAACACAAAAGCTGAATAAACATATTCCACAACCAAAAAAGGAAACAAGCAAAAAACAATAATTTTTACCTTTTAGATTGTCAACACAGTCACCATTTATTTTCAATTAAAGGAGTATTTAATAAAATATAAGTGCCTTTTTACCAATAACGAATAACTTCTTTCTTTCGAATAATTACATTTGAAACAAAAACAAATTCAAAAATTTTGTTTTTGTTTTATATGTAATTGTTCGAAAGAAATAACTACTCCGACATCGGCGAACAGGCAGTAAATCACAAATATTTATTAAAATCACAAACTTTCTCGATCATTTTAATTCCCAACTTACGAGCGAAACTGTTATGGTGTTTCATTTGCACTCCACGCCTGATTAACGTTCAAGGCAAATTCATAACAGTTAGTCTCGACAGCTCATGTGATTATTTTCACCTTGTTTCGCCCCTTGTATTTTTGATCAAGTTGCGATGCAAAATGCTTTCTTGACACATTTTTCGGTATATTTTTTTGATAACGGAAGAAGATACACATTTTTCAAAGCAAATTGAGGAGAGTCTACCTGTTATAAATATGCCTTGATTAACGATCTTCACATTGCATTTTTTTTATAAAGGATATTTTGCAAATCCTTTCGAGTTAATAGCGTTCTACAACTTGAAGTTCGGTTGGATTATTAGTTCCACGGATGCACTTCTGACAGAAACAAATCTGAGCTTGTGGAGTGTGGAACAAAACGCATTTACTGCACGGCCGATTAAAATTATTTTTTTCGTGTATTGTCACTTACATTATGGCTTGAGGTTCCCAATTATTTTTCTTTTTTTTTTAGAAAAACGGATGTAGCGTTTTTACCTAAACTTTCTATCATTGAGTTTTCAAGCTCTCTACAGACAATTTATTTCACTTACGAACTGTTCGGCTAAAGAAAATGTAGCGACAATTAATAGATGTGGTCTTAATGAAGAACATGTTTTCTCTTTAAAAAGTGAAGGTTCCACGAGGAACAATTTCTAAGGGGCTGTGCACATATTACGTAACGCTCCAAGGGGGCGTTAAAGATTTGTTACGGATTGGAAATTTTGCACTGAAAAATTATTAAAAAGGAATCCAGGAATCTTCAAATATCACTTGACAAAGATGAAATTAATAACACACTGTACATGGAAAGAGCTGAAGAGGCAGCAGCACACATTGTATGAATGTCCGTCCAGCCCTGGTTATCATTAGTCTGTTAGTTTTTAAAACGCTAGTGATGGCTACTATAGTGATGGATACTATAGATACTATATACGTTGCACCAGTGCAACAAAATATATATCAAAGACGAGCTTAAATCTGTTTTATGTTCCGCTATTATTCACTAAAGTTAGTCGGAACATGGCCCTTTGTCATTCCAAAAATCTCAAACCGTTATGAAAAACTATATATTGCCGGAATCAAAATTGTTTTGAAAATGTAAAATAATTTACATAATAATTTATATCATGGGTACATATTTAAAGCAGACAATAAATGACGTCATCGTTTTGTGTCGATTAAGTGTGATGACTAGATCCGACCGAACTAATTTTTTCATTCGGGCTCCGATTGTTTTAAATAATAACACTCATTCAATTAATATTGTAGTTTCGTAATTCCCAACAAAAACAAGAAACTTTTTAATCGCATTTCGCTTATATTAATACAAACAAATATTAAAAAGAATTTAGATTCTTCCGTTGCTTTTCAGAGCTGTATTTTCTTCTTTACTTTCTTCACCATAACCTCAATTACAAAACATTTCAATTAATTAAAAAAAAAACACCAAACAACAAAATTAAAACGAAAACGAGCAAATTAATTAAAACTTAATAATACAATTACCTGCGGTTCACTAGATGGATTAACATATGAACGCCAATATTCACCATCATCGGAATATTGTACAATGTATTCGGTAACATATTCATTAGTAAGTGGCCGTCCCATAGTGGCAATTTTACGTGTAGTGAATTTATCGCCCAAATCAATTTTTAAAAAGTGATTGTAAGTATTTTCAAGAGGTGTCCATGCCGAATTACCTTTATTTGTCGGTTATTATGAATAATTAGTTTGAAAATAGTTAGCAAAGAATTAATGGAAAATGGTTAATTGAAATTAATTAGTCAAAGAATAGCTTAAAAGTTAGGTTAAGTGCTTAGTGGGTATAAAATAATAATTTTACAAATAAATGTTAAAAACCAAACAAGCACACTAAAAGCGCATTAGAACTACAAAAAGTGCTTATGTAAAAAACTTATTTTTGCAAAATTAGTTACAGGTTAAAATAAATCAGTTTTATATCTTTAACAATCCTTCGCCTTTTTTTTGTTTGTTTAATAAAATTCGCTTTCATTTCAATTTTCATTTGCTTTTTTTTTGCTTAAGAGGCATCTTACCTTAATATTGCCTCCTGGTTCTTTATAATCGGCAAATTCTAAATCTGTTATGCCATAACTGATGGCATATTCTGTTACAAATTCATTACTATGGGGTCTTCCCTGCAGAGCAATGTGTGTAACATTTTTAATAGTGCCCAAATCGATTATTAAACGTTGATCAAAATCCGAATGTTTAGCCGACCATGATGTACCAGCTTTAAACGATTTATTTTTGTGGTTTTAAAAAGAAAAAGATTTTAAATTATAAAATAAAATTAAATTAAAAAAATTAAATAAATAAAATTAAATAAAGTTAAAAATATAAATAGAAAAATTGCTTTTATAATAATGGGGGGTCTGCATTAAATATGCTAAAATGCTATCCTGGAATTAAGCAAGAATAATTCCACTGTTGTCCTGTGTGAAGTAAATATTTATTCATACGATTTAGCGACAATAATTATTTTCTTATTAAAACAAAAATCGATTATTCAATTCTTTTGGAATTTTATTTATAAAGAACAAAAAAAGAAATAATATTTTCAAATAATTCTTTAATTTTTCTATCCTAACAATATCATCAAAAAGTGTTCGTCAATTAGCGATAGAAATCTTCACATTTATAATACAAAATTTATCTGATTTGTCTATTTAAGAATTCTATTTAATCTGTCAATTATGTTTAATGCTCTCCCTCTAACCAAATATAATTAATTTATGTTCTTTCAAACTAGAAACAAAACATAATTAAATTAGTTTCACTTAAAATTATGTATGACTTAATGTTCGTTACACACGCCAACACATGACAGTTGTTGTTAAACAAAGGAGAGAGGATAATATAAAAACACAGGACTCAGGACGAAGAAAAAACAAATTGAAAATAATTTTAAATTCAATACAAACGATGACCAAATTTCAAACATTTAGCTAAAATTTATTTATATGATAAACGTGACTTTTTATGAAAATACTCGTAAAAGAACTTTATTGCGGAAAATGCATACGAGGGTTATTTTTAAGTATATAATCATGTCACTTATTTGAATAACTGGGATTCCGGCATGCATTAATGCCTTTTTAATAACAGTTAGTCCAAAAAGTGTTAAATTGGTATCACTGCAAATTGAAACGATTGTCTTGGATCTGTTGCAAGCGAAATACACAAAATATATTATTACATAGAAAAACAGTTACACTCGTATAAGTAAAATTGAGACTAAAAGCTTTTTGTCTGGTATGTATGTATGTATGTATGTATGTATGTACATATGAATGTATGTACAAAAATCTATTTTATACGCCAACAATTTTAAAGTGCAGAAAAGAGTGGGTCAAGTATGAAGGGTGGTAGTTTTTGTTTTAATTGCAACAATGGGAAAATCTTAATTGATACTTAAAACTTTTAATTTTCTCAAAATCAGTAATAAAACAATCAATTATTATCAAAATGCACGATATCATGATTAAAATGTTTACAATTTAGGAACAAAATAAAAGAAAAAGATGAAGTTTTATAATAATTAAAAAAAAAATCTAATATTATCGACACCGATATATCTTAAGCCGCTTCACCGATTTAGATCAAATAAACAGCATTTGATGCAATTGTCTAAGATCAAAAATATATATAGATGACTTTCTAAAAACAATTTGAGAAGCGCTTCTGGAGTTATGAAGTTTTATATGAAACGCTTTTTTCGAATTTTTTTCGACAATAATTTATATCTTTATTTGCAAGCAAACGTAACAACAAATCCCTTCTGCTTTACAAACTTAACAACCCACTTAAGAGGCAACGAACCAACCATCAAATCGTCCATTTAACATATCAACCCTCTTGTTTCAACATCTGCACATGAACAAATTATTGTTGAACAAACTCAATCACACAAAATTAGAAGTTTAAAACAATAATAAACAATCAGTTGTTGGAAAATGTTTTAAATACTTTGAAAGCATAACAGTGCAGTACAATTAAAGAACAAACATGAAATATATTTTTATATAGAAAACAATAAAAATTGAATTTTAAATAATGCAATAATGCAGACACAAAAATAATCCCATAAAGGAAAGAAAGAATGAATGAATGTGTTGTTGTAGAGTAAATTTACTTTGCAACGATAACGTACTTCTAAAATAAACGCATTTTGTTTTTAGTTTTATTTAGGTTTTCGTTATCGCTAAATGAGGTGAATGAAATGAAAGCAGACACACACACACACCTCCCCATCCCTCTGATTGACCACAAACTTAGTTTTGGAAAATAAAAAGAATATGAAAATAAATATGGAACTATTGAATATTGTTGTATTTTTAATTGCTCTGATTGCAAATTAAAGTGTTGCAAATAAATAATAGATTGTAAAGTGCAGCATTTTATATTTAAATACAGAAAATTTATCATTTTATAACTTTGCTGATCTATCTAAGTGAAGAGCATCTAATTCTAAATAATAATTGGAGGGTAATTTTTAGCTTTTTGCATAGATAAGGGAGGGTAATAAAATTTCCCTCTTTAATACATTACGATTATTTACAATTTTCCTTATGGAAAAAGGGAAAAAATGTTCCGGAAATTGAGATTCACTTGAATAAAGATAGGAATGAAGCTTGGTCAAAATTTTTATATAAACTACCCTCTGGCTCGAAAAAGTTCTGGAAACTTACAAGGGCATTGAAGGGTAAGAATACAACTATCTCAGATTTACTCGTAAATGACGATGTGTTGAAAACCGTTGAAGAAAAAGCAAATGCTCTTGCTGACGCATTTGGTAATGCGCATACTATTACGATCAATAATACGTCACCTTTTAATGCTAGGGTAACAAATTTTGTTGAAAGCCTAGACGAAACTCACCAGGACAGTAGCATTGAACTTACAGACATCGAAGAGGTAAAATCGTTTGTTTTCTTATTGAAAAACGGAAAAGCTCCGGGTCTGGATGGAATAAACAGTGTTATCCTTAAAAACATGTCAGATTTCTTTTATGAAACACTAAGTAAATTATTCAATTTTTGTATGAATAATTTTCACTTTCCGTCTAGTTTTAAAAAAGCAAAAGTAGTTCCAATCCCTAAAACTGGAAAGGATCCAAAATTTCCTTCCAGTTATAGACCAATCAGTATTTTAAGTATTTTGGCTAAGATCTTTGAAAAGATTATCCACAATAGAATAGTCAATGTCGCCAATCAGAAAAATCTCATTATCGACCAACAGTTTGGGTTTCGAAAAGAACACTCCACCGTACACCAACTAAAACGGGTTGTTAACTTTATCGAAAACAACAAAAGCAATCGTAAAAGCACCGGCGTTATATTTCTCGACATAGAAAAAGCATTCGATACCATTTGGCATGATGGATTATTGTTCAAACTCAGCTTGTTTGACTTTCCAATGTATTTAATAAAAATTATTAAATGTTTTTTATATAATCGTACATTTGTCGTTTGCGTTGACAACAGATTATCTACTGAAAAAAGTATACCTGCAGGTTTACCCCAGGGGTCGGTTTTGTCGCCTACACTCTATTCTTTATATACCTCGGATATTACAGTCGGCAGAAATCAAGAAGCGGCATTTTATGCTGATGATAGCGCCTTTATATGTTGCGGCAAAGTTTCTAACGCAATAGTGAAGCGAATGCAAAGTATCCTTCTTTCAACCCAAAAGTACTTTGACAAATGGAAAATTAAGGTCAACGACGCAAAAACTAAAGCTATTATATTCCCATATAATAAGTCTCCTAAACGTGTCCCATCTAAAATTCTGCATTGCGGTGGAAATATTATACATATAGAGAATCAGATTAAATATTTAGGGATTATTCTAGATAAAAAGCTAAATTTCAAACAACACGTTGAATACGCTTGTAATAAAGCAATAAGATGTGGCCGTGCTCTGTTTCCTGTCCTTAACCGTAGATCAAAGCTTAATGTTAAGAACAAGATTCTATTATACAAAATGTGCATTAGACCAATAATGACCTACGGTTGCCAAGTATGGTATCACAAAACTGCTAACACACATACAAAAAAGCTCCAAATTATTCAGAACAAAAATCTGAAAATAATACACAATCTACCTCGTAGATACCCCACCGAATTACTACATAACAATTTCAGATACAAAATGATAAGTACGTTTAACAGGGATCTGACGCTTTCATTTAATGAAAAATGCAGGTCGTCTAATTACGAAACAATAAGAAATTTAATAAGACATCACTGAGATTCCTTTTTAAACAAAAGAATACATTCAGTGATGGCTTTACAAATTTTATTATACATCTCTAATGAACGCATGAGGTTTTTGAACAATTTTCCTTTACACTGTGCTTTATTATTAGTTCTTATATTCAATTGATAGACTCTAAGTGTTGTAGTACTTTTAAGTAAAATCTCATACATTGTACCTAATAAATTTAAGAAGATTTTTAAACAAATAAATTAATAATAATAATAATAATAAATGTTCCGGAAATTAATTTTCATAATTGGGGCTTATTAGTTACTTTCTCCGCCCAAAATGTTGTCAAAGCCTGATCCTAATGCATGATCTTAATGTACAAAATTTATATGTCAAAACGAAGGAATGAACATGACAATTTTTTTTTTAAATTATGTACTCATGTGAATAAAACCGCTGTCTAGTTGCGAGAAGTTGTATATGTCTTTAGCGCGTTAAATGGAAACTATTGGACATTGGTTCAATCCCTGGACCACGTCAAGTCATCAACATCATTAATTTCACTTATGTACATTAGTGTGGCATTGTATTAATTGTTGTAGGACTGTTTAAATGGTATAGCAATGGTTATTACACCGTTCCGGCAGCAAATGATATTATTCTGTGCTATTATAAATCACAGCGACCTCCTTCGTCGGTTAGCTGTATTATGGACGAAGTACTGGCTGCTTACACAGTCTACTTAACATCTGCAGCGATGCAATACTGCTCCAAAATTAACAAAAAAAAAAAAAAAGAATCGAATAATAGCAGAATTGAAAAATATTTAAACTATCTTGTTTTTCATCACTTATCTTCTATATTCTATTCCTTTCCCCAGTTCTGACACAATGAATTTCACGAGTAGAAGTCATTGTCTCGGTGTTATTGCTAACAAAAGTTTCCAGCAAATTCAAAGTTTTTACTTATGCTTAACTACGGATGCCAATGGGCATTAGCTTTTAAAAAATATCGAGACTCAAAAATAAGAAAGGGTTTTCCGAAATTTCGAGTCGGTATCGCAGCAAGTTTGTTAACAATTAAAATTGCATAGCTTCTATCGCGGGCTTTGAGGCGACCGAATCAAGAAATTTTTGAAAATTTGTTTCTTAAGTCTTTTGTTTTTGAAAAGAAAAAACCTGAAAAAAATCTGTCATTTGTTTTTGAAACGAAAAAACCTGGCACTAAGTTTGTTTCTTAAGCCTTTTGTTTTCTTAATTATTTAAATCGCCCAATATATGTTAACCCCTAAAGTATGCTATTTTTAAGCATTAACATTTGATATCATTAACATTCAGTATTGCCAGAATAACAACGGAGTTATTAAACAAAACGTAATAATATAATTGCATAAGTTGATAAAAAATGCTATGCAATAGATTTACCGCGGCAGTCCCCGAGTGCCACATGTCTTTTTTTTTTTTTTAATTAAAAAATAAATGCAAATCGGACACATCGAGCCCTTGCAAACATCAGAATTTAATTTTTTCAATTGCAAACTGTGCCACAAAGTTTTCAACACCAATAATAAAAAATACAAAAATAAATAATCATTAAAAAACCCATAAAATTTATAAATATAATTTTAAGAATGGCAATACTGGTGTAAGCAAATCTAACTTCAAATAGCAAAGATACAAACCGAATGTTTGACAGTTTACAATAACCGTTAACCACAAATCGATAAATAATAAGATCGATTAAAAATCTGCATATGTATGTGTATGTATGTATGTACATACATATATCTATACTAATATTATAAGGAGGTAATGTTTGTATGAGGTAATCTCCGGAACCACCGGTCCGATTTTCAAATTTTTTTTAGCCAAATATAGAATGAAATCGGACGGACATAAAAGATATTTATTGTCCCGTTAAAGTGTTTAGAATAAGTTTATTAAAAATCCCCCATACCAAGGAAATATTTATTATTGTTTTAGCAGAGATCTATTAATCTGCCCACCTGTTTCCTGTTCGTTGTCACACGTTAACGGACTACTTTTTTAAAAAAACATGATCAAGAGAGGATAGATGGGCAATTTCTGCATTTCATTATAAATTATTGACTACTCTTCTAAAAAAGGGGTTATTTTATGTTTCTTTTATAAGTAGTTAGTCAAAACTTAATGCCGCACGGGCGACGCCGCTTGTACAGCTCGTTAGTTATATTATATTTTTGTTAAGATGTAGTAAAGGTCAAATTTTTTTTTTTACTAATGTATACTCGTAAAGCAACATATTTAAAATTGTTTTATGAGAAAAATTTCACATATTTCTTGCATGCCGTTATATGCTGAGGTGATCAAAGAGAGACCCTAATTCTTCAAAAAAAATCTTTTTGAATTTTGGTTCAAATAAAATGGAGTAGAAAAATGTTTCGCATTAAAGAAGCCATTTCAAAAGAATAAGAAAGGTGTAAATAATACAAAACGAATTATAAGTGGAAATGATTTTTGTTCACATTAAAAAAGTCTTATTGTTTATTTCTTTGTTCTCGCGACAAATCATACATTGGTAGTAGTTGGCTTTTTATGTACATAAACTTAAATTTGTTTGTTAATTGTAATATTGTAATAATATTTAAGAAGAGCGGTTTTGGGTTATTGAAAAATGAATCAACTTTCAAACAAATAGAAGGGTTTCATCAATTTGTATTTACTTTAATATTTGAAAAATGAAATTCTCTATTAAGTCAGTCGTCCTGTATAAAAAATTCGTTGATTTTACAACATACACATACATATTTATAAATTATACATGTTTGTCCCAATTTAAGATTTCAATAAAAATAACAATTGTATTACTATAGTTACGGCTAAAAAAATATGTCTCCCCTTTTTAAATTGATTTATAATAATTGATAAAACTTTGCAAATTCTGTTGTAAATAAGTAGGAGGAAAATATATCATAAATTAATGAATATGTATAATATGGGATGTTTGGAAAAGAAATTAATAAAATTTTTTGACGTTGCCTGGTTAATACTTCATGTTCTTTTTTTACTCCATAGAAGCTTCATTTAACTTGTATATATGTATGTAATAGTTTTTATTTTGGTATCTACATCTAAACATCTTTAAAACAACTTAAATATGTATGGAGTTGTAAAGTATCTATGAATTGTTATACACGTTTCCCATCAAGCCAAGCTACAGGTAGATAGCTTAACACATCACGAATCTACAAAATGGTTTAATATTTATCTACAATTTATTATATCTACATTAAATTAAAAGCCCATTGATTTCATAAGCAACTAATTGTATTTGATAGGTTTATTCAAAGCAGTTCGACAATAATCCACAATTTCTGCGTTATCTTGTTCTGAAGAGGTTCGCAATAGGTCTGTTATTGGCAAAAGCTTAAAGTTACTTAATGATTCGGGTTTAAAATTTCGAAATGCTATTGCAGCACAATATTTAGAATGCAACATATGTTCTTCAAAGTAAAATTGATTCATAGGCAAATTATTATGCGTTAGTGTCGTGCCACATAGTGGCTGGTTTTCTGTTAATTCTCGGCTATTATCTACAGCAAATTCAATTTTTTGCAAATCCACTGTAATGCCAACACCCAATTCTTTAACATACGATTCCTTTAGACACCAATGACGCATAAAGGCTTTTAATTGCTGCTGTCGATTAAAATTTGGATGTTTTATAAATCTCCATTCACTGTCGGCAAATTTTCTGTTCATAAGTCGAAAAAATTCTTGTAAATCTCTACCACCGGAATATTCCAACTTCATGATATCACAGCCGATTCCAAAGTCTTTTAAATCTGGTGTTGTGTTATTAACCGCACCAGTTAGTATCACAAAATTTCCTTGATGAGATACATTGAAACTAAGTTCTGGTGCATGTATATTATCCGGAAATTCATCCCGTACCCAATAAGGTTTTCCTCGAGCATCTCGTGCAAGCTTTATGTCGGCATAAGGCAAACCGCAACATTGGCTAACATAAGTACGCATAAGCAGACGTCCAACCAATGATGAAAGAAAATCATTCATAAAGTAGAACTTCATTAATCTGGTCCTTTCCTCCACCTGAATGGCAGCAACAGCTTGAGTTAGTTCATTTAAAGTGGGCGACCAAGTGCTTAGGTCAAATGCCCATCTTGTTGTTTGCAATTTATTTGTCATTTTTCTGGTGTACATGCAAATGTACATAAGTGTTATTAACTTTAATTAATTTACTGGTATTCTTTTAGGAATGTAATATGTGAGTCAGTTTGTTTTTAATTATTGTCTAATAAGCCGAACTGTCAAAATTTAATAAAGAGATCAAAAGAGAATATACAAACGTAAATAAAGAGATGAGAATTAAAAAAAAACACAGTGGTACCAACCATTAAAACACACACAAACGTATTTGTACCGTAAAAGCATAGAGAAATATTATTCTAAAAATCAGCTGGCTAGTTTTCTATGCTGTAGATGCTGTCATAAGCAAATGTTAATCATATTTTTAATAATAGCAATATAAGCAATATCGAAAAAATTCAGTTCCAAATAGAAAATAATTTTATTCGTATATTAAAAATAAAACAACAACGATCTTTAACAGCACATTTATTTAACACATACATATGTTCAGCTAGCTTTGATGTTTTTATGGAAAATGCGATGAAAGAAAGGATTTCGAAGAATAATAACAGAAAATATGCATATTTGGCAGTTCAGTCCAAGTATTTTTTGTATGAAAACAATTTTAAAATTCCGAAACCTTTTGAGCATTTATCTTAAAAGTTCAGGTAGAAAAAGTGCACTAAAAACCTATTTGTATGGGTTTTTTTAAAGAATGGTGACAAAAATGATTAATTTTATGCAGGCAAGTCAAAAGAGCTCTTAAACAAAGCAGTTATATCATAACAGCTGTACTATTTACATATGCAAAAGTAAAAATTTTAGAGAGGAACATCAAAGAGATTTCAAATACTTCAAGCTATCTTCCTATTAATGTATTCTTTAATTTATTGGCAAATATTTTGTACAATTAATTCTACGGTAAAGGATTTTAAAATCTTATGTCTAAATATAATACTTTAATGCTATAAATTTTAAGTCAAACTTTATTAATACTTTATTTATACTTTTAAATAAAACTAGTGAATAAAATCATGATGTACTTGAGTATGTATAATTTCAAAAGTAAATATTAAATAAATTTTTTAAAACATTTACATATGTATGTACATGTATATTATTAAGTAAAATTACAATTACAACATTGCGAAATCAAATAACTATGTTTTATTATTGTAAATACATTTAAACACAAAAATTGAAATTTAATTCACATACCATTTAAACGTGCTTTTTCTGCTCCACGATCATTAAGTTGTGAAGTAGCTGTTAGCACAGCCTTATCCATTAACGGTGTATTGCATTCATAATCAGAAAAGTAGTCGCTGTAGGAATCTGAACAAAAATAAATAAATAGTAAATATCAATCAAATATTGAAGTTTATTAATTGTTTATTATAAAAAACGAAACATTTGTTTCAGAAATAAACAGAACGTAAGTAATTTATTAAATAATTCTTATTTTAGACATATAATCAGGCATTTCACACATTACTATATACATAAATGGTTTTAATTCCTGATCGTTTTTGTTCTACATACGTATGTATGTACATATGTATTTCAATCTTCGAAGCAAATATAGTTATCTGAAAAATCCACTGATGATATGAAGAAAATTTTCGGTCATAATGGTATTCTGCGAGTCGCAGACTGCGACATGGCTGAATATTGGCAAAATTCCACATTTATTTTAAAATTTACTTTTTTCCGAAAAATATTTTGGAAAATGAAAGCAATTTGATCGTCATCAAGTGCTAAAATAAACACATACGCTGCGGAGCCAGCTACATACATACATACATACGCACATACGAGTATGTATGTATATTATAGCTGCATGTTCTTTTTAGTCATTTCTTAACGTTTCAGAAGGGGTTTAAAGATTTGTTTATTTATTATTTCCTTAGCCAAAATTAAAATTATTGAATTATTATTGTTCTGAAATAAAATCGTGTACAAAGTAATTACTTTTGTTAACGTTATTTTCATTTATATTAATTGGAAATGTAATATTTCCTGATGATGATTTAGGAACGCGGAAATCATCTGCAATTTGCGAATATAGACAAGATAAATAGACTGAAATGTACTACATATACATAAGTATATACACGTACACACATATTTACATACATATATACATAAATATATGTATGTACATAGCTGATATTATAATATTGAACAATTTCACTTAATTATATCACATAGCGATAGTGTAATGTAATCTTAACAGTTAGTTTTTCGGCTGTAAGATTGACATACATACTAGTGATGTTACGAATATCAATTTTTAGTATTCGCGAATACGAATACGAATATTTGAAACAGTATTCGCGAATACGAATATTATTTATAAGGTTTAGAGCCACGTAATATTTGAAATTTTGTTTTAAAAAATTCCGCCCTTTGCGTCAGTAACAATTAATTGAAATAAACTGCCACAATACTTTAGGTATATAACATTATTATGACATTGAGATGCCGAATTTGAAGACCACTACTGAATATTTTTAAATTATTTTACCTACATACATACTTTGGGATATGGTTTTTCTTACTCTGGTTGCGCTTTTAATCAGTAATTCAGTTTGGACTTTCACGTATTTAATTTTAGTTCTTCCATTTTTTAAATCCAACATTCCTCTACTGAGAATTGATTACTAACTTAACATGATATGAATTTACATATCAGAATTTAACTTTTAAATGATAGTTACGAAATATAATTTTCGTTTGATTTTTAAGAAGATTATTTATTGTCTTGCGTCAAAGATAAAGAGTTTTCTTTCTTTAAATAAAAATTGATATATGTAATTGGTAGTTACTTATGTCGCAGTGAACTGCGTGTTTTTTAGGGATAAGGCATCGCCCTGTGGCCAAATCACCGTATACGATATCGAATTAACTATCGTATCGAGTAACATTACGATACGAATAATATTATGTTCACACGGACAGCAATTATAGAGGTTCGCGCTCTCATTCTTGGTTCGCGGGCCAGCCTTGATTGAACCTACATGTTTCGCCATACAAAATTTTGAGAGCGAAACTACGTGTTTCATTTTGAACCTTATTGCGAACCCATATAATTTACTATCATCTCTAATTTTGATAACAAATTATCGCTAGTTTATCTGAATTAGTTGTCCAAAATTATTTTAACAAAGAAAATTGATGTGCTAAAAGTTAATAAAAATATTGAACAAATATAAAGCATATATTTATATTTAAGTAAATAATTAAATAAAATGAAAAAGCAATAAATAGTCAATCGTATTTTAAACAGTAAAATAATGTCGAAGTACGAACCAATCTAGAATATGTCGTGTGAACAGATGGATTCGACATCGAGGTTCACGGAGCGAACCTAGTGTTTCAGTTCGTCGTGTGAACTTAGTATAAGGAAATTATGGCATACATACGTTGCGCAAATTACGATACAATTAATTAGATATCGTATGCGATAATACCAAAATGAAAAATTTTGATAAATTTTGATCGATATCGTACGCGGTGATTTGGCCGCTGATTTATGTGATACTTTTCATTTGTATGCCGTGTAACTGATCGCATTACAAAAAGAGATTGTTTATATTTTAACTCTGCATTATTATACAGCTCTTTTAATTTCCAATTGGAACTCTTTAGAGATCGATATACTCTTAACAACCATAGCAAATGTCAAAAAATGCCATATTTTCAACACAAATTTAATAAAAGAACGACTCATAGAGCACACGCCCTAATTGTTATAAGCCAGGCTTATTAATTAACTGGTTAGAATTAAAAAACTTACCAGCATTAACATTGGATTTTAAAAAAATTGCTACCAACACAATGGTTGCAAAGCTTCGCCACATATTTATAAATTATTACTGCCAATTTCGAAAGGCCTTTTGAAGAGCCAACAAAATTAGTACGCTTGAATGTTTAATATTTACACAAAAATTATGTGTTTATATATAATAATTCATTTGTTTAATTCAATTTTATTTTAAAGTATTAAAAATAGTAACACTATGGTGTTTCTCATTTAGAACGAGGAAAAGCACATCTAATTTTTTTTCCTCCAGTTCAGCAGCACCCACTTCACTTTTATTGGCAATATTAAATGATGAAACAAAATTTCTCACCAAATAAAAAGAACTAATATTTTCTATTAAATTTACAAAATAATCACTTCTTTTTGAGTTTTTCCCACAGTATTTTACAGTTTATTTAGTGGAAAAATAAATAACATAATAATTTAGTCGTTTCCTTTGCACAACACACACGTCTACTCTCTAACGCAATTAAATTGGATTTGCCAAAACTTTTTTATTTGTAAGAGAACAATAGCATATTCATCGAATTTAAAGAGAATCGTTGTGTCATTTTATAAAATTTGTATGTTGGTAGCAATCAGTGTTGCATCAAGCAGTTGTAAAAGGCGAATTTAACCAGGTGGCAGCGCCAAGCCTTGTGATAATTTTTGCTTCACACATTTCAATTGAATGAAATTGTCATAAGTAATTTTTGTTTATATAAATGTTCGTGATTAAAAAATGTTTTTGGCAGAATGACCTACTTTTGCTTTATTTTGTGCGTTCTGTCGACCGATGTAAAGAAAGCTTAACGATACGTTTTTACAGCTAAAGCTACGTTCACATTATCAAATATTTGTCGAAAAAAACTTAACCAACAAAAAACCTTATAATTTGTTTCTTTTAATTTCAATATTTTTTTAATTATGGGTTCGCATTTTTTAAAAACTATACAAAATTAATTTTTTTGAAGAATAATTAATTTTATTTTGCAATATAAAAACAAAGTAAAATGGCACTATTTATAAGCAAAACTAGTGGTTACGTTTTTTTTGGAAAAATATTTAAAAAATGTGAACGTAGCTTAAGGCTTTGATATTTAGTTTTTTCTTCCGGCTACCCTATAAAATTTTGATAATGCCGTTTCGTTATAGCATTGTTGAGTTGTTTATTTATACAAATCTATAGATTTGTACATTGTTTACATTTTTAGCAAACTAAAATAAATATCAGCGGAATATAAATATTTAAGTAATGAACAGTTTAAATATCCCAACTGATTTCGGTCCGGATTCTGGTGGACGTGTTAAAGGACTTACCATTGTAAAGCCAATAGTTTATGGCAATATCGCACGTTCCTTTGGAAAAAAACGTGAAGAAGATGGTCATACGCATCAGTGGAAAGTATACGTAAAGCCATACCACAACGAAGATATGTCAGTATATGTTAAAAAAGTTCACTTTAAGCTTCATGAAAGTTATGCAAATCCCAACAGAATTGTTACAAAACCACCGTACGAAATAACTGAAACTGGGTGGGGAGAGTTCGAGGTTGTCATTAAAATTTATTTTCACGATCCCACAGAAAGACCGGTCACATGTTATCACATTTTAAAGCTTTTCCAATCACCAATTGTTGATGGCGAACTCTCCACTACTACAATGGATGCGAAAAAGGGATTGGTCTCCGAGTCTTACGAGGAAATAGTTTTTCAAGAACCTACACAACTGATGCAACACTTTCTAATGAATGTTCAACCATTGACAAATGGCCCTTACATGCACGACACTGACTGTAAGCCGATATCAAAATTAATTTTTTAACGTTGACTAATAAATGTAATGTTTTTTTTTTGTTATTTAGTTGAAGGAAAAAAACAAAGAACTTTAGGAAATATCTTGGATGTAAAGCATAAAGTGAAAACCGAAATTAATACCCTGAAGGACAAATTGAAACTGGCGCGGGAAACAATTGCTAAATTTAAAGCAGAATTAGCAAAAGTTCAAAAACCGCCAAACACATAGAAATATTTTAAATATACGAAATATATACATAATATTCTTTCCACAAATAACTTGTAAAAATATAATTTTATTAAAAAACAAACTGCTACAAATCACGCATGGCTATCCATAAATTGTATATCTGAAAGCAGTAGTAAAGTATTAGGTAACGGGCGTGGCTGTGGAGATAACACGGTAATTGCTTGTCGCTCCAGGTCAACACCAGTACTAGAAAAGGGTAAATAATAGCAGTATTACTGAGCATAAGGCGGAAGAAGTTAGTTTAACTTACACGCACACAAAACCAGCAACATTTGTACCAATAACATCCCCCTCTGTGGTCTCGGCAAAACTTACAGCTAAAATATGATGTAGAAGCGAGTGGGATGGTGTCACAGCTACAAGTTTCGTTTTGTTATCTTCGGCCTATTAAAAAGAAAATAATTATTCGAGTTCATGGTAGGGCCTTGTTATTACATTATATACCTTCATTCCTATAGGCATACAAGAGTCTGGTAAGCGCGGTGCCCCTATTTTGTATAATTTTAAATCAGTAAACTTTACTTCTATTGAGAAAGGATAGAAGGGAGTCTTGAATCCATAAAAATACTGCTTGATTCTTTGATCCCTGCATTCGGCCCTAAGACTTTTGCTACGCTCGACGACGCCACCACTTTTAGGTAATAGCACCACTTTAACGAATGGTGGCATATCTCGCAATAGCTCATTGTAAAGGCGTTCCTGATCCAAAACAAATATTGCATTCACTTCAAAAGACTCCGCTATATGACGTAAGTTATCATACCCGCTTCCCTTAACCCAGCCACATGTGTTTATAATTACGCCAGAATGTTTAGCTTTAAAAGGTTTTAATGTAATTTTTAATAATTTTTTTTTTTTAATTTTTGTCAAACTTACTTCTCATTTCTAACTTGTTCTCACTACTCATCGATTCAAATATTACATCAGCCATCTTACTTATGACAGTATTGTACAAGATATTATTATATGATGGCGTCTTATAGCCAAAGTGGTATATTAAGGGAGTTGTTTGTGAAAATCCTTCTTCAATACTTGCAGGTCTTTCTATCAAAATTGAACCCATGGTTCCTGGTATAGATAGAGCTCCTTGTCCTACATCAGTGTCAACATAAATTGGTCTTCTACCTAGGCGAACGGCATAATTAAGCAATATGCGACATAAAGTACTTTTCCCCACATCCATTGGCCCCACAACCATTGCAACAGGCCCACGCTCATCCTTCTCTTCTGCTTGCTCACGCAAGTGCTCCAACGCTGAATGGCAATTTAAATATTGAACCATTGGTGTCTCTTTGGAAATGTAGCTAACGTCCGTTTTGCCCTTTAGGTGTAAAAGGCAACCATGATATGAAAAAATTGCTACTTTAGCTCCAACAATAAAATCATATTTTTTCTTTTTCACCATTTCTGTTCCAAACATTTCGGCATATCCTGAAATAAGCTAAGAATACAATAACTATATGAATAATAATTTATTTTAAATCAGAATTTTTTATGTTTACTGTAATTTGCACTTTTGCATCTTTATCTTCGATTTCAAAGCGCAGTTCCGAATCAGCTTCTAAAACATATTCCTTGTAATTTTTCTCTTCTTCAGTCATGTTTTAATGATATATGTATAATCCACACAGACCACAATTTACAGCACAGAATATTATATAGTCTATGATTTACAGAATATAGTCAATGATACAATTTTTCACTGAGCCACAACCACAGATTCTGTTTTTTTTATCACTTAATACATTTTATAAAATAGCCAAAATAAATACCAGCTGAAAGCATGGTACAATAAAGATGCTGCCAGAATATTTTCATATCTTTAATGACATATATAAACAGTAAACCAAATCAAGGCGAATTCAAGGCCGAATTCGCATAGGGATAAATTTTCCACAATTCGGGTTAGATGTTTTTTCAAGCGTACATTTCTAATTCTTCTGGCATCTCTGCTCCGAGGGGAAGTAGTAACAAAGTATACGACGAAAACAAAATTTTCCATATAGCATTTTGCTTTGCGGCAATTTGCAAAATATATATGTATTTATTTTGTTTCACGTCCACAACTATAATATAAATTGTTACTCACAATTAAATAAAGAACAAAATATAAAAATATTTGGTGCTTTTAATAATGGTCAAGAAGTGGCTCCGAATTTAAGAAGAATTTGTAAAAGGTTAAGAAAATCGAATAGAGAAAAAACTAGTAAAACGCTAAGGGAAGAAGCAGCATATGAAACTTCCAATCGTGGTATTAAATAAAGTCAATATAAAGACGGGATAATTCTTTAAAATAAACCAAGAGAAACTGATTTCAATTTCATTGCATTGTTGAAAAAGAAAATTGAGAAATATTGAAGAAGGCAGCAACGGCGTCATGTGGGACTCATCAATGTTCCTCAGCACTTTGACGCCTAAGTTTTATGTGGCATTGACGGGAACATCAAGTTTAATATCAGGACTTATATTAATATTTGAGTGGTGGTATTTCCGTAAATACGGAACTTCATTTATAGGTAAGTGAAAAACGTGTGTTGCTAATCAGATACGAAAAAAGTTAATACATCTACATATTTGTTTATTCCTTCTGAGCGTCAAAAAAGTAAACACCACATTCCTTGACAAAGAAATTAGTTTCTTAAATAATTGTTTCTTAATAAAAAACAATGGTACATTAAAACCCAAACAAAGACAATAAACGAACAACTGCCTCTATTACGATACAAGTGAATGATTCTGTAATATATTAGCTAAACCTAGGTTACATTTTACAGGTCACATTTTCCTCCCTTCTACTAGTACATAAGTACATATATGTATAGCCTATAGGTCAACAGGTTTTTAGGGACGAGTCGTTGACCAAGATTAAAAATTTTAATTTTCAAAATCGGATACGTTGAAATGATTTGCGTCCGAAACGGTAACGTTCGACAACACGCCATTTCCTAAAAATTATTTCAAAAGAATTGCTTGTTCGTAGGACTCGTTACGGAATCATTTTAGAAACTGAACTTTAATCGAATTTCAATAATGAATGGTTTCATGAAAATTAAAAAAAATCGTGGTTAGACTGTATGTTCCTTTGAAGTGATATTATACATATATATGTACATACATATATCGGCAATTCTGAAACATTCATCAATATTTAATTTCATTATCAAACTAAAGTTTTTTCATTTATGAGCAAACAAATTAATTGGTTGAAAAAGTTTTGCGAAACCAATTCCAAATTTATTCTTTGAACAAGCAAAATTATTTGTTTTACTTTTTTGGCACTCACAATACTTCAGTTTGACCGAGAGTTTTTAAGTACATACACAGAATATTCGATCAGTTACAAAACGATTGCTTTAAAAAAAGTTTTTAAAGGAGATCAAAAATCGGTTGTGAAGCTTGCCAATTGAATAAATATGTTTGATGTAAGCCATTATGTAAATGGAATCATCTTAAGAAAGCAGAATACTCCGTTATACAAATGATATAGTTCTATTCTATGGCTGGGATGTTGTTGATTGGATTATCGCCAAAGGCTTTGAGACACCCTACATATAAATCGCAGATTAGGTTTAAGATAAAATATAAACTATTGTAAATAAACTATTGTTTTTCAGAAATATCAAATTACATTTCAGAACTTTCCAATTATATTTCAGAATTTCCCATTTATATTTAAAAAAAAGTGAATTTATAAAAAAATTACAAAACAAAAACAAAAGTGATAATTTGGTGTTCTGAAAAGCTAACTCCCACGAAATTAAAAGGGTTAAAATAAAAATAATAATCACGTTTGCGCATCAAATACTGGGCATTGATGCAACTCCGATCGCCCAAGGTAACGATTTCGTTTTGCATTTTTTAACCTTTGACAATAACAATGATTAGCTAATAGCAATTAGCCTTAAGACTATTTTTTTTAAATCTATTTAAGCTCAAGGTATATTGTATTTAAATATTTTATAAAATGCAGCCATGTCTCAGAACCCCACTCCGATCGAAAGAGTTTTTAATTCCATAAATGCTTCACCACAAATGTTCTTTTTTTACTAGCTTCTTTTCGATAAAAATAAAGAGTCTATGTATGTTGACAAAAAGCTTCAAGCAAAGTTTGGTCCTTAAAAAGTGACAACCTGAAGCATTAAAATACTCATGCTGTATAATTAAAATACAAAGTGAACGGAATATGAAGAATGTAAAGCGAAAACGTTTGGTAAGCATGTACGGAAATAAAATAATTCCGATCGGATGTAGGGCATATATGTTATTTGTCCAATTTACTTCCTATTGTAGGAGATGAAAATTGTATAATTGTTTTTATTGAAATTTCTAACAATACGTTGCAAATTGAACAAGTAATTTTGTTTCCTTATGATGATGCTATCCAAATGAAGAAACACTTCTTAAGTAAAAAAAAAATAACTTGAGCTAAAAATTTTTGAACAATAACAACTAACTAATGTTTATCTGTTGACTTTTATTAGAACTTCTTAAGTCGAGATAAGACAATTTCCTGATTTGTTTTTACATTTTCTACATACATATTCGCATTTCCACAGAAAAGTCCGCGTACGTGACCTAGCAGTAAAGCTTAATTCTCCAAAAAGGAATTTATATTTTGTATATGTGGTAGAACGTAATTATCTCAACATTAAATAAGAGAGTGAAAAAAATTCAAACAGTATGGCTCTAAAATACAAACTTAATTGTTTAGTGGCGGACGAGACAAAAAGTAGACTTTTCTGTGGAATTTACCGTGTTCACAATTAAATCATGTTGTTCATAGAATCCATTACGGAATGGAATTGGATGCATAATTTCATGAATTACAAATATGAGTATATAATGATTAAATTATGGGATCAACATATCGATATATAATTTTGTTAATTTTTTAATTAGACTTAAATTGTTATATGAAAAAGTCCACAGATGTAATTTCATATTTTACTAACAAAACTTAATTATAATAATAATAAAAATTAACTTTAATATTTGGTATAATTATTTCGAACCTTTGATTTTTGTTGTTCCAAAATACAATTTTTGCTTTTTAAGCATTAAAAATAAATCAGGTTTTCGATAAGAGTTTCTATCTAAGAAAACTCGATCGAATCAAAAAAAATTTACATCCCGTGAAATTAATTTTTTAATAATAAAAAAAAGAAGTTAATAAAAACAAAGCATATCTAACAGGTATGCATAAGCCCAACAGCAGATTCTTTTTTTATGAAGTTTGATAGATTGTGTAACAATTTTAATCTGTTCTTCTAGGGATGTTGACAGTTTTGTTAAGCTAACCGGAGAACGGTAGCTGATCCCTAAAACGTTTGCCTGATTAAACCTTGGTCAAAATATTTATGCCATATATTAAAAAGGATATTTATTATTACACATTAAACATTTTTCTTTTCTTCAGAATGTATGTATGTATTTTTGAAATTGTATATAGAGTCCTTAATAGTAATTAGCTATTGGTTTTTATTTGAAACCGAATTTTTAATTTTTATAAAAGCGACGATGAAAGATATTTTTTTGTTACTTTTTGTTATTATAAGAATCTAGGATTGTATGTGTATATTTCTTGAGGGTAGTACGTACTGCATAATAATGAAAATAGATTTCGCATAACTACTACTTACTACTTTTTATATAATTTTATTTGCAAAAATAATGATCAATGTATGTACGACTACTTACAGAACAAGTTTCCGTTAATCACATTAGTCCTTGGCTAGGCGGAGGAGATCCATCAAACGATTCAAACACTAACGCAAGTGTACTTAGCACTAGCATTGGCTCAACAAATAGTAGCGGGACAATAGGCGTCGGTGTGGCTTCATCAAGTGGTCAACAAATGCCCGAATGCAAAGTGTGGCGTAATCCTCTGAATCTTTTTCGTGGTGCCGAATATCAACGTTTCTTTTGGGCCACCAATAAAGAACCGTTGACATATTATGATATGAATCTTTCGGCTCAAGATCATCAGACATTTTTTACATGTGAAGGTGATGGGCGCAAAGAGGAATATGAAATTATGCAAACGGCCTGGCGAGAACGGAATCCTGTGCAACGTATAAAATCGGCTCATAATGCAATTAAAATCAATCCAGAATGTGCACCAGCATACATATTATTGGCGGAAGAAGAGGCAACCACAATATTAGAAGCTGAACGTATATTGCGTACTGCATTGAAGGTGGCAGAACAAAATTATCGAAAATCCCAACTAACACAACATCAAGGGTCAGCGGCCGAGGGTCTGCATCGGCGGGATACAAATGTTCTTATTTATATAAGACGTCGTTTGGCGATGTGTGCCCGAAAGTTGGGTAAATTAAAGGAGGCCGCTAAAATGTTCCGCGATCTTACAAAGGAAATTCCTTCAATAATGAATGTTTTAAATATTCACGAAAATCTGATTGAAACATTATTAGAGATGCAAGCATATGCCGACTGCCAAGCAGTGTTAGCAAAATACGATGACATCTCCTTGCCTAAGTCGGCAACAATATGCTATACGGCAGCATTGCTGAAAGCAAGAGCAGTGGCAGATAAATTTTCACCAGATATCGCATCCAAAAGAGGTTTAAGTCAGGCTGAAATGTGTGCTGTCGAAGCTATACATCGAGCCGTTGAGTTCAATCCTCATGTACCGAAATATCTTCTTGAAACAAAACCCCTTATCCTGCCACCAGAACATATATTGAAGAGAGGGGATTCAGAGGCCCTGGCATATGCGTTCTTTCATTTGAAGCACTGGAAAAACATCGAAGGCGCTTTGAATTTGCTGCATTGTACTTGGGAGGGAACATTTCGTATGCTGCCTTATCCTTTGGAACGTGGACATCTTTTCTATCCCTATCCCACATGTACTGAATGCGCTGATCGCGAGCTGTTGCCAGCTTTTCATGAAGTCTCCGTTTATCCCAAAAAAGAGTTGCCATTCTTCATACTATTTACAGCGGGTCTGTGTTCTTTTACAGCGCTTTTGGCATTGTTGACACATCAGTATCCGGAACCTATGGGTATGTTGGCACAAACCGTACTTACCTGGATATCATATCCTTTTCAATTGCTTAAAGAACGAGTTGAAGCATTTTGGCCTTGTAATCTATTACAACATTTGTCTAGAGTATAAATATCATAAAAAAACGTGACCACCACCTTTGAAGGCGATGACGATTATATAACACACGTCAATACTCTCTCGCACAATTACATATTTTTGATGATACAACTTTTATAATTTCGTTATTTATTTTAGCCATTTAATACTACTTATTGATAAAGATTGTTTGAAAGTTTTGTTTTTAGTTAATCCTTCAAATATTTTTTTTAATTTTTTATTTAATATTATTACTTGAAATAGCTTTTCCTAATTTATTTATTTACAAAACCTTTTTATTTTCATATTTACATGAAACGTAAAACATTTATTTAATAATCTTTTGTTCATTTAAAATGTGTTTTAATGTAATTGAATCTACATACATACTATTTCCATAAAAATATTTATTTATGTAAATTAAATATTGTATTAAACCAAAACAAAATACATAATCTCAAAAATAAACCTAATTCTTAGTAAAACTTAAGCATAAATCAGCATGTGTTTTAATTTGTTAGAAAAAAAAAATTGGAAAAATCACATTCGTATAGTCTAACATCAGAATCATGCAAAACTTACTACATACATATATGTAAGTACACATATCAATGAATTTTTGTATGTAAATGATTGTACGATTTGAATCACCTATTCGAAATTGTAAAAAAGTTGTTGCTCTGATGTACATACATACATACATACCTTGTATTTATTTTTTCAATGCGATGTTATCCTCCAACACAGATTTTTTTTTATTTTAAATGAATTTATTTTAATATATTCAGCTTAGTTATTTATTTTAAAATATCCAAAAATGGAAAAAAAAATTAATGTTAGCAAAAAATATTGGGTATGTGAAAAAAGTTGTGATAAGGTCCGTTTCCGTTTTGTGTAATTATCACATACCTTTATATTAAAATGTCATAAATTTGTGCACAAGGCTTTGTGTTGTCAGTTAAAAGTAGTTTTAAGGCACCAGTTTTAGTTAGATTCTGTTTGTTAACAAAATACTATAGTAATTTGTTTTTACAATTGGCTTATATAATACATGCCTTTGCAATCTGGACATTTTTTTGATATTTCATAAGGATTATTAGGATTTAAAGATAGAAAATATGTTTGAATGGCCTTCGTAATTGTTGCGCCTTTGCTTGATATGAATTCAAAGCTTAAATTGCGATAATTATCCAAAACTTCTTTAACAATGCGGTATAAAATGGACTCTGTAGGTATAAATAAACCCAATTTCTGTTGAATATTTCCAAGACGGTTATCTATAAACTCTTGAGCCAATTTTATTAAATATCGCAACGTATCACACGGTAAATTGTCGGCCATGCTTAAAATAACATCCTGAAATTTATAACCATCTGATATATTTTGCATAAACTTCGTTCCATACTGTTTCAAAAGAATAATAACACCATTTGGCAAAGCGATTACGAGATCGTTTAAAATCGATATTGGGTCTTTGTTGTCACTTTTGTCACTTAAAATATCATTGTTAGTACCAAGATTTTGCTGAACTAGTCCATTCGAATACAAAAGTCTGGCTGTTTCAGAAGTTCTTGTTGTGTAAGTTTCGCTATTATGTGTAGACGGTATAGGGTGAGTAATTTGATCCAAAATGTTAGGTCCCTTTTGATATTGTACATTTTGTCTTAGCGCATTTGCATCTACCGGTAATTCATTATTTAAAACGATATTGTTTCCAGATTTGCCGAAGGCTGCTCGCACGTTACGTTCATTTAATTGTTTGTTAATTTTAAACAAATCATTTAGATACTGCCGATCTGGAATTTCATTAACACCACGTATGATGTCCATTTTTCCTTGCGTGTTTCCGCGTATTCGAACTGTTTCCTTTGACATTTTGTCAAACATTTTTCTTTAGAAAAAAAATAAGAGTTTTAATAAAAAAAAATACAAACAAATTATTTAAAAACTGTACCAAGATTTTAAAATGAATTAAGCAAAATGCAAAATTTAAGAAATTACATAAATTTAATTTTTTACCTTTGACGATTACTTAAAGTCTCTCGATAGGATTTAATGGAATTAACACGAGCATCATTTGCTATTTGGGAAGCTAATTGGAAATTATAGAGCGAATGGGTAAACAATACTAAAGATGCTGATAATTGTAGAACGTCTAGCGAAGTTATTTTATCTCCATCATTAAATTTCTGAAAAATATATAATTTCTGTTATTGTATAGGTACATATGTATGTAGGTATGTACTATTAATAAAATAGTTATTTTACTTACGAATATTAAATCTAAAACACCGTTCGCCAGTCCACTGCCAGAAAGTACTATTGATGATATATTAATGCCATTTACCAAAACTTCTATACCCTAAAAATCAAAATAATTATTGTTATATATACAATAAGCTTTAATATAATGGGAGCAGTTTACCGCTGTAGCTTTGCCAGCTGCAGCCATTGACGTCATGACACGTGTTGCACCCGCTGCAGCTACACCAACGGCCCCACCAACTATACCAAAATAATTAGCTCTGGCTTGTTTATTTACTATACTAATAGACTGGGCGTGGTTTTTGCGATCGCTTAAATTTAAAGCAGATGTTATAGAAGTGAATGCTCCGACACCTAATCCAATTACACTAGCTGCCGCCATAATTGGAGCAGCTACAGGCAATATTAAAGCTGCTATTGGCACACAAGCTGCTCCTATACCCATTACTGCTGACGTTGTTTGAGCTGCATTCATAGCTTTTGCTCCAGGTGTGCCACTAGGTGTGCAATAAACATCCAGTATAACTTCGTTGTTTTTACAAAAATTGTAAACACCCTTTCGCGGAGCTATCATTGTTCCTGGTGGCAAAATATTCTCATTTACAAACGATTTCCAATTTTGGTAAACTCTTCCAGTTTCATCAATATAAATCATGCAACAATCACTAGTATCCGAACGATCTATAAGGAATTTATTAAAGAATTTTTTGTATATTTTTTTTACTTTAGCGTATTTATAAATGTCGAATTTTAGGTGTTTCTAAAAAATTAATAAAAAAGTATGAACTTACTGTCACATTTTTTACAGCGAAACACGGGATGACATGAAAACTCGGTGGATGTCAGTGCAGTATTAAAATCCTCATATTTTGTTACCATTACATAAAATATGTATGATACTGATGTTCGATTGGTGTACTTTCCTAAAAATAAATCATAAAATATATCATATTATTTGAGATAGTCAAGAATTTTTTATCTGTTCATAAATCTACATGCGAATCAAATGCAGCAAGAAATACATAAATTTTTTAGAACAGGTATATTTAGAGAGTTATAAGCTAGAAAATTTTTTCATTACATAGGTACTAACTTTGGTTCCACACGTTTTCAAAAATAGTATTTCTTATGTCTTCAATTTGATTTTGCACTTTTGGTTGATCAGGTATAAGTTGCAAAATTTTTTTTTTCATAATTTTAGCGTCATCTGCCCTCAATCTAAAAACATACATACATAATTAAAATATAGATATGGATGTAAGTTAATATTAAATCTAGAATACTATTTATGGGGAGCATGTGTATGTTCATAACTTACAAGTCCCATATAATTTCACTTCCAAAGCCACAGTTTAATGCCAATTCCTGCTGTGCTTCCTTTACCGTTTTCTTGTGCGCTCTTGTTTCTTCCGAATATTTTCTAATGTTTCCAGCTTCACCTGCAACATAGTCAATTGCATTTAGTAATTTGGATTTATCATCATTAAACAATTCATTCCATTGAGCAGAATTTAATGTGTCCAAAGCAACATCAACTTCACAGCAGCCTAAAGATATTATCAAATTATATTCCATATTTTGGCGACTTCCTTCCACTGTAAGATTTCTTTTTAACATTATTTCTCGAAGTTGATCAATGGAAAGTTTAGACACATGCAGAGATATAAATGGATCTCCCTCATCACTTCCATATTTTAGCAACTCCTGCTGCGCCTGGTTCTTAAACTCGCTCATATTATTGCTTTACGTCTGTGCTTATAGCCTTTATTGATTGCAGTGGTTTTCTCTCAGCATGGACATGTAAATGAGTCGAATTTTATTGGGAGTCCCCGGATTACACTAAATACATGCAATCCCAATTCATTGATAGCGTGGCATATCAATAAGGTATATGCAAGAGCACAGCTTCTGCATCAGTGATGGAAAAATGAAAAATTTAAATGGTACTGTGCGTCAACAAAAAGAGTACTCTTTTCAACATTGTGGTACTTTTTATGAAACGGATATTTTTTTATTCAAAAATAAAATTAAAAATGCCATTACCCATTAGAAGCAGATTCCATATTTTGGAAAGTTTTAAATGACTATTTTATTTTAATTTTAAATTCTAGCACAAAAAGTGATTTATTTCTTAGTTGTGTGCAATCTATATATGTTTATTGACTAGTAATGTGTAAAGTAGAATGTTATCGAAACCATGTACATAGTTAAAACACATTATACTATGTTCACACGACAAGATGAAGCACTTGCTTCGCTTTCTGAAGCATGTTTATGAATCTAGCTGTTCACACGACTCATTAACTTGCTTCGATTTGACAGTTTTCTTTTTAATAACAAATAAAATCTAAAATGGACAAAAAAAAATAAGTTCAAATTATTACGCATTTTTAAAAATGCACAAAAATATTTTTTGTTTCCATTGTTGTTTTATCTTTATAGTTTTAATTCAATTTTTCACTTTTAATTAAAGTTTTTGTTGTGTTTTTTGCATAAAGTTCAGATAAACTTCCGATAAATTCCGATAAAATTTAGAGAAGACAGCAATTTTTCATTCTTCGCAAGTAGATTCAATAAGAATCTACATGCTTCGCTCTCAAAATTTTGTATGGCGAAACATGTAGCTTCGCTCATGATTGGGGTGTGAAGCACGAATAGAGAGCGAAGCATGTTCCGTGTGAACGTAGTATTAGAATTGGTTGCTTGAATGGTCCAATTTACACGATATTAATTGTGCTGCTATAACATGGCAGCTTGATGGTATTTACGGTGAAGAGAGTCGTTTTTGGTTGGCATAATTTATCAATCAGGTTCAACCCCGCATTAGCAGAACAAAACCAATACATGTACATTAAAAAAAAAACAATTGTATGCAAAATACACTAATCCACACAAAGCTCTGTATATGTATACAATTTTATGCCAGATTAATTAGTCTCATGTGTTTTCGAACGAAGAAAAGTTGTGCGAACTAAAAATTAATATCGTGTAAATTGGATCAATAACATTAACAACTTTTGCAAAAAACACATACCAACAACAACATGAATAACGAATTTTGTGCATTCCTTATCATGGTCTAATAATCAGGTCTGCGCAAGAAGGAATATGGTTTTTTGTAGGGTTGTGTTTTGACCGTTAAATAATCTGCAAAAATATGGTAAGTTAATTCGGTCTTGTCAAAAGTTGTTTACATTTTTGGCCGCCATCATGAATATTATTGTTTACGTTATGCTTTTTGTTTTTGCATAACCAATAAATACATACAAAACAACTTTTGTTTTGTTTTGTATACAGCTTTGTTTTGACAATGTTGAATTAATTTTACACAAACAAAATGCATGTCGATTTTGTTGTTGCGTTGATACGCGCACCTTATTATTCCACCATGTTCCTTATGTTCTTGTTTTGAAGCAAATGTTATCAATGATTATAAAAATAACGCAGACATGGTCTAATAATCAGGTCTGCGCAAGAAGGAATATGGTTTTTTGTAGGGTTGTGTTTTGACCGTTAAATAATCTGCAAAATTATGGTAAGTTAATTCGGTCTTGTCAAAAGTTGTTTACATTTTTGGCCGCCATCATGAATATTATTGTTTACGTTATGCTTTTTGTTTTTGCATAACCAATAAATACATACAAAACAACTTTTGTTTTGTTTTGTATACAGCTTTGTTTTGACAATGTTGAATTAATTTTACACCAACTAAATGCATGTCGATTTTGTTGTTGCGTTGATACGCGCACCTTATTATTCCACCATGAACGCAGATTTCTAAACAGGGAACAAAGCAAAACAAAAAACTAGTACTAAATATGACGTGGGGGTACTGAGGTATTTTTGTTGCGAAAAAGTACTGAAAATAGTACAAAAGTACTGAATTTTCCTTCACTGTTCTGCATACACATTTGCTGTAATATCCAAGGCGAATTCACACTTGAATACCATCGAAGTAAAGGGCACTATACACTGCCAAAATACTTGACATCAAGTGTTTTTATGTGTGCTTGACATCAAGCAAAGCCAATATCTAAATTTTTTGGTGTCACACATTCAAACAAATTTTCACTGATGCAACTTTATATGCTTGATGAGGAAAATACTTTCCCTTTCTCTCTTTCTTCCAGCGGAATTAAAACTTTGCAACGTAAACTTTGCGTGTCTGAAAGCGGTCTAATAATAAAACATATAAATATACGGGTGTTGAAATATCGGCCACTGTGCTTGCATGTACAAATTTTGACAACTCAAGCTCCATTTTTCAAGAAGAAAGTATTCAGCTGTTACTAAAACCACCTGGTGAGTGAATTTGCCTTGCGAGGGCCTTTACAGAACTTACGGGTACTGACTACTCGGATAGTAAGCGGTTTAAGGTAGCCAGTATCTCAGTAATCTAAATTAGTTTTTATCAGTGGCTTTTATTTGTTGTGTTGTAAACTTTAAATTAAAATAAAAAATTAATAATTCATTTTTTTAATAATTAGTAATGAAAACAATAATTAATATTTGAAAAAATAAAAAAGACAAAATACAAAGAGTAAGTAAATATTTACATGTGGTATTTAAATATTCACTTGAATTGAACATGTTAAAAATTTTAGATTCAATTCAACGCCACACCCTAATAAAGCCAAGCTTGTAAATTGGGGAGTGTCTTCAAAATTAAGAAGAAAAATTAGAAATTTTTAATACATGTATAATTTTTGGGTGATTAAAACATCTAAATTAACTTTTTTCTAGAAAATCTGCATTCATGATAAAACTCGATTAAGTGCAAATGCGTGTTATTATGCTAACTTGTGTCTACATACATATGTACATACATATTTAAAAATCAAATCGATGTTCGGCTAGCAAAAAAATTTTTCTAAAGAATCATTTTGTCGATTTGTCCCAAGTTTGGCTTGTTTTGGAAAAATAATTTGGAATTTTGGTAATAGACTATGTCAACACTCGACGATCGCACGGCTTATACAAAGAATCCATTTTTCACTGGCCATATTTATGGAAATTTTTCACCATTTTATGTGACTATTGCTGTTTGCACCGTAGTTCTTGGTTCCATAATAATTTTGAATATTATACTTGGCTGCTGTTCGAAACATCGTCAGTATTGGCAGGATAGACACACCGGTAATCGCTGGTTGGTGTCAATTTGGTCGGCAACCCCTCATAATCAATCGCCTTTGGATTTTACTGAGCTGAAGGACGCCAAATATTTCCAGAGTCTACAGGTAATTAATTCGTTTATATATTTCGTTAAATGTACGTATTTATTATTTAATTAATAATTAAATTTATCATACATACATTCTGCCATACTGATATCGAAGCAAAAGTATAATAGTTTCCCAATAACACAAAATGTCGAAAATTCTGTTCAAACTAATAATTTTTAATTTAATTAGGCGCATTTTAACATTTAAAATATTGTTTTTATTACAGCCCGCTCCACGCCTTTTTAGTGAAGATATAGAAGCACAACTAGAAGACGAGCCCATACATCACCAATATCAACAAAGACCTCCACGTCCCGAAGGTCGGGGATTGCATCAGCAAAGACAACGTGAAGAATACGTGGAGTTGCACGCAAAAAAAGAAAGCGACATATAAAATCATACATATTTCTTTTATAATAAGAAAACTAACAAAATGGTTTTTATAATTCTCTATCCAGCGGTAGCTGCTTTATCTCTTTTCATTGTTGGTGTTATTATAGTAATGCTGCGCTTTGGACCACGTCTCTGTGGTCTTCGGCATCATGCATTGCCCGATAATGAAGAATATGGGGAGCCTTCTTACGACCACGAAATCAGTTATGCTTGATATTGAATGTACAACTTTTTATTTTAAGATTTTTAATCCCTCCATATTAAAATATTTTTAATACATTTTTTTAAGTGCCTTCTCTCATGAGACAATATTTATTAAGAATATCTATTTTCAGTAACACTGAAATATCATTCCGTCCACTTAAAACAAAAACATATACATATTAAATATTCAGAATAACACTACTTGAACACCAAAAAAAAAAAAGGGTTCGCGTATAATATATATGGCTTGCATTTCAACTGAAAAAAATTTGAATTAAAAAATTCAATAAATTAAACTCTTTTTGAAGAGATTGAATTAATGGAACCAAAGCTCAACTAATGTTATTAAAAAATATTTTTGTGTAACAGGAGCCTTTGAAAGTCTTTAAAAATAATCGAGTAGTGTAATTCTTCACAAAATGTAGTTTTAAGGTAACATATCAAACTTGGCCTATTTGCAGCTTTTTAGGAACTGTGCGTTATAAAAATGTTGTTGGTAATACGGGCTTGTTCGTAATATTAATCAATGCACTGCAAATTTAAATGTCTATTAAAGTGATTCAGTAAAGTAAATAACGCACAAGCAAATGTCAAATAAGGGATGCTAAAAGAGATCATTAACTGCAGTGATTCATTAACGATCAGGTCCAATTTGCGCAACTAGTTTATATAAAAATTTGGACAATTTTTTTCTACATATTTTTTTACAAATTTACAAAATTGTTATCTCGAATATACAGATTACTTATAATATTCTGTTTACATACGTATATACATTTTGTAATAATTTTTTATTATGCAAACGATTCGTAAAAAAATTTTAATAAAGCAAATTTTGTATTACTGAATGTTGTTTCATTTAAAGGTTGGTATGTATGTACATACTTATGTGAGTTATGGGCTGATATTTTTTTAACAAATTAAAATTTATTAAAAAAAAAAAAAAATTAGGACATAATTTTTTTCCAATTGCAAATATCCATAAAACAAAGTGAATGCTATTGTAATTGTAATTGCAATAACGTTTGTGTTTTACTAAGAAATCTCTTGGCCCATCTTATCAAAAAAAATCTTTAACGTTCTTTATTTCTTTATTCAATAGAGTAATACAAAGCCTTATTTTGGCCAAAAATATAAATATGTATTACATAGTAATAAAAATCCCGAGTTCTTACTTCTAATTTGTTTAAACATTTTAACTAAAAATTAAAGAATAAAAACAATAATGAATTAATTTATAATCACAGTACTTTATTGGCTCCCCAGCCTTAAAGAAAATATTTAAAGGTAATAATAAAAGCACAAAGTATAAGGTAACATGGTCCCATTAGTAGCAATTCAACGAAAAAAAATCGTTGGAGTGGGAAAGAATAAGCATACTACAAATAACTGGAATTTAAATATGTATATCTGATGTCTCAAAAACTAGTTTAGACGGTTCGCTAACGTTCGCTATTTAAGTTAATTGATATGTATATTTTTGATTGATATGTATATTTTGCGTTCGTTATTCCGATCTTTACCTGTAGCCATTATTTTTTTAAAAAACAAACACAAACAGCGTTCATGTTGTTCGAATTAGGTTGTGTTTTTCACTTTTGATTGATTTGTCACTGTACCAAGTTTTTAAATAGTCAAACAATAACGCTGAACGCAACAAACTTTTGACAACGGGGAAGCAATCAGCTGATGTCAATTTTAGCTAATACTATTTACCTAAATTAGAAAATATTAAAAACATATGTACTCACTTTTGTTGAACTTTCTTTTGCATATTAAATTGAAAAGTTATAACAATCTTCGAACAAAGTTTCCATTTAAATTTTATTGAAACTGTAGTTTGTCAATGGCTTTGCTTTTAATAAGTTTTGTTAAGTTGTTTATTTCATATTTTTAAGAATAATTATACTGGCTTTCAGTTATCAATAAGTTTATTTAAGCATATATTTGTTTTTTGTTATAAATTCATAAATTGTGATTGCTTTTAGTATTGTGGTGTGTATTTTCAGTTTTATCTAGATTATTATTAAAGTAATTATGTGTTTCTTAAATTAATTAACTAAATATAGAAAATTTCAAAATTAACATGCATAACATTTCATATAGAATAAAATTATAGTTTTTATTTCTGTTCAATTAATAATTAAGGTTAAATTTTTTATATATTTAATTCAATTGCTAAATAGATTTTTTTTAAATTGATTTAATACATTTCTTGTTGATTTTTGTTTATAATCTATATATTATAAATTGTTATATAAATGCAAGTTTAACTTGTTTTATTTTTCAAACACATCTTACGTTTTAATATTAAATGTTTTGCAAATATGTAAATCAACTTGATTTTTAATTGTTATTTAATCATTTCATAAAATTATTTAAAATAAATTAAAATTAAAGTTTAACTTTTCTTTATATGTTAGTTATTTAAAAATGTTTATTTTTGCAAA
The DNA here is from genome assembly GCA_947311025.1 of Lypha dubia. Lineage (NCBI taxonomy): Eukaryota > Metazoa > Arthropoda > Insecta > Diptera > Tachinidae > Lypha > Lypha dubia. The sequence continues at coordinate 95,077,089 of OX371263.1, read as the reverse complement.
TAAAAGGCACTTTCAAAGTATTAATTTCTTTATATTTATATTTAAACCAGTTGAAAATTAAATGTAAAAGCTTTGTTTTTGTTTTAATTATTGTTAAGTGTTTTATTAAAAATGTTGGTTCTAATTGTGTATAAAATTGCAGTAAAAAGTTTAAAGGTTTTGTTGTAAATTTTAATAATTATTGTATATTTCATTCTAAACAGACTTTTGTGGTTTTCTAAAACATGGGATTTTTATTTAAATTACTTAATTATTTAGTTTGTATATACATACATATAGAAATCGTTACCTTAATACATATGTGCTCGTATGTATTCATATAAATTCACTAACTGATTATTTTTTTCAAATCGCATATTTATCATATTTCCATAGGTAACCCTCGAAAGCAAAAAAAAAAAAAAAAAAAAAAACGCGATTTGAAAACAAGAGTCCGAGCCTTATTATATTAAGGTAACGATATGTAGTATATGTATGTGTATGTAGTACTACTACTTAGCTTTATTATAATATCTATGTATATGTATGTATGTAAATCAAGGGCTTACATATGCTAATTTCCGTTTATACACAAGTATTTATTTCATAATTATGTATTTCATTTTTAGTTTTAATTATTTAGCCACTTGAATAGTTTGTATGCATATACGAGTCTAATATTAGGATTTCTAAAAAGCTTGTTTTTTTAATTTCTTATTCTTATATGTATGTATGTATATTTAAATTATAAAAAAAAAACATTTTATAAAATTTTTCATATAAAAAAATTGTTTTTACACATGGGCCGTGTAAAGTTTTTATTTAACCGAGTAAAAACAACAGCACTGACCATTAGAAAAAAGTTTTAACAGAAAAGTTATTAAACGCACACAGTTAAAATATATTTTAATAATTTTGTATCAGCAAAAACCCATATCTATTTCAAAATAACATCTTACTATTTCAAAATAACATCAACGAAAATAAACGATTTTAAGAATTAAATAAATCTGAATAAAAAGAACTTATTAACGCTGTCACGATCGATATTTGTCCGTTAACGCATAGTACAAAAGTTGGGCAACTTTTTACGCACATATAATACTTACACATATTTTTTGTATCGTTTCGTTTTGAGTGGCAGCAAATATCAAATAAAATCAATTTATTTAGATAAAATTTAGAATGTCTGTATGTATCAATGTATACCCAGCGGGAAAACTCAGAAGCCCTTCTAACTTCAGGCCTTATTAAACGCCTTCTTAGGAATGTTTTTGAACCAATTTACTTTTTTTTTAACACATTTCAAATTAGGTCTCTGAGAAGGGAGAAATGAGAAAAAGAGAATTTAATTTTTTTTGTGTTATACACATTCCAAAGTAAAGGAAATCCATTAATTATAAGGCCTTTCAGAATCACTCTCGAAATAAACGAATGCGGAAGGGCTTCTTCGCAATGACATCGTGTGTAAAAAATATATGAGTATGGAATGGAGCGAGAAGAAGCGAGAAGGCCTTTCGCATCCAAAACTAGGGGTGTAGAGGCTTTCTAGAAGGCCTTCATAGTCCTTCTTTTTCCCGCTGGGTATTTGTATATCTACCGTATTTTCTCTATGTAATTTTTTAATTGTTTTTGAAAAAGAGAGTATTCTTTTGCCATTTTTTTATTAGCAAAGCATTTTATTTTCCATTTACTTCAAAGAAAAGTGCGCCGACCGGAATGGTTTCAATTCCGTAATTGCATTCCGATCGTTTTTATTTACAGTCTTCAGATTTCGTTTATTTTGTATATCGTTTTTACAGTGATAAAGTTCTTTATACCCATAGGCGTTTGTTTAAATTGTTCTTACTAGCAAAGCTCACATTAACTTTTCTTTATTAACATGCAAAGCTTTTTTTTTATTTTTTTCTCCTAAAAGTATGGATGTTTTTTTTTTTTAATTGTTAACTACAAATGAATTAAATTTTGAATTTTAAAAGTGGTTTGATCACAAGCAAAATTATCGTTTTCTAAAGACTCAACTTTCGGAATTGAAACAACTTTTGTTTGAAATTAATTTCTGTGACATGGTTGTATATATAAATATTTTCTGTTATAATAATAATAATTATAATAATAACATTCTTGTAAACTTTTTTTTTTTTTTTGGATTAACCTCCTACGAATCATAAATACAATAATAATTTTTAAGCGCAAGTTTTCAAACCACATAATTTTATTTTAAAGTAATGTAGGAAAGCTATACTGTTCATTTTATGTTCGCTAGAAATGCCTGCAGCTAATCTGGAGCCACGTTGTATATGTAGATTCCAACTGCTTAGTTTTTCTTATATTTAATTTTATATTCTGTAAATATTAATTAATTTCTCTTGTTTTTACTCTTTTTATTAACTGAAAAAAATAAAACATAAATTTTTGTAAATATTTTGAAAACAATTTTAAGAATGTCTCTTTTTTTTCTATAAATTAAAGCAGCTCAAAATATACAATGGATATTACAATAAAATTGGTATTATTTCTTATTCAAATACATATCTATGTATCGTATATATATATGCATATACATAATTTATATATACTTATGCATATATGTATGTAGGTAAGCTAGTTAAAAAAAAAAATATTTGTATATATTCCTTTACTGGCAAGAAATATATGTAAATAATAATAATAATAATAATAAATTAAAAACAAAAATACAATTTTCAAAATTGAAATTTTTAAAGAGAGAAACCCTGATTACGTTATTAACTTCCTTATTCATAATGCTGAGTCTTGGCGAGCTATCAAACATTTGTCCGTACAAACGTCAACGATATGAAAAAAAAAAACAACACCAAAAACATATATGTATTGCCACATCCATACATATTCTAGTTCGGATATTTTTTACATAAGTATTTATGTACTGTAGTGTTAGTTTAGTTGTGCGACACAGAAGAGTGAGGTGGTCCCAATACTTAATGAATACTTGCAGGAGAACTTCTTATTTTCTGCGGTGTGGTTGGACACCAGGATTCGGACGCCGCAGGAATAAAACGAGAAAGAATGGTATGAATTCACCAATCAAAGGGAATTTAGAGGTCATTAGAAAGATCGACACAATTGTTGGTTGTAACAAACAACTACATACATACTTCCCAAATTCAGGTAGAGAGAATACGTAACAAGCAACATTAGAGAGGTGTCAGATTACACAGATTTTGTACAAAAGTGTAATCGGAGTATACAACATTAATCCTTTATCAAATCCATTCTTAATTTAATTTAAAATTTATGATCGGGTCAATCATATTATCATGTTTGGAGATTGCAGTGCTAACTAATATGGTTTCAAGACCGCCTCTGGGCATTAACAAAAGTATGTATGAATTTTAACAAATGCGCGAACAAATTTTAAGCTCATAAAGACCCAGTGTAAGAAAAAATGTTAGATGTTAAATAATAAAATTAAAAGTATTTTCCATTTGTTTTCATTTTTTGTAATTTTTAAAATACATGATTTAGTAAATAATAATAAAAATCTTGTTGTTGTGATCGATCGTCATCCTTGGAGTCTCTATCATGGCCTTCATTTATTTGCGATTTATGTTTAATCGAGTTTTTATTGTTATTATTATCGTTGTTGTAGTTGTTTTTGTTATCATCGAAAAATACATTAGAGAATATTAGAAATACAAATGCTAAATAAACGCATAGAATAATAATAACAGCAATATGATTTGTACAACAGCAACTGTGTTTAGCTGACAAATTATTGCTGCTACCGTTATAACGATTGCTGCGAGACGTAGTCACTGCATTGATACGTCGATTAATTGAGGGTGCTGTTCCAGTATTGATAATTGTAGAAGCGGTGCTGCTGGTGCCATTAATTTTAATGCTGTTACTGTTGCCGCAACCATTGCTTAGATGATTGTTTTTAATGCCATTGGTGGCTGTGGCTATGGTGGTGGTGGTGGTAGTGTTGTTGTTGGTGTTATTATTGACCTTATTCTGACCGGCAACAGTGGACTTCATTCCCTATTATATAACCGCATTTTCAACGTAATTGGCGGGCAACATGCCGGTTTTACCTGTACGCTCTACACGACCTGTCATCCAACCCGAATCAATGGATTCTACTTCGAATATGATATCACCTTCACGGAAACTGACTTCGTCAACATCTTGAGCTTCGTAATCGTATAGAGCTCGATAAAGACGCTGTAAAAAGAAATATATATGTATATTAGAGCTTTGCATTTATCGAAAGTGATCTGGTCTGTTCATTATAATTAATTCACTATTTCCCGGGAGCACTGTACTCGTACATAAATGTGTATCTATCCATGATACAATGAATATAAGGTTTATTCAGAAATATAAAAACAACCAACTCTGTGTATTTTGTTGGTAGAAAATTTGATTTCGGAAGTCAAAAGTATAAATATGTATGTGTGTATGTTTCAAACTGTGACAAAAATATAAATAAAAATTATTTATTCAAATACGAAAAAAAATATTTGAACTGAAAACACGTTTTAAAATGACAAAAAATCGCGTCATTGAAAAAACGCCCTACACTATATTTAAATATGTACGCTCAAATATGTTCCTTTCGGAAATTATCGCAAAAATTATGAAAATTTGCGAAAATCGATTTTGTTGTTAGGCCGCTTTGCGTTTCAAGTGTATGACAATGTTCTTTCTTTACGGTAGAATAAGTAAATTAATTAGTTTTTAAAAATTCATTAATGAAAACTTACCATACTTTGTTTATTCTGCTTTGGCTGAACGCTGTGATGTATTTGTTGTTGCTGCTGAACTGTTGGCATTTGTTGATAGTATTGTTGATGCTGTTGTTGTAGTTGATGTTGCTGCTGTTGTAATTGTTGTTCAGCTGACAAAGAGCCATAAATACCATTAACAGGATCAATATCGGCTACCGAACCAATACGTTTCGGATAAGAATTATTAACTGATAAATAGCAAACAAAGTGAAACATTAAACAAAGAACAAAATAAAAATAACTCCAATCAAAATAAATTTAATTAAAGTCGGAATATTTCAAGGCGAATGCACTTAACAGGTGTTGTTTTTTTTAGGACCAGCACTCAGGGTATGGCCCCAACTTATACAATTCATTGTACCAGAACTTAGGTAAAGCGATAGGGTAGAGAAGATAAATGTTGAAAATGTAGAAGACTTAATTATTTTACAACTCTGCAATTGGGCGATATGTTAATTTTTAGAGCAGTGTTAAAGTGACGACGGTGGTGCTAACCGACGAAGAAGGGCGATGTGGTGTATGTTAGCTTGGAACAGTATCATGTTCTGTCGGAACAGTTTTCAGCACATAGAGGCTTTTTATTGGTAGACCGAAGTCCAGCCACAAGCACTGGTCGAGCATTAGTCCTTAAACCAATACCTCTCCCAGCTTTTAGTAGAGAAGGAGTATGCCAATGCAAATACATAAGGATTAACATTCTATTGACTTTGGTCTTTTGGGAGACCTTCGGTGCCCTTTCACCTTTTGCCAGACTAACATACATTATCTACTTCCCTTATGTACCTTATATGTACATCCGTTGCTCTTTTATTTCAGAGATTGAGTGGTAACATATAAGTTTTATGGGTAATTGACCAAAGGTAATGTCTAGAAAATACAATTACCCTTTTCCCCAGCAGGCACCGCACCACACAGTGGATATTACCAAGATGACAAAACGTACCCCCGCGGGTACGCGCCAACGCGCTAACCACTTCAGCCAGCACCAGCCCGTAAAGTGAATTCGCCTTGGGAATATTTATGAAAACCAAAATTGCGTTGAAGGTGATTGATATCTTTATTTTCTTATATTCATCGACAAGTTAATCTAAGTTTGGTAAGTGTGAAATTGCCCATCTCTGGTAATTAATTATTTCATATTTCCATTTTTTCTTATTTTTTTAACAGTACCATCGTTTGCTGATATCAAAATCTTTTTGGACTATTTTATTTTTTTCGATATCTTTATTTGGTTTATGTTTGTTGCAGCAGCACTTTCGTTCAAACACACCTTTTTGTTCAGAGATGGAACTGGTCAGGAATGGAAAATATCTAATATTTTAATTGTTTTAAAGCTAATTTTTTTTCGAAGGTGCAAAATTTGCATCTCAGTAGGTTTTACGCATCCCCATAATATATACAAAAAAGAAAAAAAAAATTATATATACAGCTTGGTGAAGGTTATATAAGATTCCGCAAAGCCGAATATATCACTCATACTTGTTTTGTTTTAAGAGGAGAAAATCCATTTAATAAGAACGTATGTATATATGTACATAAATACTAACATGACTGCCGCGCCATGTCGAAAGATTACTTACTTTGGTGCAACAAAATACAAACAAATTTTGTTTGATATGCAACCGCACGAAAGGAAGTATTTTTTCCTAAGCACTTTTGCCATAACAGCTTAATGCATAAGCGAGTGTTAAAATTTATGGTATATTTTTAAACCAGCTTTAAATTAATACTCGTTTATGAATAAAGCTTCATATTAACATTTAAATTACAGCCTAGAACTACTACTCACCATTACCACGACTATCGGAACTATAAATCAGGGTAGTACTTTGTCTATTTGGATTCGGTAAATTACGTGGACCATCTGATAGGGGATCATAGTCAGCGATTTTACCAATGCTACCGTTGATGACAGCACCATTGCTATTGGCATGATGATGATGGTGATGTGATGAAGCTTGGGCACCACCGTTGTTCAGTGAGCTAACTCCACCGCCACTACCACCACCACCACCACCACCACTTGCACTACCAGATGAAGCAAATGAATTTTGGCCTGATAAGGATGATGATGGTGTTTGCAAGTTAGTTGCTGATGAATAATTATTGTAATTAGTGTTGGAAAATAACTGTTGAGTAGCAGAAGCATTAATGCCGGGATTAACAGGTCCAGAAGAACCATAGGAAGAGGCTGAGGAGTTCGACATTGGGGCACAATTATTATTTTGTTGTGTGGAAGTGTTATTGATATTATTGTTAATGTGATGCTGTTGGTATAATTGGCTGTGTGTTTGCTGTTGTTGTGATGTTGGTGGTGCTTGTGACTTTGAATAATTCTTGTTGTCATACTGATCATAGGAGTATGAGGAGGGTGTACTGGAAGAGCTGGGGCTGGATGTTTGAGAGGAGTCGGCATGTAAGCCACCAGTTGGATGATGGGAACTTTGCAAGATAGCGGAGCGCAATTGATTATATGCATTACTAGGTTGTTGATATTGTTGCTGTTGCTGATGCTGCTGTTGAATTTGTTGCGGTTGCTGATTCTGTTGCTGCGGGTTGGTTGCTGTCGAATTAGAAGATGGATATAAATGAGAAGTTTGTTTCATTCCTTGTTGTTGATTTTGCATTTGCTGTTGTTGTTGAGGAGTTAGTTGGCGCAATGTCTGTGGCTGTTGATAGTGTTGATATTGTTGTTCGTGTTGTATGAATTGCTGTTGCTGCTGTTGTTGTATTGGTGTAGCATACTGATGCTGATGGTGTGCCTGTTGTGCATGTGTTTGTGATATTATTTGTTGTTGTTGTTGCTGCCTACTATTGTTGTTGTGTTGTGGATAAATTTGTGTAGTCCCAGCTTGATTGCTGGGCACAATGTGTGCAGTATTTTGTTGTTGATGGTGTATTGGTGGTGGCGGCATTGCTTGTTGCTGTTGGTGTGATGTATAATGGTATTGTGGCTGCTGTAGCTGTTGTTGCATTGGCAAACGTGGTGAAAGTTGTTGTGGTGGCAATGGTGAATGGGATGTCTGTACTTGTGGTGCGTATTGTGCAAATTGTTCAGCCGCCAATTGTTCTGAGAAATATTCCGATTCATCTATTAAATTTTGTTGCAATTTATTTGATTTTTATTTTTGTAGTATATTGTTGTTGTTAGTATTATTGGAGTTTTCAATTGGTTTTTGTCATTGATAATTTTCATAGATTTATTCACCACCACCACAGATGTATTGGATATATTAGTTGATGGTTTTTGAATTTGATGTGTTGTGGTAGGAGTTATTGTCGGTATGAAATGTCGGTGGTTAAATGGTCAATTTCAATGTGATGATTTAAATTAAATTATGTTGGTGGTAAAAGTTTCATGTAGAATATATTTTCACAAAACAAGCAACATACAGGATGACACAAATAAAACATAAAATTAAAAAAAAAAAAAAAACAATATATCAAATTAAAAAAACATTTTAAAAATAAAACACTCTGTCGGAGGCACCCTGTCTCATGTCCATTTTTAAAGGCATCTAAAGTAAATTTTTGCAATAAATGGACTTAGATCAGAGTGCTTCCAGTAAACATATATAATGTACATACATACATAGATAGGGATCAATTCCCTGTCGGAAAATGAGTAGCTAAGTAAAACAAAAATCAACTTAAAGTTAAGTTTTTTAGACTAACTATAAACCTAACTACATACAATGTAATGCAGAACAGAACAAAATCAATCAGTAAGTTGAGTATATATGTAAATAATTGGATATTGTGAGAGCTAACAACTTCACGGTCACATTTGGCAAATATTTGCCCAAAAAAGTGTAACACATACATATTTATTAAGTTAAACATTTAGATTTATTGTTTTCGCATATCATATTTTATTAAAACCGAATAATTAGAGAAAAATAATACAATATTAAGCACGAATGTAAAATGTTTGAAATATCTATATTTAAGAAAATCTCTACAATTGAAAATTATGTCGATTGTAAATTAATTTTAGAAAATTTTATAAAATTTTCAACTATTCCGACATGTAACTTAATTTCAATTGGCCAAAAAAGTGTAAATATTTTTATCGTTTTATTTAATTGGCACAAAAAATATATAATTATTTATATAAAATAGTATTGTGATTTAAAAAACATTTGATTTTTGAGTTACGATTTTTTGATGGTTCTTTTTTGAAACTTTTACGATTTTATTTTTAAAGTATAATGTTTTTTCCCCAAAGGCTGGTACTCCTGCCCGAGACAGAAATTTTTTTATTCCTTTATATCTCTCCCTCTCTTAACAGAATGAAAACCTGGACCGTGAACATACAACTTCTCACGTAATTTCCCATCCAATTATACAGTTTATTCCTACGTTCGCGGATGTAACGATTTGGGCACTGTTCAAGGACACTTTAGGTGTGTGAAAAAATACTCACATATTTACATACATACATATATTATCAATAATTATCGACTGTGGTTGTGGTGTAACTAATCACCACAGCTTTACTTGAAATATCATTTGGGGTATTCACACTGTAGTCATAAGTCATATGTATGTCATAAAATAATTGCACACCAAAATATGACAAGTGTGAACATCCCTTCATAAATTAGTGTGCTATGTCATAATTGTGCCAGCTGATAAACATTTAACAACACTCCATTTTTTAGTCGGATTAGTGCGCATATGTTTGCATTTTGGCTTAAATGTAAATGAGTTGTAAATGTAAAAGTTTTTTAATTCAGTCCGACTTGTTAATAATGAAAATAATAAATTTCCTGTAAATCTTCTAAAATGTCCATTATCAATTAAAATTTTCAAATTGTTTTTTATCAATACGAACTTTGAAATAAACATAAACCAAAGCAGTTGCTGCCGGTAACATGAGCTGAACTATTTTCTTGGACGGCGGAAAGTGGGAAAACGTTCACAAGCAGCCAGGCAGATCACTTATACAAACACATACATATTTTTATTCTTGTGTAATTTATAAGTAGCGGCGGCTTGTAAATATTATCGCCGGCTCGACTGAAGAGCTGCTCGACCAAGGTTTCTACTGTTATTCTATGACAAACCATAAACATACCAAAAAAAGTCTTATTACTATATGACTTTTTTGCTTGAAGCACAACAACAACTTTTTTAAACTATTGTAATATAATAAGACATTTTGACAATATCACTGATATGATTGCAATGTGAACACCCAATTATATAAACCCTAAACAAAAGCAAATAAATCGCTGGTTAAGTATAAAGTTACATATTTTCAGTTTTGATCATAATAAAATGCTCTATATTTTTTGTTATCACGATATATATATTATAACGTCTACACAAGTTGCCTAATACATTTTATATCGATCGATATTAATTTTATATTTCCAATTTGATAACGGAGTAAAGTAAAACCAAGTAAAGTTGATTAAATAAATGAACAATTAAGACAGCAATTAGTAAATAATTATGTAAACAAATTGATAACAAAACGATAAAGCATAAACTTTAACAAAACTACCTGCATACAGTCAAATATAATTTATTAAATAAACATTTAATAAAATCCACACGCCAAGTATTTTGACTGAAAACCAAAACATTCTCCGCACCCTTAAATTGTTGAGTAAATGTTCTAATTTAATTAGTCGCCGACATTTGTATACATACGAGTACGATTAAGTACATTATTTCATATTTGTTTTCGTGCTTGCAAAATTAAACACTAAATTTTTCAATTAAATAATATAAGATCATAAATAAAATCCTTAAGTTTTGCTTTCAGGTGTATGAGTGCCTACATAAGTATGTATGCATGTGAACATACACAACGTCCACACATAATTCGTTTAAACCCACCTTTTAAATTGTCAGAGGCTTCAGCAGCTCCACGTTGTTTTTCCATGGCAGCTTTTTTCTCCAAATCACCATGATAGGCCACATTTGATATGATTTTTGTATTTTGTTTAATACGCAACGTTTCAGGATCATCGGCGACCTGCCATCAATGTTCCACGTGTTATGAAAATAAGAGAACAGCCAGCCAGTCAGCCACAGTAAAAGAATATTAAAAGACGAATTATTATAAGGTGGAATTATCAAATGAGTTTGTATAAATAAATTAAAAAAGAAAAAACTGCTTAGAAATGCTAAATAAAACTACATGTTAAATCTTTGCCTCAAGGTGTGAGGGGCTCCTCCCGTCACTGCACTTTAATATGTAACTCTTGCACTACAATGTGGTATGAAATAAAATTAAAACAAGTGATAATAACGCAACTTTTTTGTTTATTTTTCTTCATCTGTTTAAGTTTTTTTATTTTTAGGATTGTTATTTTTTTGTTGCTTTCTTTGTTGGTAACGCCTTTTTACGGGTTTTTTTATTCTTGTTTTATCCATACGAGTACATTCGAATATCTATGGGTTTTTAGCTTGTTTTAGAAGAAAAAGTAACTTAAAATGCAGTATTGGTTGGTTAGTAACTGACCTGGGTAAATTTGCCTTTGGCCTTTTCAAAATCTTCATGATACTTTACATTCGATTGGATTTTTGTATTTTCCGCTATTCTTTTTAATTCGGGCGTATCTGCAATAGCTGTAGCTTTGGCCTTTGGAATGTGTCTGTAATAGATGAAAAAAAAAACAACAAACTAAAATTTAGTTAAGAATTCATGTAAACTCTTCAAGTACTGTTATATTATGTTTTTATAACAAATAAATAAATTTACACCGACCACATAATTTACACGTTAAAAAAGTAAATCAATAGTAAGGACGCCTGTGTACATACTACGTAAATCCACTTTTAGCCGTTCTTCTTCTTTTTCTTCCTCTCTCTCTCTCTCTCACCCTTTCATACAGACCGTAGAACAAAGCTTTTATCATTTTTAAGGGAAATATAAAAAATTACTAATACATTTTTTTGCATCTTTGTCTAACATGAATACGAATGCCTACTGAACACAAGTATATGTATGAACATTTCCACAGAAAAATCTATTTTTCCCGTTGGCCACCTAGCAATAAAGCACCAAGGAGGGGATAATCATTAAGATACATAAGAGTGCACACCGGTGGGAGATCATGCAAGGACAATCGTTTTCTTAATTTTTAACATACTATTTGACATTTGGGTTGCAAACAGATGTTTTATTTCCAGGAAAAATCAGCAACGCTTTTTATTGGCCATTTTGGAGAAGGTGGGATTATTTGGGAACGGCTCGTAGGATTTTTAGCACGGTTCGCTCTAAATGTTCTTTAAGGTCTATATTTTAAAATGTATGGGGTCTGTATGCGTGCGAAAGCCTGTATTGGCCAGGAAATGTCCTAAGGATGAAGTTTATACTTCCCCGTTTTTAATTCCCAAAATCGACGCTATTTCTGTGACTTTACCTGGAAAATCCCCCAAAAATCTCCCTATTTTTCCCCCGTTTTTTTATTCCTAAAATCGACGCTAATTCGTCGACGCTAACTTGGGTCACGTTAAAAATTTAGCTTGCCGTCATGAATGGTTTGTTTTTAAAATTTTGAATCTAATAATCGGTTTTGTGATTAGCTAAACCGACTACAATTTTTCAATCGCACAACATGTTGTCTGTTGGGTTAACATTTTTTTTTTATTTTTATATTATTATTATTATATATGTATATACATTTTTTTTATTGATTTTAAGTTTCTAAATGATCTTAAATTTTTAAGTGAGTCATAGACTTTATTTCATTAGCAAAAAATAAGACATTGCTAAAAAGAGATGTTCGTGTTGTTGCTATTATTGTTTTTTGTCTGGAGCGAATACTTATACCATTTGATCTCATCACATTCAGATTTAACTGTCTTTGTTGAAATTAGAGGTCTACATCTGGCTGGCGGGCATGATGATGTCAACAAATGAATGAACATTTGTCTTGTTCTAAGTATTTTTTTTTGTTATTTATTAGTTGTGTTTTTTTTGTGTATTTGTATTTAAATAGACTATAATAATATTCACTTTTTTCTATTGCTTTCAACCTTTATTATACTCGAATATGTATACTCGTATTATTCTGGTTTAGTTTATTTCTTGTATTATTTTACTTTTTCGAATTGTTTATGTTCTAGTTATTTTTATGGCAATTATTTTAAGTAGAATTTGTCTGTAGTTTGATTTATAATAATTAGAAATTTTTTTATTACTACTTTTCATTTCAGTTGCTTGATATCAGATAATGTGGCTTTTTATTATTTTTTTTTTCAAGCGTAGATCTCAAACATATTTATTTGTTTTTAATTTTCGAATCTTTGTTATTAAACGAAAGTAAAACTGCATTCCGAATATGCAGATATATGGTGAAGAGTACTGATAGAAACATGCATAATATATATATATACATATATATATACACATATATATATATTATATTACGAGTATATATATTATATTATATTTATACTAGGGTGATAACTTAAGTTTCGAAAAAACTAATGGCCAGTTTTTGACTTCATATTTAAGTATGTAATTAGTTAATAATATTTATTTAAATTTATGTTGTGTTTAAATAAAATTTAATTTTTTCAGTGAGTAATTAAAGTTCTTATTTAATTACGATGAAAATATGGTAGCACTACGTAATATAAAAAAAGACATGTGGCACTCGGGGACTGCCGCGGTAAAGCTTTTGCATAGCATTTTTTATTAACTTATGCAATAATATTATTACGTTTTGTTTAATAACTCCGTTGTTTTTCTGGCAATACTGTATGTTAATGAAATCAAAATCAATAGCATACTTTAAGGGTTAACATACATTGGGGGATTTAAATACTTAAAAAAACAAAAGACTTAAGAAACAAACTTAGTGTCAGGGTTTTTCGTTTCAAAAACAAAAGACTTAAGAAACAAACTTAGTGTCAGGTTTTTTCGTTTCAAAAACAAAAGACTTAAGAAACAAACTTATTGTCAGTTTTTTTCGCTTCAAAAACAAAAGATTTAAGAAACAAACGTTTCAAAATTTCTTGATTCGGTCGCCTCAAAGCCCGCGATAGAAGCTATGCAATAGCTTAAAAATTTCCCAAAAGAAGAAATAAAGTAAACTCGAATAAAATATATTTTTATTTTAGCTAAAAATAAAAATAATTAAGAACTCCTGAAATGTTTTAAAATAATAATTACAACTTTCAGAACGATTAAAAGGGTAATAACGAAAAAACATGCCAAAATTTTATGGAACTTGTCAGCAGCCACAAAATTTTTATTTGCTTTTTTTCAAACAAGAAGAACAAGCAGCGAAAAAACATATTCGCAAAACTTATGTAGTGTTAAAATACACAATGTTGGCTATTTAATGTTGACTTAATATTGCAGTGAAAAACTAAATTTTGTATTTAAATGGGCTTTAAAAAAAAATGAAACATTATTACCCACACCCATTTATTGGCCCTAAGAACGGTGATTTCACTTTTGCAGAGAAGTTTTATACAGTAATCTACGGATAATTTCCCCACATTTATTTCTAAGCTAATCGTTGTTTTTTTTAATTTCTTTTCTTACACAATTCCACGCTTAAATATCTACTTACTTCGGGTAAATGCCTGCAAATTTAAATCCTCAAAAAAAAGTTTTTAGTTACAAGACCGTCAGTAATGCCACCAAGTTTACCTGAGCACCTGTCAATCATACGTATAACTAAATCAGCGATGGCCAAAAAGAGAATCTAGGTAGTAGTAGTGTAAATTGCCAACCCTGTAATAATGCAGCTTGTTATTTCACTAGAACTAAACACAACTTATGAAAAAGTGGAACGCCCAGTTTTCAACAGATGACAGCTAAGTTTTACAGGGCACTATCAACACTGTCGATTTTTACGGGGCATAAAGTGCAATGTCTTCTACCATTAGTGAGGGCGATTTTTTTAGAATCAAACACACTGCCCTTTTAGAGAGCAAAACATTTTTAAAAAACGAACACCGAAGTACATTTTCTGCATGGAGATGTACCATTTTTTTATAGAAAAGAAAACACCATTAGTTTTTTCCATAACCTACTCGATTTTAGAACTGGTGCGGAGCTTAAATATTTTAAAAATATGAAAAAAGTCATACCCCTAATATAAAGTACATGTATGTATGTACTATATATATATATATATATATATATATATATATATATATATATATATATATATATATATATATATATATATATAGTAGAATTTAACCAACAATTCAACATGTATACATGTATGTATATTGTGGATGCTACAATTACAACTGTAACCAGGTTCCATTCTATTTGGTTCAATGGGTTTTTATGTTAATTTATGAACACGAATGCTTTACAAACACATAAATCTAAGAAAAAAACATAAAAATATTGGCAAATAAGTTGTTATAATTATTTACAGTTTGTTCAAAAATTATTTGCATAACCCTTAAATTAATTGAAGAAAAAAAAATCAAAAATTAAATCAGGTTCCAACGTTCGATTCCGGTTGAAAGCACACAAAATATACATGTTGAGCGTTTTGTTGAGAAGGAGGTAAATTTTAACGCATTTGCGGAATTGGATAACGTGTGAGCATAGGAAATCTTACATTTTAGATAAAAGGATTGCTTAGCAATTTAATTTAAAATACTACTAGATTTGCGGTTATTATAGGAAAATGCGGGCCCAGAAAATGTTAATTTTAGCCAATTTTTCCCAAGTTCCAAATTTGTTGTTTCTTTTTTTATTTCATCAGATTGCCTTAAGCCCATTGCGCCATATTTTCTATAATCGTTTCATATTTAAATGTCACTATGTATATTGAATTTTATATAAACTTTATGTTTGTCTCAGGCACCAACTTTAGACTTCTTCAAAAATATACAAAATTTGTTTGTTTATTTTATCGAAAACATTTATAAAAAAATGGAAAAATCCGACTATGTTTATGACTCTATTATGATTTCCCATATCGATGGCTTAATATAGAAAGGTCCTATTTCGTTTTTTTTTTCAAAATCGATTTTTTTACATGTCCTAGTAGACAAAACTCAAATACATCCCCCTTGAAAAATTCAGTTTCCTATGTTGACGAATAACAGATTTACAGTAATTAAAAAAAAGCTCCAACTCATTTTTTACATGTTATTTTTTTATTTTTAGATTTGATTCAGTTTTTTCCTTCCCCTGTAAAGTAGCTAAAAGTTGAGATACGACCTTTCTATATTAAGCCATCGATATGCACAGAAAAAGTTCAACAGCACTGAATTTTCATTCATTGTTTTCTATGGATTATTTTGAACTCTTTATTCCGCCCTGTGAAAATTGGCTTGTTATCTTTCGATTAAAATCGTTTTATTGTTTAACAAACAACAATAAAAAAAAACTGCATTTCGTAAGCAGTGTTGTTGCTAAATGGGAGCAACACTTTCGTATTATTCGCCACAATAATACAATTTTTTCCTGTGGGAAGGATATAAAGAAGACAGAATTTAGTAAATTGGAAAATTGTGGTTGATTTTATTTATTTGGTATCATTTTCACCGAATGCATATTTAATTTGTTGCATAAACGATAAGAGATAATGAAAATCTCGAAATGAAGGATACAAAAATATAAAATTGGCTTAAAATTCAGGGGCCAAATCACCGCATACGATATCGAATTAACTATCGTATCGAATAACATTACGATACGTGTCGAATAAGCAAATTATGGCATACGATGTGTCAAATTACGATACAATTCATGCGATATCGTATGCGATAATACCAAAATGAAAAATTTCGATAAATTTTGTTCGATATCGTATGCGGTGATTTGGCCCCTGATATATGTATGTAGCTGCCTATTACGAGCGATATTCCGTTTTCGACTGTGATCAAATAATAATGGCTTGTGGATTTCACTAAACGCCCTCACTTACATATGTACATTTCACAGTATATTTTAATTTACAATTAATCATAAATTTTATCATTTTGATCTTGATATTTTAGAATTTTCCAGTTTAATTTACAGCCCTCAATAATGTGTGTATGTGTGTGTGTATTTGGTCTAAATAACTGGCGGTTTTTTTTATGAAAAAAAAAAAAAAAACAACATAAAAAATAAAGTAGAATTGAACACAAATAAATTATTTATTTATGTATGTGCGCTACCGAGTGACATAGATTTTATAAAATGCAAGCCATTGGTTATTAAACCCAACAACAGCAAAAAAAGAAAAGTAAATAAATAAAAGAGATATTGATTACGTAATGAATGACATGGTTAAAAACAAAAGATTTTACTATATCAAGTACAAAAAAATATTACACACCCAGCACTGGTTGCGCCTGCCGTACATATCGAAGAAGATGGAAAATGGAAAATAATGCATGAAAGTCACATATTGTTTTGGAAATATTTATGAACTATTTATTAGGGGCGTGTTGCATTTAACTGGTTTAGGAAATTTATAGGAAATTTGCAAATGTTATTTTTTTTGCTAAATTCATGCACCCAGAAAAAAGATTGGTTGGAAATCGGTTACCGCTACCAATATTCTATGGATCCAACAAACATTACATTATCATAACCATAATACTACAATTGTAACCAACATACGGTTGTGACAATTCTTAAATTGATTATGTCAACCGAATTGATAGTTGGTGCAACCGCCACAATTCGTTTGGCAACAAATGTTTTCTCTATGTGAGTCTGCTTCTATTACATTTATCAAAAGAAGTCTATGCAATAAAATGGGGGCAATTGGATTCTATCATCTTTTCATCGAATATAAAAGCCGACCTTGACAAAATCATAAGAGAGAACCTATTGGAAATCATGCCTGCGTATTACTCTGGAGATGGGACTGTAGAATGACAAGACAAACCTTATGTATGGAACTGCTAAACAAACGTCACGATGACAGAAGGGCGTCAGAGTGAAAACTGGCTGATGCAACGTCGAAGTAGTGGACGAATTTTTATATTGCGGCACAGTCATAAATAGTGAGAATGGCATCAGCAGCGAAATAATGCAAAATACCGTGCTGGCAAATAGATTCTACGTCGGGTTAACAGAGAATTCAAGAATAGAGACCTCGTCGAACTAAAACAACACTGTGCAACACGGTTATTCTGACGGTGCTTCTTTAGGGCGCAGGAACAAGTGTACATGCGAAAGCAGATGGAGCTGTGCTGGATATTTTTGAGATATGAATCCTTCGCTTAAGTAGACGTAGCTGAACAGCGATTGTGTTGGTTGGGGCTAAATAACGAAGCCGATCGGCTGCAAGCCACCTTGTAGCCGCCACCGATGTTTCGAACTTACATCGGCTTCCGGTTTAGTTTAGAATATGATCGCTTCTGTGATTAATGGTAACTAAGAAATTTTCTTGACATTAGCCGACATATACTAGCCGTCGAAAAACTTATGTGTCTCCGGCGCAAGTCGACCTTTGGCTACTGATAAATCAGTTTCGAGTTCGTTATCTGCCGAATGATTTAGAATGCTGCAGCCATAAAAGCGTTGGACGACAATGGCGCAGGCAGGGAAGACATGAAAACGTTGGTTTCACGAACTGCAGAAAGCACGCACAGGAAATAATTTATTAAGCTGGGCAACACCAACAACAGGTTGTCGAGCCACCTTAAGTAACTAATTAGATTGTATTTAGTCTAGCAACTATAATTTTCTACTTAGAACCGTGTCGGCTGTGTGCTTTTTCTTAAAGTCGATTAAATATCCGAAGTTCTATAAATAGAAGTTTTCTTGTTGAACCAAACAGGTTCCCTCCTAATTAGCATATGCTTGAGTTCGCAACAAACATATTTAAATTGTAAATAATTATAATTCCTTAAATTACAAAAATAAACTGGTTTAATATGTATGAAAAAAATTAGTTTTAATTTCGATCAGATAGTCTACACAATTTTCCGGATGCATATAGCCTACCACATGTCTAAGGATATTTTAGGAAACTCTATTAGCTGCCTGTTAAAGTTTCCCATTTTGTTTATGTCAAATATTTTGGTAAAAAATGTTCACTGGGCAGACATACATGCATACATATTTAACCCAGTTTCGGCTAAAATAGTTGATGCACCCCCCAATTAAAAGAATATGGAGTTGGAAAAGTAATATTTTATCAAGTCATGTGAAATTTTGATTAAAACATGATATGTGTTTAGGTTTTATTTAATCTTCAAAAATTTTCACATCAGCTCGGATTCAAAAGCTTAAAACAAAATGTGTTGCATGCAATAGCACACAACATTGGCACCAGAATGTAAAGATTGCATCAAAATTAGCTGAGAAGAAAATGTGTTGGAATACAAACTACATACCGTTAAACCAATTATTTACTAGTAACACGATCTCGAATAGTTTAAACCCTGTCGAAACCAAGTGGAGATTATTAGTTTAATTTACAACTTTGCCCGATTTTATGGGACCAAACTGCAAGCAAACGTGTGTAACCAGAAAAAAAATTCGTCTATAAATGCAGGAGTTATTCGAAAATTAATATTTTAGGGTAACAAACTCCCCCCAATAAATAGCGGAGTTATGGGCGGTACATAGAGCTTTTTCTGATTTTTGTTCATGGAACATAACTGCAAGCAAACCCTTTCAAACAAAAAAAAAAAGATTTTTGAAAATCGGTTCATAAATGTAATGAAGCTTCAATCATTAAAAAACTGCCTCTTGAATTCATAAACTCCTTCTTTTTTTAAAGCTGCTTAAAAACACTGCAAAACCAAATTAAAAAAAATTTTTTTTAATACGGCAGTTGAAGCTTTTTCAGTTCAATTGTGAATTTAAAAAAAAAAACGCAAACTTTTCATAATCTTATTGTTAAGAGACACGCATAAAGTACAAGTTATTGTTAAGTTTTATAATATACTCTGGCATGTGTGTGTGTGTGTGTGTTTTAGTATCCTACATTTCTCTTTGTCTGGCTTCCCTTTCCACTTAGCCACAGCAAAAACAGAAAAATTATATTTAAATTTGTGGATAAAACGAAAATAACATAAATTAATTTATTATTTATGTCTAAATTGCCAGTAATTTTTGGTGTGTCTGTCTGTCTGTTTGCCTGTGTATTTAATTTGTACACATACACATACACATATTAAACAAAATTACCGCCATTAAGTTCATTGAACTTGTGAAAACTTTAAATTATACATGAATGAATGACTGGTTGGTAAAATTAAATAAAAACCAAACGAATGAAAACCAACAGAAAGTCCTGGAGAATGATGAGTGGTTTACCATTGATATCATAATTAAAACATGCAGCATACTTTGAGGCTGTACGAAAAAGGTTATTTTTGACCACTATATCCGTTTGTGAAATGAACAATTATAATTGCATGTGTATGTGTTGTTTAATAATTCAAGGTAAATGTCGACTGAACCAAAAATTATTTTTGATAAAAAAAAAAAAAACAAAAAACAAAAATATATTTTTTTTAAGCAGCACAATATTTTTAAAATTAGTTTGCTTCTGAAAACAATTATGTAAATAACTTCAATTTGATGTGTGGAAAATAATTTCGGTTTTTATATATTTATTATGTAATTTTCTCTTTGTACGATGCATAATTTATCAATGTGATTATTGCGTATCTGATAACTGTTTGTTTTGTTTGGGCTTAAATTGGCATTCAGTTAATAACATTAATAATACCATAATGTTAAAGAATTATGGCAGGGTAATAATTAAATAATTCTCGTATTCTATTTCTGTTGAAAACTGGATAAATTGTTGATATTCTTCTCAATTAGTATCCACTTTACGAAAATTGTAAAGTTGGACATTTGAACGCTGATGAGAGGTGTAGCGGCCTTGAAATCAGTACTGATACGTTCTGCTAAAAACTGATTGGATATAAATAATAATATTTTTCAACCTAAAAAAACTCTTTAGTAATTTTGAATTTTCATTAATTCAATAAAACTGAACTTGAGCCTGATAATATTACTTTTCATATGTACATCAATATAAGTTCGAATAATAATTACGTTTATTCGTAATAATAATAATAATATAAAAATAATTAAGAAAAATAAAAAAGAAAAACTTCATAGAATTGATGACTAAATTGTTCCGGCACTGATTGATACTGCTCTGCACAGGAAAAAAATTTCTTTCAAAATAGTTCTTTTTTTCTTAAATTTGAAAATTTTACAATAATTAAAGAACAAAAAGTTTTATAAATAATTTTTAGTTCAAAATACAGTTTGAATCCCAATAGACTTTCGAGTTTTATTAAAAGACTTTTAAACCTACTCATTCCTTGCAAATCCTCCTACCGTTCCAGCGCTCTCCTGACATCAAAAGCCTCGTTATAACACATGGACGCTTCAGAAACCACCATTAACGGGGGAAAACTGGAAAATGACTAGTGCTTAGCAAGATCAAAAACCACGGCAGATGGCGCCCCTTTACAACATTTTTAGTAATTTTTGTATAAAAACTGAAATCGTTTTCAAGAAATATTATCTTATAATTAAGAAAAACTTCATGTGAAAGAAGAAATTTGTATTTTCTGACAAAAAGGAACATTTACGGAATTTCGTTGGTTGAATGCATCATTGGCGAAGTAACGGCTGCACACACAGCTTAAGAAACTTAATGCGATGACTTAAAACCACAGACATTGCAACACTGTTTTAAAATGAACATAAAACCCGGAATAGCAGAGATGTAAAAATATTAAGTTTTCTTCTACATTTCCACCATCTATCTATTCTACTCTATCCCTTTCCCTAAGTTATATCACAATGCATTGCTTAAGTAGGGGTGGTGATAACCTGAGTGCCGGTCCTAAATATACTAAAAAAAATAATATTGATAACATTTGCAGCGTTGTCAACTTTGAAATTTCAAAACGCACCAAAATGAAGAAAAAAACGCGCCATTCAACAAAAAACGCACCAAGTTCAGAATTTTTTTTTTATTGAAAATTTTTATTGAATTAATTTTGCATCTTTACAACATTTAACTTAAGTGCAAAATTCTAAACACACGTTGTGATTCCCAAATCTTTTTGTATTTCGCTTATGATCTCCTTTTTAGATTCCATTATTGACACTAACCTTAAGTATTTCTTGTAGTAAATATAAATTTTATTAATTTTAGTGTTACAACACTTTATATAAACTTATACGCATTTTATAAAAAAATAACAATGACGGCAGGTCTCAAGAATACTTTGTTTTTGCTAAGCTCTTTAACAGACTTGACAGCAACTTTTACGACAAAAACTCTGAAAATCTAAAAGGGACAACCAATTTCTTATAATGAAATGTTACAAATTATCTATAACAACATGAAACGGGTTTTGTGAATGTGTTTTGGTACCTCTTAAACATCATTAATGGTTGCTCTTATTATGGTCTGTAAAATTGAATGTAAAAATTGTACACAATTAAATGAAACGGTATTGAAACAACTGTATTTTTTGTACAAAATTCTTTTTTCTCATACCGAAACAAAAAATTCTGTTTAATTGCTTTGGAACCAAAATTAAAAAAACGCACCAAAATTAAATAAAAAGCGCACCACGCACCAACTCAGATATTTTTCGCACAAAACATTTAGAAAAGCACCAAAAAAGGTGCGAAACGCACCAAGTTGACAACGCTGAACATTTGTTTAATAAAAAATACGAAAATAATTAGCAGTTGAAGGTCGAAGCAAATAAGAATGGAACAATTTCTAACTTCGAAGTTCACAACATGCTTTCAAAACTTACAAAGTAAATCTAATATAATTCACAAGCCTGTTTTTGTTGTTAAAATTTAAGCAAAAAATAATAATTAAATATAAATATATGTACTCTGATGTACATATTTAATGCCGGCTAAAACACAGAAAAGGTTGAGCATTATCTATACTCGTATACGAGTATATATCAACAATAACAAAGTATAGTGCACTGTGGGGCTTTTTCGATAATAAATTCTAATATGCATAAACAATAAGAGAAAATCCATCACTGTCTATACAGATATAATTTGACTATAACAATTGTCTTTGTTTCTTGTCATGAGGCCAAATTAACATTCTGTTTTATATTGATGATGACTAATTGTCATCAATATGAAGAAAAGTTGGTGTTAAATCTACGGAAAGTACGGATTATTTAATACCTAAATACTTAATTCAATAAAAAAAAGAAAAAAAGAGATAATTTGAAAAAGCGTCGGACATGCTTTAACGCGAAAATCAATGGCTTTAGATTGGATCCACGTTCAACATCATCATGCATGCAATTGAAAGCCGTTGCATACTTGAATCAATCCATAATCGGGACTATTTTATGCTCATTTTAATTTTGGAACGCAATTGAATTAATACTTTCGGATAAACATTTTTAATCACAACTCACAATCACAAATAATCCTAAAATACTTAAATTTAGCCTTGTGGATTTTACTATTAATTTTCTCGTATTAATGACGAATGATATTTTATTTTTCAAGCTTTAATTTATTTTTAAATCCCAAAATCACTCCAATATTTTAAATGTGAAAGTTTCCAAATTGGATGCTCGTTCCACTATAACGCGAAACAGCTCAATTACAGACGGATAGCATGTGACCCAGATGAAAATATAGGGTACTTTTTAAAGCAAAAGCGACAAATTGGTAGTCTTAGTACTTTTTATTTGTGTACTAATATTTTATAAACTTTATCAATGGAAATACTTTCTGGGGTCTGAAATGAGACAAAAACTGATACATTTGGTACTTTTTTACTTATGGTACTTTTTTACTTATGGTAATTTTTTATTTTTGGTACTTTTTCTTTTGAGAAATTCTATTAATGGATTTGAATGCAATTTGGCAAAAAAAATTTTTACTTTAATATGGGTGTGAAATAAAGAAAAGCTGATACTCTTTGATTTTTTTTACAATTTATTTTTTACATTAACATGCAGTGCACTTGGTGTGTGATAAAATAAGGCAAATTTAATAGTTTTGGTCATTGAAATCAAATTAATGTTGTTATAGTCATTGCATAGATGACACTTAAAATATGACACAATTCTCTGACTGTTGGCAATTTTTGCATTAAAGATGAATTTTTTTTTTTGATGTCGACAACTTTGATGACTGCGCGACATTTGCCCGAAGATAATTTTTTTTTTAAAGTGTACAAATGATAAGTACTTGCCAAAAGCTTTGTGTATCCAGAGTTGAGAAGTTTTATTCCACACTGTATTGCCATTCCTGCAATAAACTTTCCAACCAACTTTCAGTTTGCTAGTACTGACTTCAGAAAGAAAAGAATCTTAACTTCAGGTATTTACTCCCTATTACTGGGTCGTTCTAAAAAAATAAAATCCGGTTTTGTGCGATATTTTGAGACTAATTGTGAATAAGTACAAAATTACGACTTCAGTTTTATTTTGTTTTAACTTTGTACAAATGCAAAGCGAAATCAAAGCAACTTTACAGTTTGAAAACCGATTTTTTTTAGTTATGTCGTTCTTGCAGCAAATATATGCGCTGATATGTTGTGCATAATTTTGCCTTTCATAATTTCGAATATCTATTTCGAATGAAATTTATCTCTTAAAATTCATTACTAAAGCAAACAAAGAATAAGCATTTTTGCACGAGCTCACAAATAAGTTTAAATTAATGGGAAAAAGCCAAGCTTTAACATTTGCAGGATTCATAGTGTTTTCGGTAAAAATACCTAAATTCTTTTTAAAGTTTTTATCCTGTTCCAACCAATTAGACATAAATAAAGTATAAGTTAAATTATCAAATTCCGATTCTACGCGAGTACCATAATAACAAATGGGTAAAATTTGCACGAATGTTGCAACAAAATAAACGAAATAGAACATTTTAGTGAAAAGATCGTTGGCATAAAAGATCAGAAAGACAACAGTAACGGACAAATTAACGCTAATAACCAGAATTTGAACGAACATGTACAGTGAGATAACCTCTTCGATTTTGCAGCGATAACTATTGAAAGGATATAAAGTATTACATATAAATACTTTTTGCTTTTTGTTTTGTTACCCCGCATTTGTTATCTTACCGCATTAGCTCCTTGTGCCCCTCTATACATTTCAAGAGTTCCTCATTATTTTCAGCCATCGTTTTTTTATCATCTCCACCCAGTTTAGATACTCTCATATTTAAAGTATGAATCTGACCACTTAAAATGCACAAATTCATGACAGAAAATGTATCCATGACAATGCCTTGCAATATTTGAAATGACACACCTATGAACTGATACAAATGAGCCACAACATATAATTTTGTGCTAGCAAATGGATCGAATGGAAAATAGGC
Source organism: Lypha dubia (assembly GCA_947311025.1). Lineage (NCBI taxonomy): Eukaryota > Metazoa > Arthropoda > Insecta > Diptera > Tachinidae > Lypha > Lypha dubia. The sequence continues at coordinate 95,052,069 of OX371263.1, read as the reverse complement.
GGGAAACATTAAATCCCAAGTTCCCAACAGACCATTACACAGCACCGACAATTCGCACAAAACCCAACTTGTTGCATAAAACTTAACAAACACCGACAACAGCAGGCGAACATGTTTGTACAATACATTTTTGTTGTAATCAAACTCATCTCTGGCCACACTATTTCGCTGATTTTGACTCTTTATAATATCCATAATAATTTGTATATTGTGAAAATTAAGCCAACAGAAAATCGTTTTCAAGGACAACAGCAAACATGTCATGTTGACTGTAAAATTTTTCAATATATCATAAATGCTGGTACTCATAAGCAGGCCAATCATCAAATGCAGTGGATAGCAAATTGTTATAATAATATTCATAAATATCGAATATACGGCATAGAGTTGCGAATATTTTTCCGTTGGTATTAAGCCCAAGATTTGCCATCCCATAAAATGAATACGAAATAAATCTTCACCCGGTAGCACTAGAGAGTTCATATTCTTTTTTCTTTTTTTTAATGTATATCCGTCCGATGCGATGTTTAACTTAAATGTCAATGTCCAAATTGAAATTAGAATAAGCTCGTGAAATTTATTGTTATTTATATGGGGAATGTAGCACGAATCTTAGCTGTTGTTAAATTTAAATTATTAAAAATTGATGAGAAAATATTAATTAATTGGCACATGCAAATTTTAATTCGATTGTTTTAGTTATATTCATACTGTAAAGCAGTGATCGGCAAGCTCACAAATGCATATGAGTACAATCAACTCTTTTTTATACGGGCTTTTCCTGCTCAATTTTGAAATAACATGGTTCAAAAATAATAAGAAATAACTTATTTTGCACGATGTTTTTCCAGATCATATTAAAAATAATGGATATCGTTTATGTGCAATTATACATACGAGGACTGTTCAAAAATTAAGATGAATTTGCATTTTTCTCAAAAAAAATTTTTTATTCATCTAAATACTTTATTTTGTTCCCTTCAAAGTATTCACCTCAGATATAAAACACTTGTGTCAGCGTTTTTTAAATCCCCGAAGCATTTTTGATATGTCCTTGAGCTCTCCACCAATCCTGGTTAAGAGGGTAACTGACGCATGGTTAAGGTGTTGTTTTGGCCGAAAAATTACCGGTTTTTGTAAAAACTCAGCAGTTTTGATACGACCTTCACTGTCATACTCTTCACGCCTAAAACTTTTGAAAAAATCGCAAGGCATGAGTCAAGCGGCATACATCCTCAACAACTTCAGTAAAAGCAATTCAACGAAGAATCCATAAATAACAATTTTCTTCACTTATACGGAATTTACACTACGCAACTTTGTTGCATGGAACTTCCTTTTTTCAGTGACAAAGACAGAGAAGAATTATAAACTGTATACATTTCTATTTTAACACTCTCACTTGTTATGAAAATTGCATGCAATAAAGTTGCATAATGTAAATATGGTAATTCTCAACTTTTTTTATGGGTTGCTTTTGTGCTGGGGCGGGCAGGGGCAAGCGTAGTCATTCACATCTTCTCGACCTTCTGTAAAAAGCTTGTACCACTTGTAAACAGTTTTCTCGCTTAGAGAAAAACCAACGTATACCACTGTCAACATTTCAAGTGTTTTTGAGCACTTACTTACGACTGAAACTGTAAACATATGTTCGAGGGAGAGGGAAATATTGTTACCCATATTAGTTTTTCGTTTCGGGAATCGCAATTAATTATAGGACTCGAAAAAGGGAAAAACCAGAAATTATTTTTCATAATTGAGCTGATAATCTATACGTATGAGATCGTATCAACATTGAAAGGGAAGAACAAAATATGTACCGCTCACTGACTTTGTCGTACCCTTCTCTTGACGACAATTAACGTTAATATTAAAATGATTTCTAACACTCTATAAAATTCTAAAATATTCAAATTAACTATTATAAATATTTACAATTTTCCCACAAATAACAAATAAATAATTTATATAATGTCACAATTACGCCACGTGAGCTTTAGAAATTTTATCTCAAAATTAATTGCAATTTAAATTTTATAGTGCTTCGGCAATTAAATTTAATCGTTTCCTTAACGGGTGAACATGTGGGGTGTTTTAGTACTTGATTTTCGTGTTGCCATTTGCTGGTAGAAAATTTTATATTGCTGCAGCGCCCATGTTCTTTAAACATTTAATTTTTATTCGGACTCAACATATAGAATTTTTAGTTCCTCGTGAAAATTTATAATTTTTAATTCTATCACTTTTGTGGAATATTTCTGTAATAATTGTGAATAAGTAAAAAATTAACCAATCTGTTTAAATCTTGTTTTTTTTATTTCGTTTGCGTTAATTTCTGACGTTCAAGCAAAATTATGAATGTTTGTGTCTTTGAATAAATTACTTGTGAAGTGTAGCATTTTGTTATTTTTTCAAGAAACGGACACAAAACGACCCGCACAGCAACATTTTCCAATTGACGGTAATAATGTGCAAAAAAGGGATGAGGGAGAGATTTTTAATTCTCCTAAATTAAAAGCCAGTTTGAACCTTTCAAAACATGGAAACAGTTTTGTTTAGTATTGATCCGGTCTACCAGGATCAGCAGTTAGAACTGTTAGTGTAAATAATAGATTCACATGTTGGAATAAGACTGGTAAATTTATATATAAACAAATAATTATGTGCCAACAAAGAAATCTGTAACAGCCACAGAATATATTTCACACGAATGGCGAATAATATCATTTGCGAATAATTCGTAAACTTTAATAATATCGTTCCTTTACTTAATGCCACGTAGTCAAAATATTTGACGTTTGCTTCAAACATTGTGAAAAATATGGCGAACAAAACAAATATTTCCTCAAATATTAAAATTTTCATACTTTTAGTTTGCTTCAAGCACTCTCAGAACTAATATGGCAAACACAATAATATTTATGTGCATTGTAATTGGTTGGAGTTCTAATACATGTATATATTGAATTGCTGCATATTTTTCATATTGGCATATTTTTAGTTCGAATATTTGTATGGGTAAATATTTTGCTATTACAAGTAAATACCTTTCTATTTATTTATTTTGTAATACAATATAGAAATTAGTGCAAAAACCTCACTTAATGTTTTATTGTTAAAAAATACTTGAATTAAAATTCACTCAACCGTAGTTTTGCTGCAGAAGCAAATAAACTCTTTAATTGTCACATTAGATGTGTACAGCTTTGATTAACTTAAAAGGGTTTAAATCGCATGTTAAATGTTTTAAATGTAGTTTTTAAATATATGTTATATGATAATAATCAATATCTATTTAATATTATAAATTTATTAATGGCGTGAAATGACATGCAAGTTAATTACAAAAATTTAACACTTTTATATGACATTAGATAGCATTTATTATTTAAATGGTTTAAAATTAAATTAAAACCAAGTGGATATGTATGTATCGTATGTGGTACAGTCTTTAACAAGATGTTACAACAATGTTACGATAAATGTCCAAAATGAAATGAAATGTGATATCAATCGGATGACAAATGTCATAATAAAATTTTCGATTGTGGTCGAATTAACTGATCGAACATATTTTTATTTGATATTATGGCACACATTAGATAAAAGTAGCGCTATTGTGAATTTCACTCAATTGTATTGTTCACAATAGTGCATACATGCATATGTACATACTTATGTATATAACAGCTGTTGTTACAAGTAAATACAATTTGTTGGCAAGTTAAAAATTAAACAAAAAGCAGACATTATTAAAAATGATTAGAATCTTTTCTATTCAAGCATTTGTTAAAATTTATTATTTGATTTATTCTCTAACTTTAATCATACTTTTAAAAAGATTCAAACCTTTTTCTTATGCACAAACTTTCAAAAATCAATTTATAGACCATATGAGTCTATTTTATTTTTATACGTCTTTACTTTCATTCTTCCACCGAAATAACGTTGAGAAAGTTTTTAAATTTCCAGGCCACAACTTTCGTGTGGTAGGCTACTTTACAAGTGCATTTTTATTGTTACACGTGTTACAATTTATGACATACACTGTACTCAATCAAACCCACCGTATCAATGAACAGGAAAGGGTTCGTAATAAGCCAAAATTATATTTAAATTTAAATTATTCCAAAGTAATTATAAAAAAAAAAACAGGCCCGTCTGCAGGGGGACGGGATAAATTATATTATCCCCAAGAACGTTGAAAATATCCACTTATTCCCCATTACACAACTTTGAAATATTAAGATTCATATAAAAGCCATGGGTTTTTGACATAAATCAAATAGTTAGTTTTTCTTTAACAGCAACTAGACAACGATGCAAAAATTTGTTCAACCGCAATTACAAAGTGAAAAACTGTTTCATTTGCATTTCTTTTTCTGGCGGATTCTGGGAAATTTACCCACTAAAAACTATCGTCAATTGTATGTTTTGTATTCAATTTTAATAAATATGATTATAACCATCGGCTATCCGCTGCACTTGATGATTGGCGTATTTAGGAGCACCACCATGTACGAAGTTATCAAAAATTTGGCCATTAATTTAACGTGTCTCTGCTGTTCTATAAAGACTTTTTCCATTTGGTTGAAATTCAAAAATGTCCGTCAAATGTTTGACATAATAAGGAGACAAGATGGGAGAATATCTGAGTCGAAAGATGAAAGTGAATATTACAAAAATGTCGTGTTTCCTTCAGTGGAAAAAATAATGCTGATGTTTAAAGTGCTGTTTATGGGCGCTGGCCTCACCTCGGAAGTGGCAGTTTTAACAAACGGATTTATGGGCCAATGGGGTTTAATGTATCCCGCCTATTTTCCTTTTGATCCTTTTGCCAATAGTTGGTCTTACGCTGTCGCTCATATTTATCAGTTTTTCGGAGTTTCTTTTCAAATTCTACAAAATATGGTTAACGATACATTTGCCGGGATGCATTTGGCTTTGCTAAGTGGCCAGATACGTATTTTAAGTATGCGCTTAGCAAATATCGGCCATAATCCCCAAAAATCCCAATGGGAAAATAGCCAGGAGTTGTTAGAATGCATACAAGATCACAAGGACTTGTTGGAGTAAGTTAAAATTAAATACTGTTGTTTTGTTATACAATTTGAAAAATATGTTTTTTTTTTTTTTTTTGCACAAAACTTTAACAGATATCGCTGCAAATTGGAGGAGGTCATCAGTCAGTACATGTTCTTTCAAATTCTCTTCACGAGCATGAATATGTGTGTGACTATAGTGTTTATGATATTATTTGCACGCGATCCGTTTACTTTAATCTATTATTTCATCTATTTGATTTGTATGCCGGCTCAAATTTTTCACGCCTGCTATTATGGCACCGTAATGGAGTTTGAATTTCAAAATTTAACTTATGCTTTATTCTCAACAAACTGGATGGATCAGGATTTGACTTTTAAGAAAAATTTACGAATTTTTGCCGAACAAACTAAAAGGCCTCTGTATATGATGGCCTGGCTGGTACACATTAATATGACATCGTTTCTTTATGCATGCAAAAATGCTTATTCGTTGTTTGCTGTTATAATGAATATGAAATAGAATAGATTAAGTTGCGTCAATAAAGTCCGATAAAGATGTTTCATTTTGTTCAAGCAAACTGTACGTTAAAATGATAGGGTTACTTAAAAGTCGAATTAATTTGACAAGATGTAAACTAATACCTGTATGGAAAAAAAAATTAAACAATACTTTCTAATATGGAGTTTGACGTCAATAGTGTATGACAGCGATTGGCTAAGTGCTGCCACCCAATAAAATAAGTTTATCTTGTCATTTGTTAGCATTGTTGACCTTATCATTTTAATGCGCACCACATTATTTTACACACGAATTTGTCTGCGAATATAAAGTAGTTTATTTGGTAAAATTAATGACTATTTTTTTGTGTTATTAAATCTATATGACAAGGGAAATTGTGTAGAGTAGTTTATTACACAGTCAAAGCTTTTATCATTTTGGCAATGAATGGATGTAAAAAATTATATAAACAAAAGTAATCGTGATTACGATTACAATGTTTGCACTCTTCCAAAATACGTTCATATAAAGTAAGTCAGACAGACAGACAAACAGACATTTATACAAATACATTGTTGTAGTTATCTACATTTTTACTGTATCTTTTGTGTTGAGTGTCAATCTTTTTTTTTTAAGTTTGTTGCAAATATGAGTATATGGAGGATACGAGCATTATTATCTTATCATCAAGTATGATATTATGTCTTACCCATAAAACCCTATTATGTTTAAATATGCGGAAATAATATCTTTTTATTCATTAAATTTAAGTTTTTTTCTTCTTTTTTTTGCGAGTTTTTTTGTGTTGCAAATTGCATTCGCTGCTGCACTGCGTATGAGAATTGAAAATTTAAGAAATTTTTGCTTATTAATTAATGAATATTTCGCAAGTTTATTTTAACTAGTTAAGCCAACGGACGACACAATTGTCCGTATTCTAGAATCAAAATAGTCATACTGTGTGTATGTACATATGTACATTAGGGGGATAACCAATTTTATGGCATAATACCATAATCTTTTGTAATTTTTCTCAAAAAAGTTCACGCATCAATTGGTTTTTCTAAACAGTTATTATATTGAATATTCATAATTTTATACGGTGTTTTTTATTCATTTTTAATTTTTTTTCGTTAAAAAAGTTAAAGATACGTTTTGGTTTGCGGAAAAATCTCTTACCATCTCTAAATATTAATGAAATTTCATACTTGAGCTATTTTTTGTTTTAAATAAACATATTATTAATTTTTCTTAACCAAAAAGAAAATTAAAAATTTTCAAAACTTCATCGGACTATGCTATGCCAATTCTGATATTTTAAAAAATTGTTAAAAAGTTATTTCCCTAATGTACATATTTACGTATACTCGTATGTAGTTATAAAGCATTTACAATTAATTTATGACACATTTGCAAGAATGCCGATACATTATTAATAAAACAGAGCGGTTAAACAAAATATCTTCCATTGAAGTTAATCTCTCCCCTTTTGTTCTAGAATTATCCCACATCTACGTAAAGAAAATATGTCATTTTGACCAGCATTCAGAAAAACACATACATACGAGTAAATGCATGTTCTGAAAATCACTTTTTCGTAAAGTGATATCAAATCACTGAAAAGCTGTTCTGAGCCCACAAATGTTGGAAATTTCCTGAGATTTAAAACTGGTCAGCTAACAGCATGGCAATTTGAAATCACTTAAAGTTCTTTAATCATTTTTTCTTTAAACTCTACAATAAAATTATCACACACTTAAAATGATTTGTTCATTATTTGTTTTTGCAATAAAGTTAATTTTTTTTTACTTAGAAGAGCCTTCAAAATTTATAAATTTAGGGACGCTGTATTTTTTACGATATATTTATAAAACCTTTTACTTAAATTCGTGATTTTATTATATTTTTTTGATAAAATTCTTAAAGATACGAAAAAAAAAATGTTTGTAAAGAGAAAAAAAATCATCTATTTGCCCGTGATTTAGAACAATGAAATCACCACCTCGTGCTTTTCAGAAAACCTAAATATCACTTCCGCGATTAAATTCGTGAATTTATTATATTTTATTGATAAAATTCTTAAAGAAACAAAAAAAATGTTTGTAAACAGAAAAAAAAACATATATTTGCCCGTGATTTAAAACAATGAAATCACCACATCATGCTTTTCAGAACACCTAAATATCACCTCCGTGATTTTAAAATCGTTCGTGATTTGACTTCAGAACATGCCAGGCGTGGTTTTTAAACTTACATGCATTACTAAAGGTACGTTCACATTCATCAAATATTTGTCGAAAAAAACGTGACCGAGAGAGAAACTAATTATTTATTTTTTTTAATTCTAATATTTTTCTTAATTATGAGTTCGCATTTATTAAAAACTGTATAAATATATATTTTTGTAGATAAATTAATTTTATTTTTTAACATAAAAACTAAGTTAGTTGACATTATCCTTAAGAAAAACTAGTGGTTACGTTTTTTTGGACAAATATTTAATAAATGTGAACGTAGCTTAATACGTGTGTATGTATTAGTAGCAACTTTAATAGTTAACCGATTTTAATCCACAACATCTCGTTCGCTTTTGTCAAAAAACATATCGGTTGTATAATGAATGTCTCTATAAGCCTAATAACAAAAATTAGCTATTATTTATATAGATATTTTGGCGCTCCATCGATAAGATTTTCTCCTCATTATTATTTAGTGTTTAAGAATTCTTCAGCTTATTTTCATTACATTTGACAACTGAACTACATGTTCTATTAAAATATTTTTAAAAGAGAAGGAGTATTAGAATATCCAATCAGACTAGCAGGACGTAGCAGTAGTGATTTCGATGTCGCTACACCATCTTATATCACATACTAAGGTGGATAATTGAAAAACTATTTTTAATAAAGAAAAATTAAACGAAATAGAATACGAGAAATTATTTTACAATTCAAATAAATTTTTTATTTACTCAAGATTTTTATTCGAATTGCCTAACATAAAAATTATCGGCTACAGGATTCCAAGCTGTGTAATATATCTCACTTTTTTATTAGTTTGTCGCTGTATGTGCTATTAAATTCAGACGCTTTATAAAGATTGAAGGGACGGCACGCCATAATTTAATAATTTTTAATTTTACAAGCTTTATGCGTAAATAAAGACCAAGATAAAAATGCATGTATGTATATGCATGCATACAAATTCACAGGCTGACATTTCCTTCCCCGTTTGTATGTTTGTCTATGTTAGGCTTTTAAATTTTGCAGTGCCTACTGCATAAATAACAACAAAAATTTTATGTAGAAAATCTATAATAATGAAATGAACAACAACAACAACATAATGCAATAAAACAATAGATTTATTGCATCTAACTGCAAGTTTTGCTAAAACTTAACTTCTATTCTATTCTCTCTCTCTCTCACTCACACAAACACACGCACATACAGAACAACTTTACTTTTATCTAAATTCTTCCCATGGAATGATGTCAACACTAAACAGGAGTTGCAGCAGCAGCAACAGCAGTGCAATAAAACACTAAATGATGGCGGGAAATACGCTGTTACTTCCGAAGAATTATTTTCAGTTTGGGCCAAATTTTTTTAAAATTTTTTTTTTGAGTGATTGGATTTTCAGCGATATGATTATTTATCATATACGCAACTACATATATTGTCATGCACAAAGGTAAATAAAGTGCTGAAGTAAAATATAAAAATATATGAAGACAAATGCGTCAGTATGCAAAATAGTATGTAACAGGGATGTAAAATTCAATATTTTTTTTATGAAATATGCAAACTATGCAACTTCAACTAAATTTAGACAATTGAAAATTAGCAAAAAAAAACCAATGAATTAATCGAAAAATATAGAGCCTTGTGTTCTGTGTCACACGCTGCAGTAAAATTGGTCCAATTATCTCATGCGTGGATAAGGCACACCAAACAGTTACCGTGGGGCAATGCAATGGTTTTTGATGTTTCAATCGAGGGTTGCGGGTTCTTGGAGACCAGTAACGGCAGTTTTGCTTGTTGACATGGCCGTTTAAGTGAAAATAAGCCTCGTCGCTCCAAAAACGAACTTTGAACAAAATTGTCGACGAGCAATTACGTAAGAATCATTACTTTTAAAAAATGTCTTCACAGCGAACACGCGATGCTCACTCGACCACTGCGACATCGTGACTGACAAATCCGCACAATCGATTATTCAAACGGCGGCACGCTCCCACCGCACCGTTTATTACTTTTCGAAATAATCGTATTTAAAAGTATAAATTTTCCACCAGACACCCTGAAACAAATCACTTTCAGAAAATTTTTCAAAAGGGAATAAATGTTTTGAAACTGTTTAAAAATTCTTTATTTAAAAAATAGAAATCAATATCGCACTTGAATTGAAGGGTGAAAATTACCACTAAATGAGTTGGAGTTTATATTTCATCAGCAACGTAATGTTATGGCAGGACGGCTTTTTTTCATGTTGCGAAAATAACTTTGTTTTGTAGCTTTAAATTTTCCATGCCTGAGTTGTTATAAAATTTGACATTCTTCTTTTTCTTCTTTTTTTTTCCAGAGATTGTTTTCTTATTTGCTCTGATTGCTCTCATTGCAATTGTTTGTTTGAAAGTTTATTGCTAAACTGAGGTTTATGTTGTTGCTGTTGTGTTAATGCTGATGACAATGATGGCGTTGTTGACATAAAGTGAGAAAATGTGTACAATATGGCATTAAGTTTATTGTACACATCACTGTTTATAAACCCAAGTACACTACAACTATAGAGAAAATGATTTTTAAATCGGTAGATATAAAAATTGCAAAATTTCGACTTGACTACCTTTGAAGGAATCGCTGGGATTTAAAAAAAATCGTTTAAGAGAATATAAATTTATTTTCATATTTTTCTGGCACTTGTTATTTATTATCGTTGCTTATTTTTAGCACAAAATTCAATATGCACCTTAAGATAATTAACAAAGTGTAAATGAAACGGCGTAAGTAATGCAACTGTCGACTCTATGTCAGATTTGTAAGTGATAAGTAAATGTGTTTATCACTCTGTTGACAATGTCACTTAAAAAAAGGAAAGAAATGATACTTCAAAAAACAGCAAATACGAGAATCTTCAGTTTTGTAAAAAGGGAAATGCAGTAGTTATTTAAATTATTAAACTTATCTACTCATATGTCATAATTGAATTCAAAAATCTTGTAAGTACGTTGCATATTTTTCAACATAAAAATAATTTTTTTTTTAGATTTATTTAAAATTTTTGAAGTAAATTGTAAACAAGTTTTTGGAACGAAGTTTTCTCTGGAACGTGGGTAAAAAAACCGCTTTCGAATGTAAAACAGCGTGATATTATATTGAAAATATAAAATTTAAATTTGTACACGTTTTTGTTTTGAGACTGTGGTGGCAGGACGTGTTATCTCGAAGGTGAAACTCCAGCTGGCGCAGCGAAATTTTTCGGAAAATTAAAGTAATCAAAAATAGAATAGACCATGTAACTTGTTGCGGAGGCGAACATATGCCGGAAATCATAATTAAAAAATTAAATGCCATAAAATTATCTACCAGATTAAAATGAAAAAAATTAATATTCCAACAACATTTCTGTCTTGTAATTTAATTTCAAGTTGTCACACTGCTAAAAAAAAACGCCCTATTTAAAATATTCTTAAGAATTACAATCACATTCAAAAATGAAGACTGACCATGGTTAGGTGGCTTCTTCCGAAAACAACGATGTTCTATTCAGGCGTGTATATTGAAATCGAAATTGATGTTCGATGTAAGTTTCTCCTCTTAAAATATTAACAATGTCTTATTTTTTTGTGAATAGTAAATTCGACTATAAAAATCATCATAGATTAATAAGGAAATTAGTTCGAATTAAATTTCGATATTTTTATAACAGCGATAGAGCTGCTGATCATTTTTATGGTAAGCGCAGCAGGCACTACCACTTTGAACGCCAATACAAGAATAAATGTTTCGTTTATTTACTAACTACTAAGCTACTAATGATTTAACTACTTCAGAGTAATGCCGACAGTTAGTGTTCTTTAGTTTTTTGATTTTTCTACCATAATTTTTTAAATTTAATGTTATTTAAATCATGTAATATCTCAACTTGCTAATTTGGTTGATACTAATTTGTAATAAATGTGATCTATTCAGAAAAGTAAATACTTGATAATGGAAAACTCAGAGAAATTTATTTTATCCATTTTAAGTAAAATTTATTTTATAAATTCAATCATGATTATAAGAATTTTTCTATTTGTTTTTAAATTTTATTTAATACTAGCAGAACCCGGTGTGCTTCGCTACCCCCTCGTTATAAAATAAAATTAAAAGTATTTATATATCCTATTGTGAAAATTTAATGACGATCGGTCCAGTAAGACTATATTACGATTTTTAATTTTCCTAAAAAGGGGCGTGGTCCCACTCACTTTTCTCCTGGTACGTATTGCAAATTACGCCAATACCATATGTACCAAATATCATCGACGTTGGTCAAAAAATGCCCAAAATATGGCGTTTTTTATTTTTGGGCGGTGCCACGCCTCTTTGTCCAATCAAAACTACATAAAGCCTATTATTCCTTCCAGAGTGACAGTAACATGCTGTAAAAATTTCAGGAAGATCGGTCCAAGGGTTTGGCCTTCTATAAAGCACAAACAAACAGACATACAGACATTCATTTTTATATATATAAATAAAGGGTTGAATATAACATTTTTATATATCGTATATATGTACTCGTACATACTTCGTAAATTATGTACGTGCACACTCTTATGTAGTCGTACATACATAAATATTTTCGCATTAAGTAAATGTCTATCTATTTGCATTAAAAGGGCGCCAATGCCCAAACAAACCGTACAAACATTTCACAACTTAACTTGCAATATTTTCCTTTTTACCATTTGTTGCTATAATATGATTTCAAATGTCTCTGTAGGTTTGTTATGCAGTTTGGCCGTAGTCCAGAAAATTTTGCGACATTAAAATAATATAATTTAAAATTTTGTTTAAATTTAATTTAAACAGGATATAAATAATATTTGGCAAAAAACAGAAGACTCACTGACTGACTGATAACAAACATTTATTGCATTAAATAGCAGTTTCACATGACTTCAGGAGCATCAACACAATTCATACATTGATCCTGGTGATTTTTTATTTTTTTTATATATTTAGAGAATTAAAAAGAGATAAAGTTAGCAAATACTTACGCCTCACAATATGGAGATTTATTGAATCCTTTATAAGTTTTCATATTCAATGTCATGCCACATTCGGTACATCTAAAACAGGTTTTATGCCATGTCTGGAAGGAAATGAAAAATAAATTAAATTACATTTTTTTTAACTTCGTAGTAAATGAAGTAAAATTATAAGCAGAAAAAATAATAAACTAAAGGGTGGGCAAATTTGAGGTTAGGAAGAAAATTGGCTGTCAAATGATGAAATGTCAAAAATTGAGCTGTCATCCTTTCACATTTATTTAGTAAAAAATTGGGAAATTTTAACCATGGAACGCTACACTCTTGAACAAAGAAATTTAATTGTGAAAATTTACTATCAAATGGTAAACATTTTACTGTATCACTTTGTAAAATTCGAGCAGCTTTTTCTCGTAATCGGGCTCCTTCTGTCGCTAAGTTCGACGATCACGGTACTGATGCTGACAATAGACCACAACAATACGCCTCGAAAAACTATTACATCCAAAGAAAGTGACCGTATGTACGGTGCGGTTTGTGGTCAGGCGTCATCATCGGCCCGTATTTTTTCGAAAATTCAGAAAGAAGCGTCGTTACCGAGAATTCTCTGCGCCACCAAATCATAATAACCGATTTTTTGTGGCCAAAATTGGCTAATGTTGATATCGGTGACCTTTGGCTTCAGCAAAAAAAGCGAGTTTTTAAGCCAATTTACTTCCTAACCTCAAATTTCCCCACCATTTATATCATGGGGAAGCATAAACAATAATAAACATCGAATACGGGCCGCCCTATGTTTGGGGTGACCTTTTTGTTTGATACCCATGTTATGGGAAGGCACAAAAACATTGAGCTAAATAATTTGGGCGACCGGTGTTCAGGGTGGCCGGAAAAAAAATTTGCAGAAGTTGTAAGCAACCGAACAAACCACAAACTATTTTAATATACAATATAATATACATACATACATATATACATAGATATCATATAGGTGAAGTATTTCTTTGCGGTTAGCTCTCCAAGAAGAGATTTTATTAAATTTCTCTGTGAATAATTTTGTACTTTCAATAAAACTTGTAAATGAAATGGAAAATTTTAAATAAGTTTCAATCTCTTCGTGGCCATAATTAAACCTCAACCAAGTCAAACGAAAAAAAAGAAAAATCAAAAGATCAGAAATACGCAATGACATTTAGATTTAAAGAAGTAAAAATAAAATACAAGATGCAGATAAAGACAAAAAAAATTAATATATTTAAGTCAAACATACAAATAGAAGAGAAAAGTAAAATTGACATATTTGTGGTTTAGGTTGTCTTTTTAAAAACGAGAAATTGTAATAAACAATTCCCATCAGAATATTGAATTACAAAAAAAAAAGTTAAAACAAAAAAAAAAAAACTCAAGAAAAACTCTATCTCCAACATAAATCACAAGACTAATTCATTGAGGGCTTTATTTTTGTGAGTGACATGTTGCAACATGTATTTAAATAAACACTAAATGACAATTTAAAAATGAAAACTAAAACCTTCGAACAAGTCCCTCCCTCCCTCTCTTCTTAACAGTATCATATTTAGAACAACAAAAAAAAAAAAAGAGCAGCTCCCTTAATGGTATTTTATTTTAAAACAGGGAATTTCCTTAAGAGATTATAGGAATTATTCTTTACCCTTCAATTGTTTTAAATTCCTTTTTTGGTTTTATTTAAAACGTTGAAGTTAATCGTTTTAAAAAACCATTAACACATTAAATTTCTCGTTGTTGTTGTTTTGTGTCTCTCTATTATTTTTATTTGAAACTCTTGAAGGTGTTAATTTACAAAACATTTTTACAACACGGAAAAACTATGATGTAATTAAAAAATGATAACGTGGTATTATGAAAATTAAAAATATATGTATGTATGTAAAAGCGAATGATTTCTGCTCTAAATATTAAACAACATGATATAAAAAAATAAAACACAATAGATTCACTTTCGGAGTTTTACAAAAGCGCACATTTTTCATTTATGACCGGCCATTAAAAAAGCAACGAGATTAAGTTTCAACACAAAGAGGAAAACTTTTAAAAATTAGATGTCAAATAGCAAATATTTACATGCTTATGTAAATAAGTACATACATAAATACACAATACTTACATATATACATATGTATGTATGTACGGTAGTAGGTGATCTGGTATACTTCGTTTTTGGAAAATATTATTGCTTTATTACAGGTTTATTAAACGTCATTTGCATACAAATTCACTCTATAAACCGTTAACAAAACGAACATTATATTTTTTTATTTATAAATAAGGCCAAAAAAGCTTAAAATTATTATTAAAATTTTACTGATAACAAAAATATTTTTCTTATACGAGTATTTATTTTAATTTACAGTTTTGGGTCTGGAAAATTAAACAGACAATAAATATTTAATTTGTATGTTTTAATATTTTAATTTAAATTAAAAAACGTTCTGACTCACTAAAACAATGCAATTTGATAGTGCTTGACATTTCTATGTTATTGTGAATTAACACAAACAGTGTTGCCCAAATAATTGTTGAGTATATCGTACAACTCGCACATGTACTTTTAATAACCACTGACTGTTAAGTTGCTGAAATTTATTTTAGATTGGTGGTCCACTGCCCAATGCCAACTGTTCGCTTTTAAATTTATTTCTTTTCTGTGCAATCAGGGCAAGAGCCCTTACTCATGCAATTCTTAGAAAAATTGGTTATTCAACGGAGCTTAGTGGGAGTAATATTTGTGCCAAATCGATTTCTACTTTCCAATATTAAAATTGATCAGAAGAACCTGCACAGTGAGTTTATTTCACATACGAACAGTTCTGATAATGAATTCATTTTCAAATAAAATTGTTTTCTGTCAGGAGGTGAAGTTAAAAACTTATCGTTTTGGATCGATTATTCACCAACTAGCTTCTAGACATAATAATGAAATGTATGTATGTATACCAAATTTATCGAACAGACAAAAAGTTCCAACCTTTTTGTCATTTTACATTTTAAATAAAGTAAAGTACCAGGTTTTCCGTTGCCCAGAAAGTACATTGTATATTATTAGAAAAGAAATTAGTAAAAAATAAAAAAAAACACCCTATTTTTGAAGCTGGATCAAATGCTATCCGCCTACCAAATTTTATCCAAATCCATTTAGCGGTTTTGAAAAAAAAAAAAAACATCTAAACATCACATTTATAATCTTAGTATGATATTCAAAAGGAGTTATGCGCGTTGTATAACACAGCTTATTGATATTCCAAATTTCAATCATTATATTATGACAGTCAGGCGGCGCTGAAAGCTTTGAAGGGGCATAGTGTCAAATCGAAGCTGGTCAGCAAGTGTAGGCTATCTCTCAACTTGCTTATGGACAAATTTAGCGTTAGGCTATGTTGGGTACCAGGACATTGCAATATTGAGGAATAGAGAATAGAGAAGATTGTAGAGTCTCGAGGTCCATATGGACAGAACTAGACTCAGGTAAATCTAAGCAACTATCGAAGACAACTAAATGAACAGCTGATTTGAAAGTTGATTTGACAACTATGTATTTAGTTGCGAATCATAGAAGGGGGAAGCATGGTACAATCATGGTACAATAATAACAGGTACACGCATCTATGCA